>OX638297.1:36453570-36925560 GCA_951812265.1 Taphrorychus bicolor
TCTTCTCTCTGTATAGTCTATTTTAGGATGTTGACTGTAAGCTTTTAGTATTAAGTAAATAATGGCATCTGGCCTGAATTTATTTAAATTTAATTTGTAGACTATTCTATTTTTGAGGTATGTACATTGCTGTTTTGGTGATTGTAAACATGAATAAATTTGAATTGAATTGAATCTTAATAAAGGTGATAGTGTTTTTATAGGAATAATTGTTGTTATCTGTGTTATTACCTAAATTTATGTTACATTTCTTTTTCATGTCCACTTGTTAATTTCTTCTGTTAAGAAATTTATGTATAGATTGATTATGGAAATATACTTATTTTGGTACTTGTTGCATCCACTTTTTCACACACAATTTCCCTGAAATAAAAATGTAATGTATACAGAAACCTTGTATTTATTGATATTAACAGTAAGGAAATTAGGAACCATTTTGTTGATACAGTGTAAAATTTTATTTTTATTATTTCTTATTTAAATGTTTCATTAGTTATGAATTTTGAGAGAAAACTTGTTTTAAAAGAATACTGCGCTGGTAATTCCTGTGCTCAAATTCGAGACAACATTGTTACATTGTTTCCTGAACAACCAATACCAGCATGCAGTTCACTTCAGGCGGTGGTTGCTTGTTTTGAGGAAACTGGGAGTATTAAGCCGATACGTTCCTGTGAGCAAAAGCGACGACTTCAAGCTGGTGCGGCTCCAGAGGATGAAAATGTGGCAAAACTTGTTGTTCTTGCTACAGTAAACGATGATCCTTCCAAGAGTATTCGACAGACTGGCCAAGAAACTGGACTTAGTAGATCGACCATCCATAATTATCTGCAAAAAGAAGGTTTTGAAAGCTACAAACAGGAGAACCATCAATAACTCGTACTGACCCACCTTTTCCCCCCAATGGAGTTTTGTGAAATCCTAACCGAAAAAATTATTGCAGCCCCAAAATTTGTTTCACGGATGAATGCTAATTTGGATTGACTGGCTCTTCAAATCAACAAAATGATCGGATTTGGGCACTCCAAAACCCACATATAGTGCATGACAATTGGGACCAACGTCGAGCAACTGTAACGTGTGGATCAGCATTTTGGGGCGCCATGTTATAGGTCCATTTTTCATTGATTGCAGTTTGAACGCCAACAAATCTGGTAATATGCTTCGCAATGACATTTTGCCTGCTGTAGAAGCCACCCAGCCATTAGAACGGGTTTTTTACATGCAAGATGGGGCGTCACACCATCCTCTGTGTCTTGCATTTAGCAGCAATTGATTGGAATGAAACTAACTTTTGGCCAGTTTTTCAAGTTGTTTGTGGCCACTTTGGCAAGATTTGTTGTCACTGAAAAGAGTTTTTTTCACAGGCACTATAGTCTCCAGATACATAGATAAAACATGAAAGAAACTGGTCTTAGCAGATCAAACATCCATCGCTACCTGCTTACTGGTCTTGCTTATTTGCTATGAACATTTGTTCCACCAATGAATGTTAATTTGGATTAATGGGTCCCTCAAATCAACAAAATGAATGAGTTTGGACTCTCTAAAATCCACATACAGTGCAGGACAACCGAGACCAACGTCGAGAAGTTGTCAATGTGTGGATTGGCATTTTGGGGCGCGCTGTATTTGGTTTTCCAATGAGATTTTGTCTGTCATAGAAGAATCCAGCACTTAGCAAGGGTTTTTTACATGCAGGATGGGGCCTCGCGTCACACAGCACTGCAAAATAGACACTTTTGAAGTAAAACATTTGGAGATAGATGAATTCACCTCAATAACAACAACAACACGAACACCCTTAATTGGTGACAAGAGACAAATTGTCATGTCATCGTGGTTGTCGTATTGCTAAACTAAAATGAATTAGACAACCAGCCATACACAAATTGGAATGATTTTCCTTTTACTAATTATGATAATTATAAACGTAACTTTTACTTACCTATAATTTAAGAACATTATCGTCAGGTTTTCAGTTAATTTTCTCTGCATAATCACGTTAATTACTACATGATAGTCCCTCAAAATAAATAAGAAAGGAAAATCGGCTCCGAGTCTGACATAAGAAATTATTATGTTGGCGACACTGCACACGCATGGTGGGGGTGACGCGCCAAATTCAAATTTTTGCACTTTTCGAGGCGTTTTTCCAAAAAATAGCTAAAACTGTGGTATTGAAAAAATTACAGGATGATAACTGACTATAAACTCTACAACTTTACTCTTAAAAGTTTTTCAATTAAATCAACCGTACAGGCGCAAAAAAATAAAAACCGATTTCCCATGTTAATCTCCTATGTCCAGGGTTCTGCTGGACACCCGGTATATAACTTAAATGGCGAGCGGGAATAATGATATTATTCCCGCAGTTTCAACTCATTTCTCCCTCTGACGCTATATGAGCCCTTCTTAAGTTTTGTCAAAAGCTGAATATCACTGTGCTATTAAGTGGTTGTCGATAATAGTAGATTATGTCACTAGGAGTAAAAGTGGGTCTTTTCGTGCTGAGCCCAGAGATTGACGGCCGAAGCGAAGCTGAGGCCTGCAAATGGGCGAAGCACAAAAAGACCCTTTACTCCGAGTAAGGGTCTTTCAGCAAAGTTTTTCAAGCATGTAGGAAATAAATCTATTTCAGAGTGATTTAGTTTTAAATTTATGGTAAGCTAAAAATGTGTAGCATTATTATCAATACCAAATTAATAAAAACGACATTGACAAATAAATATGATGACGCGCATGACATTTAACAGACGAACTCAGAATTCGAGAACCTATGAAATTTCGACTATAACGATTTCCGGTGATGCTCTCGAGCGCTCTGAGAGTACCTTGTTTTTTCAGATAAGAATGTAAAGATGGCAATGGAGTGAGATAGATCTATCTGGTGTCATCTAGTGTTCAAATAATTTTGGTGAATGAGAATCGTTTATATATGTGCCACCATGACAGTAGCGGTGATTTTTGACTTTACTTTTACTGCCTAGGACTTTTTTGCTAATTTTTTGGTCTCAGGATTAGAAAGTCCACTTTAGGTGTGCGTATGGAGAAAACAAATGACGTACTTTGTAGTCCGCTTGAAAAAAAAACTATTTTTTTTTCAATGATGCAAAAAATTATAAGTCTATTTCAGAGGGATTCAGTTTTGCAATTTTGTCTCATCTTTTCAAGCGGGCATAGATACTTACCGAATTAGTGGTGTATATTATTTGTAAAATAAATAGAATGTGTTAGAACGGTGGTTTTCAATGTTCAATAGTTTTAATGGTATTAAATCATAATCAATGGTTTAAGTGGTTTAGATAAATTATGGTAAAATAAAAATTTGTAGCATTATTATCAATACTAATTTAATAAACGTCACATTGACAGATAAATATGATGACGCGTATGACATTTAACAGACGAACCCAGAATTCGAGAACCTATGCGATTTCACCTAATAACGGTTTCGGGTGGTACTCTCGAGCGCTCTGAGAGTACTCCTATCCATTGTTTTTTCAATAAGAATGTAAAGATGGCAATACACTCAGATCGATCTATCTGGTGTCATCGTGTTCAAATAATTTTGGTGAATGAAAATCGTTTATGTATGCGCCACCATGACAGTAGCGGTGACTTTTGACTTTACTTTTACTGCGTAGGACTTTTTTGCTACTTCTTTTGTCTCAGGATTGGAAAGCCCACTTTAGGTGTGCATATGGAGAAAACAAATGACAAGTGAATTATAGTCCGCTTGAAAAAAAAAAGATTTTTATAATGTCGTTTTTATGCGCATGTCATGTTGGGATTGCCTCATCAAAGGAGGAACAGTGGTCTCATTCATTTGAATTAGTAATTATGGCGGTTGTGTTTTCGGTAGTGTAGGCATTATCTAGTTTAAAGTATTATCTCTTTGGACACAACCTCACTACTTTGAAGGACTGTTCGTCAATTGCCAGCGCTTTTAAAAAACAACAGTATAAAAAAGCAAGTCAAGTTTTTTAACAAGAGACGTAATCATTGTATCCGATGTAGCTTCAATGGGGCACCACATGCAGGCAACATATAGAATGAAGGTTACTATAATTTCTTGCAGCAAGCATTTTCTTTTCTTTTTTATAAACAAATAAAGACTAACTATATTTTTACATAAAATCTAAGTAGTGTAGAAGTTGGAACTCTTACAAACCATAAAGACATTTATAATTAATACGAGGAAAAAACGAACACGACTTTAGAACCTCGCCGGTTAGTAGAACTAGGTTTCAAATAGTTTGACTAAATCATGAGATGTTGGCCATTTTGCGTTTGATAAAATATACGGGTTATTGGCAAGAAAATACTTGTTTGCCACCTATGACGTTGTGGGATAAAATTCGTTCAAAAATGTTTCAATTGCTTGTATTACAAAACTGTAATTTCGAAAAAGCCCGAATATTTAAATTCATTACCAAAAGTTGTAAGACTCTTTTAGGCAAGTACAGAGTGTCCCAAATTGGTTGTCCGAATAGGGTATCTGAGCTATTATTAGCGTTAGAAGAAAACAGGCCTTGCATGTCCGTGCTCTTTTTTTTTAAGTTTCATCTTAATGGTGCTTTAATATTTTTGCGATTGTCATTTGTTTTGGCGCTAGAGTCTATATTTTAATTTTCTCAAACTTGCAAATGGCTTGTATTTTCCTTAATATCGCAGATATTAATGACCATTTATTAAAACTCAACCGGACTACACCCAGGTAGTAATAATAATAGACGCTATCACTAAGTTTATTTTATGCCGTACCTAATGATACAAACTACGGGATTATCATTATAAAACTTCATCTAGTTGGCTGTGAAATGTCAAAAGAAACTGATGGAGAAACAAAAGTCCATTTATTTTGATTATGTCATCCTTTCCTGTCAAAATTTCATAGCCTGCTAGATGAAGTTTTATAATGAACTTATGTGTGTATATGTTACAGAAGTTCTAAAGGCAGTTACAAAAATTTTTGGATCCCCTAAGAAATGTAAAACTTAGGGAGATACTTTCTGGTAAGGTGTGGTTGAATTACCAGAGACAATCGGATAAGCTGAGCACAATTCTTTCATCAACCCCTGAATTAAATGAAGAGATTGATATAGCGACTTTACAGAATCAAACAACAAAATGCGCAGTGGAATATCACACACACTAAAGGCGCAGTGATGTTAAACGTCGTAACACCACCACATACCAAATCGGTGATTTGGTATTAATAACAGTAGCGTCACACCCTGCGACAGCTGAGGGGCAAAAGTTACTGCCAAAATGGCAAGTCAACAAGTGTTTAGGACATGAGTTCTGTGAAGTGTGTGAGATACCAGGAAAAGCTCGGCCACAGATGCCCTACTTAGGGGTGGCTGATGTTGAAATTATGAAACCATGGATTTGTTTTAAGCACAATCGTCAGTAGAGGGTCCGTCAGGGGTCGAGTAGAACTACTTTCAATATAGTCGAATAAGTTAGGTTTCTTAATAGAGGGAATAATCAGATCGTTCATGCTTACTCCGAACAACACAACATACTTTAAAAGAGTTACTTTTCCTAGAGTTGCTTATGCCAGATTACTCAGTTGAATCAGTGGCTTTTGCCAGGTTAGTCAGTTGGAAGAATAGTCGGATAACTCAGAAATATACTGAGAATCAATTGGAACGATACACCCCAAATTTTGAATGAATTTTAAAACTGTCTATCTTTAAAGCCACTCAACTGATTTTCGTCGGAGATACCATTTTGGTAAGATCCATGTATAGACTGCTTTAATTGGTTATGTACTCGGTTATATGTTTTGCGGGTTTCCTAATACAGTGTTCAACAAAACTTGATGCTTTTTTATAAAAATTTTTGAGCAGATAACTTTGCGGAAAAAATTTCAGAACATTTTTTGCTACGGGAGTATGTGGAGAGGCGTCATAGTTCGGGACATATTTGAGGTTTTTTTTATTATTTTGCCTGGTTCCATAGATAATTACTTTTTTCTATAAAAGAGGTATCATTTAACACTGGGGCTCCTTAACTTTAAACTACCAATATTAATAAGAATTTCGTATGGAACGTAAAGTTTAAACATTGGGCACGCTAGATCTACAGGCGTAATGGCTATACAGTTTGACACAACTACAGTAGCGAACAGAAAGTGAATTTTTTTCAAACATCCAAGTGATAATTGAATGTCCACAATTAAGTGATCTGGAACAAAATGTATGGACGAATTTGGAATTCCGCTTCCTGTATATTGCAGCTATTAATAATACCTCGGGATTTTTTTCTGTCCTTCTTTATATCTTCATTAGTTTAAACACAAATGGTTTTTTTTTTATAAAAGCGTAACATTTCAAGACCATAAAAAAAAATCTCCTATTCAATGAGCTTACAACAATTTGAAATTGGACGTAGTCATCTGAGAACCAGAGCTATGCCTAATTGTTTAGAGGTACAGGGTAACCCACGAAACTGACATTAATCCACATTTTTTTAAGTTTTACATTCTGAATTCTGGCTGAATAAAACTGAACTTCGAAAATTGTTAGTATTACTAGAATCAGAAAGAATTAACCGATAGTCGCAATTTTTAATTTGAATATGTTCAGGAGGTACGGTTAAACTGAAGAATAGCGAATAACAAGATGTCACACATAAAGATAAATAACTTGAGGGCCTTGAAAACATTAAAATATACTAAGTTAAATAAATATAAAGAGCTTAGAATATTCTAAAATTGTCCAAAATCTAACCAAACAATACTTAAAGAAAACCCGCAACTACTTATTCTTAAACCAGACAAATCAAACAAAACTGCATCTGCAAGGAAATGAAACACGATCCAACTAACAGTTTACAAAAAAAGAACCACAACCTAATTAAAAACTGGGAAAAAAAAGCATACATATCACCTAACACAGCTAAAGAATTAAAAATACACAATGCCTTGCCCCCTAAAATTTACGGACTTCCAAAATTACATAAACCCGGCATCCCCCTTAGGCCCATAGTCTCCTGCATTCAGCCACCTTTCGAAAAATTTGCAAAATTTCTAAAACACATACTACAAAAATTTGTTCATCAAAACGAATTTTACATCAAAGACTCATGGCAATTTAAAGAAAAAATTAAAAACGTAATCTATCCCCCGGCCTTATGTCACTGGATGTCGTTTCCATGTACACAAACATTCCAATCGATCTTGCCTTAAACTTCATAAAAAAGCACTGGGACAAAATAAAACAACACACAGACATACCAATGAATGATTTTACCAAAGCAATAGATTTAACGCTAACTTCCACTTATTTTACATTTAATGACACTTTTTACAAGCAGATCGACGGCTGTGCGATAGGCGCCTCAATATCCAGTGTCATTGCACAACTAGTCTTGGAGGATCTTGAAACAAGTGTCATAAATGAACTAAACGTAAAACTACCATTCTTCTTCAGGTATCTCGATGACTGTATACTAGCCGCACCAAAACATTTAACCAACCACATTTTAGCAGAATTCAATCAATACCACCCAAAAGTTAAATTTACACTTGAAATCGAACACAACAAACTAATACATTTTCTTGACCTCACCCTGTACAACAAAAATGGCAAAATCTGAACATCATGGTACACTAAACCTACGTGGTCCGACAGATACCTAAATTTTAATTCAAATCATGCCTTTTCCCAAAAAGAATCAGTAATTTCCGGTCTAGCAGACCGAGCCATAGGCCTTTCTGACCCCGAATTTAGAACTCAAGCCATCCAAAAACCTAAATGTGCATTAAAGCAGAACAACTATCCAGACAAAATAGTAAATCAGATTTTCAAAAAAAGTAAATACCACCAAAACACCGCCTACCAAAAATTACCTCACACTGCCTTATGTACCAGGCCTCTCAGAAAAAATCCGTAACACCTTTGCCAAAGAAAACATTCAAACAAACTTCAAAGGTTATTAAACAAGCATTTCAGTAAACTGAAACCAAAAACACCAACAGACAAAAAAGTAATGTAATATATGAAATTCCATGTCAATGTAACTCTGTACATATAGGGCAAACTTCCTAGTACTTAAAAAATAGAATAAATGGACATAAATACAACAAAAACAATCCAAATGCCTTAGCGATTCACGCTACCCATCATCAACGTAATTTCGACTTTACTAAAACCAAAGTACTCAAAACTGAAAACAATAAACGAAAACGTGAATTTCACGAAATGGTTTACATAAAAAAAAAATCCAAATAGTTTAAATGCAAAGACAGACCCTGATGGTTTGAGCAAAATCTACTCCTACATTCTGCAATAGGAACACCTAAGGACCTTTAAAATAATTGGCACATAACCCTCATTTCCCATTTTCTTTTCCTCCTTTTACCCAAAAAAAAAACAAAAACAAGAAAAATAATTTTAATTTTATTTTATTAAAAAAAAAATACAACTGAGAGGATAAAAAAATATTGTTTGCTTTGACTATCTCTGTCCATTATCATAGGACCATACCCCAAGATTTCCTACCCCATTATAACAAAGGTCCAAGAACGAAGCAACGTTTAAACGTAGCAATCAATATTCTAAAATTGTTTTTAAGAACTTTTCAACTGCGTTCGAGAATATTTGAATCATTCCAAATCCTTGAAAACAACTCTTCTAAGCTGACAGTCAAAGCAATGTCGACTCTTTAAGAGGTATACCTGGTGACACAAGATGTATGTAACCGCCCAGCGTTTCCACAATTTCCATTTTAAAAATTTGAAATTTGGAGGGGATAAATAAATCGTAAATGTGCCTCAGATCCCGTGTCACGCTCTTAGACACGTCTTCCGGTTCAACCGGAAGTACCGCCATATTTTATTTTTTAAATGGATCACCGTGTATATTTGTTCATTTTCGGATTTCTCTTCGGATTTTAAGTTATTAACGTGTAACATAATGTATACTTATCTCTTGCCGTTTTCGAGAAAATCGCCCCCGAACTTTCCATATCATTAAAAATAAATGTGGATTTTTATGCAAACAATCAACATCGATCAGCCCTGATTTCATAGACTACCATTTTTAGGCTCTCTATCAATAGACATTAAAAAGTTGTCCTGGAGTCCAACTTGTCCTGGAGAAGATGGAGAATTGACATTTTGAAGACATTTATCTCCATAACTTCTAATGGAAGCTCCTATTTTATTCCTAACATTTGGATTCCTTATTTTATATCAAACATTATTTCAAATTTAAAATGTTTGAGTAAAACCAACCAAAACTATACAAAAACCAAACAAAAAATCAATTCTCCATTTTTTTCTCCATGACAAGTTTGAGAGAATTTTTTAATGTCTATTGATAGAGCCTAAAAAAATGTTTGCTTATGAAATCAGGGCTGATCGATGTTCATTTGTTTCCATAAAAATTCACATTTATTATTGATGAGATGGAAAGTTCGGGCGCGATTTTCTTGAAAACGGTAAGAGATAAGCATACATTATGTTACACCTTAATAACTTAGAATTCGAAGGGGAATCCGAAAATGAGCAAATATACAGGGTGTTCCATATAAAAAATGGAATATGGCGGTACTTCCGGTTAAACCGCAAGTCGTGCCTAAGAGCCTGAAACGGGATCTGAGGCACGTAACGCTGGGCTGTTACATACATCTTGTGCAACCCGGTATACCTCCGCTAATTATTCAAAGATTCTCGAACGCAGTTCAAAGCTTTTAAGTTCCTGAAAACAATTTTACATTGTTCTAAGCTTTTCATATTTATTTAACTTAGTATCTTTTGTTGTTTTCAAGGCCCTCATGTAAATCATCTTTATGTGTGACATCTCGTTATTCGCCATTCTTCAGTTTAACGCATCTCCTGAACATATTAAAATTAAAAATTGCGACTATCGGTTAATTCTTTCTGATTCTATTAGTTCACTTTTATTCAGTCAGAATTCAGAATGTAAAACTTTAAAAAATGAGGATTAATGTCAGTTTCGTGGGTCACCCTGTACATCTAAACAATTAGGCATAGCTCTGGTTCTCAGATGACTACGTCCAATTCCAAATTGTTCTAATGCCCGTCGAATAAAAGATTTGTTTTTTTTATGGTCTTGAAATGTTACACTTTTAGAAAAAAACCATTTTTGTTTAAACTAATGAAGATATAAAAAAGTTCAGAAAAAGATCGCGAGTTATCACTAATAGCTGCAATAAACAGGAAGCGGAATTCCAAATTCATCCATACATTTTGTTCCACATCACTTAATTGTGGACATTCAATTATCACTTGGATATTTGAAAAAAATTTACTTTCTGTTCGCTACTGTAGATGTGTCAAACTTTAAAGCCATTAAACCTGTACGTCTAACTTGCCCTATGTATAGTTTTTATATTCCAAATTTTTAGTTTTTATTAATATTTGTATTATGGGGCTTAGGTATTTGGTGTTAGGTATAATTCGAGCCCCAGTGTTAAATGGTACCTCTTTTATAGAAAAAACTAAATATCTATGGAACTAGGTAAAATATCCAAATAAACCTCAAATATGTCCTGAAGTATAACGCCTCTCGCGTCTCCACATACTCCCGTAGCAAGAGATGTTCTGGATTTTTTTTCCGCAAAGTTATCTGCTCAAAAAGTTTTTACAAAAATGCGTCAAGTTTTATTGAATCCTGTATTAGGAAACCTGCAAAAAATGTAACCGAGTACATAACCATCCAAAGCGGTCTATACATGGACCTTAACAAAATGGCATCGCCAACGAAAATCGGTTGAGTGACTTTAGAGATAGACATTAAAGTTTTGTCAAAATTTGGGGTGTATCGTTTCAATTGATTCTTAGTTTATATAAAATGATTATCAGAATAAAGAAAGCTATTAGTGTAAAAAAGTAGTGCTACTTTTCTACTTTATTTGGTTTTACAAGTTTTTTTGCATTTTGCACAGTGGGGATACTGCTCTGGACAAGGAAAAAACCGAACGTTATAGGTTTCGTGCGTAAGTGACAATGGATGCGAGATTGCCATCGTATGGCAACGCCAGGGAACCAGGAAAAAACCTCTAAGGCTGTGCGAAGAGAGAAATGATGGAAAACAAAGCTCGGATAGATAAAATATTGGAGAACAATCTGGTGTT
The DNA here is from genome assembly GCA_951812265.1 of Taphrorychus bicolor. Taxonomy (NCBI): domain Eukaryota; kingdom Metazoa; phylum Arthropoda; class Insecta; order Coleoptera; family Curculionidae; genus Taphrorychus; species Taphrorychus bicolor. Next base: position 36,464,680 of record OX638297.1, read on the forward strand.
CGAGTTGTGACGGTTTTCTTATATTTTTGTTAGTTTCGTGTATTTTTATGAGTAAAAAAAAAGTACTGACAACAGCACTTATACGTATTGTCGTACTTACAATTTCAAGTACTACTAGATTGTAGGAATACTTGTTAAGACATGTCATATGCATTAATGTAAACAATTACCAAGTACCGTCATCAATAATTGTTTTAGGTATAACCAAAACAAGGCGGATGCGTTGACGTACAATATGTGTACCACCCACGGGCCATGACTAAATCTGCTTGACCTTTGCTTAATCACCTTTACCAGGGAAAGAGATTCCGCCCCAACAGATTCTGGAGTCGTCAACACATTTTATGACTGAAACAGAAATAATTTTCAATAAGAGAAGTGGCATGCTACACAAGTGAATCGTTTAAGTTACGTGCATATCAACCAAAATATCAAGTGCATATCACAATTCATATAAACCAATTAATGTTTCAACACGGTTTTCAGCGCAATTGGTGTTAGTATAGTTAGTTGGTAATTATGTTATTTAAGTACCTACTAGTTGTTCGAGTTTAAGTTGTTAAAAAATAATTTAATTGGTTTCCATAGAGCCAGCAACGTGTTTTGTTGACAGTCAATCCCAGCTTACACGTTCTTTTTTCCATCGATAGATGACTTTTTGATGCAATCTACATCTATTGAGAGATTCTGCTGATTGACAGTTAAAACTAAATTAATGGCGGGTTCAGTACTTGTGTTTTATATTAACTTAACGATTGTGCCTTTAAAACCTCCATGGTTTCCTCTTAGTTTCTTATTTTGTTTTTTTTTAAACAAGAAGAATATGTTCGGACATATCCATCAATGGTATTAAGTGTTAATACCATTGGATGATAATGTAATTTCCTTCAGACCAGAAATATGTTCTATGACATACATGCGCCAAAATCCAGCCCCTCTCCTATCTCGTGTGTAGTGGAAGAACTACAGCGAGACAGCGAAGGCATAAATACCATGGAGCATTCAATGCTCAAATCACTCCTCGACTGGACGCTATAAGAAGGACTTCGCACATTTGCTCATCGTCTTTAATAAGGTCTTCACTGAACCCCTGGTTCAAAGCCTGAAAAATACTTTGGAATGTATGTTGATAACGGAATTTCTCGTCCACTTTTCCGCCAAACTCATTAGCGTCAATCGAAAGTACTTGTGATAGAAAGTTATGATAAATATCTAGGAAGAAAAAGGGAAAACCAGAAGTAAATATTGGCGAACAATGCTTAGGCTTGTCGATATAAACTAAGAATCAGTCGAAACGATACACCCCAAATTTTGAATTAATTTTAAAACTGTCTATCTCTAAAGCCACTCAACCGATTTTCGTTGGAGATGTCATTTTGCTAAGACCCATGTATAGACTGCTTTAAGTGGTTACGTACTCGGTTACATGTATTGCAGGTTTCCTAATACAGGGTTCAACAAAACTTGATGCTTTTTTATAAAAATTTTTGAATGGATAATTTTGCGGAAAAAAAATTTAAAACATTTTTTGTTACGGAAGTATGCGGAGAGGCGTCATACCTCGTGATGTGTTTGGTGTTTTTTGGATATTTTGCTTGGTTCCATAGATATTTAGTTTTCTCTATAAAAGAGGTATCATTTAACACTTGGGCTCCAATGTGCCCCGTAATACAAATATTGACAAAAATTTCATATAGAATATAAAGACAAAGCATAGGGCAAGCTAGACGTATAGGCGCAATAGCTATAAAGTTTAAAACGTCTACAGTGGCGAACAGAAAGTAGATTTTTTTCAAATATCGAAGTGATAATCGAATGTCCACAATTAAGTGATGTGGAACAAAATGTATGCATCATTTTGGAATTCCGTTGCCTGATTATTGCAACTATTAATGATACTTAAGGACCTTTTTCTGTCCTTCTCTATATTTTCATTAGTTTAAAAAAAAAGTCGGGTTTTATAAAAGTTACATTACAAGACCATAAAAAAACAAATCTCCTATTCAATGAGCATTACAACAATTTGGAATTGGACGTAGTCATCTGAGAACCAGAGCTATGTCTAATTGTTCAAATGTACAGGGTGAGCCACGAAACTGACTTTAATCCTCATTTTTTTAATCTTTACATTTTGAATTCTGACTGGATGAAACTGAACTTCGAAAATTGTTTGTACCAATTAAGAGAAAAAGTTCGAATTAAATGATTGTCGCAATTTTTTATTTGAATATGTTGAGGAAGTACGGCTGATCTGAAGAATGGTGTATAACAAGATGTCACACGTAAAGATGAATAACATTAGGGCCTTGAAAACACTAAAAGATAGAGAGAGAAGAAGATGAATAAATGGGAAAAGCTTAGAACAATCTAAAGCTTAACAAAATTGGTTTTAAGAACTTACAAACTTTCAACTGCGTTTGAGAATCATTGAGTAATTCCAAATCCTTGAAAACAATTCATCTAGGTTGACGGTCAAAGCAATGTCCACTCTTGGAAAGGTATGTTGCTTGAGGTATGCTTGAGAAGGAAGGTATATTCGCAATATCATAAAAAGTCGTTTTATAGCACGATACCAGGGTGACGGCTGCATAACGGTGGACTGCCTCTGCTGCCATCTCTTGGTCGCCTAACTGAGTGTAAGGTGTAGCATGGTTACAGGGTGGATGTTACCTTCTTTTTCAATAGTTTTAGGAGTGTGAGAGAGTTAAAAGGAAAATGGACAATATGAGAGGAATATAAGATGAGATAACGCCTTTAGTGAGTTTTGTAAAAATTTGTTTTTATTTCATTCATTAAAACTGTTTTGAAACATGTCAGTGAGAGAATATCCTTGCCTTCCTATCCGGCTGAAACCCACATAACCCAAGGGAAGGTGAGCAAGACTGGTGAAAGGGTCATGCACAAAAGCCCCGCTTACGGATTTTGTTTCCATATTTTTAATAAGCTATTAATTTTTTTGCTTTGTTATTTTTAATATAATTTTTCTCTGATTAAAATGTTATCAGAAACTTTTTATGATATTACAACTATGCCTCTACAAAAATGGACATTGCTTTGACTGTCATCCTAGATGAATTGTTTTCAAGGATTTGGAATTATTCAAAAATTCTCGAACGCAGTTGAAAGTTTTCAAGTTCCAATTTTGTTAAGCTTTAGATTGTTCTAAGCTTTTCTTATTTATTCAACTTAGTATCTTTTAGTGTTTTCAAGGCCACCATGTTATTCATCTTGTGTGACATCTTGTAATACGCCATACTTCAGATTAGCCGAACTTCCTGAACATATTCAAATAAAAAATTGCGACATCAGTTAATTCGCTCTGTTTCTATTAATAGGTACAAACAATTTTCGAAATTCAGTTTCTTCCAGTCAGAATTCATAATGTTACGATTAAAAAAGCATTAATATCATTTTAGCGGTTCACCCTGTACATCTAAATAATTAGGCATAGCTCTGGTTCGCATATGACTACGTCCAATTCCAAATTTTTGTAACGCTCATTGAATAGGAGATTTGTTTTTCTTATGGCCTTGAAATGTTACACTTTTAGAAAAACCTCCTTTTTTGGAAATCAATGATGATATAAAGAAGGGCAGAAATAGGTCCTGGGGTTTCATTAATAGCTGCAATAATCAGGCAGCGGAATTCCAAAATCATCCATATATTTTGTTCCACTTCACTTAATTGTGAACATTCGATTATCACTTCGATATTTTAAAAAAAGTTACTTTCTGTTCGCCCCTGTAGACGTGTCTAACTTTATAGCCATTACGCCTACATGTCTAGCTTGCCCTATGCATAGCCTTTATATTCTATATGAAATGTTTAACAATATTTGTATTATGGAGCAAATTGAAGCCCCAGTGTTAAATGATACCTCTTTTATAGGAAAAAACTAAATATCTATGGAACCAGGCAAATTATCCAAGAAAACACCAAATACGTCCCGAGGTATGACGCGTCTCTGCATACTCCCGTAGCAAAAAATGTTCTGATTTTTTTTCGCAAAATTATCCACTCATAGATTTTTACAAAAATGAATCAACTTTTGTTGAACCTTGTATTAGGAAACCTGCAAAACATACAACCGAGTACATAACCACTTAAAGCAACCTATACATGGATCTTACCAAAATGGCATCTCCGACGAAAATCGGTTGAGTGGCTTTAGAGATAGACAGTTTTAAATTTCATTCAAAATTTGGGGTGTATCGTTTCAGTTGATTCTTAGTTTAGATGGTCAAGGCCTATTGTAGCAAAACCGTTGCGTTTGTTCCATTTGCAAGACCAATATCTGTACGTCAGAAGTGAATTATTATCACCAATTGTAAATTAAGCAGGAGAATCATTTAATATATAGGGTGTCTCATAAAAAAAACTAACTTTATATACTAATTTGAAAATCGTAATGATAAAAAAATCACAATTATACCGCTGAATTACGTATGAAAAACCCTAAAACATTTCTATGTGACTCTTTGTTCTATTGTCCTTATAAGCCGAGCGCCACGTCAAAACTGCAGTTTTTTTTTTTCAGAAACGTCCTGTATTCAGAAAACAAATCAAGCCAGCCGGGAAATAATCATACCATTAAATGTATCATGAAAATTGGAGCCGACTGTTGTTACGGTTGTTGTTAACCGATGAAGTTACGGTTTTGCCAATACCCCATAAATTCTTCAAAAATACGCCACCCTTACTTCATCACAGTTCGTCTTACAAAATACCATTGTAATAGTTTCAAATATTCGACTCCATCACTGCGTTCTAATCTAAAAATTATACTCTTTTTGTATGATTTTTTGGTAAAAATAAGATCTAAAAATGCATTTATAGATGCTAGAATAATATATTCATTTCTTCAGATCAAACAATTTCTATTGCATAAACTGAACTATACCAATGGCTTTTGGCATGTTTTGTTTCGGTGCCTCAATCATAACAAAGATCCTGATTGGTTAAATCCTCACCAATGAGATACTGACGCATTGCAGAGTGAATTTTGCTGGGAACTTGAATAATATAAAAAAGAGCTAATGAATTCAGGACTTTTGCACCTATAGTTTAACTTTTTCTCTTGGGCTTGGATAAGGATCACTCCAATAGAGAAAAATATCGGTCTGGCAGATTTTAAAGTTTTTGTGTTTCCTGCAATTACCTACAAAACCTTATAGCTTTTGGAATCGGTGGGCAATGGTGTTCTGCACCTCATTCACTCTACACACGTTTCATGTATACCCCACTTATTGAAACCACACACACCATTGCACCTCGAGCCCTAGGCCGTGGCTTCTGGATTCAGCTTGAGAGTAGCCTGACTTCAATGAGCCGTACTTAACTGTGAATGGGACCAGTGTGGCCTAGGATTTCAACAGGACAAGTAAGGGACTGAGGTAAACAGAGACCCCGGTAGACTAAACTTACATTATTTTTATCGGGGTTCATCAATTCTGGAGGACACTCCAAGTGACCTATACATTCACCAACTATAATTGACTGGTGCGTAATTTTAAACCTACATTTACCCTCTAGTAAGTTCTTAGAGTAATAAGAGCGTCATTGTTAGCGAGGCATATGTACATATGCTCCATATAAAAGTGTACCAGAGGTTTTTGAGACTTTCAGTATATTGGTACTTCTATAGTGGGTTACTATAACACTCAAATCATGTGAGCCCCAAATTGTCTTGAATTAGGTCAACCAGTAAATTAGTAATTTATTGTGTATTCGGTACTAAAACTAAAGTGAGGTTACATTTCTGGCAGTTTAGCAGCTGATCTCTGTCAGTATTTGTTACTTATCGTCGAGAAATCAGTTAGGAATAAAAGGGTTTGTTTATTTGTGGGCTTCCACATTAGGGTTGGGCATTGAGGGTTGCTTTCTTTATGTTTATTTTGGGGTATACACCTGTAAATGGTAACATTCTTTTAAAATTGTTTGTCTATAGTAATATAAATGCAATTATTGTGAATATACTAGTCAGAGTTGAATAGAAATCGTGCGGATCTTGTCCTGTTTCTACTGGGTTACTAGTTTCCTTGGTTTCCCACTTTTACTGGTGCTCTAGCATTCCTCGAGTACTTTTGTTCAGCATCTTTGAAGAGATCTCATTAAAGTGGGTGACGCAATTATAATAAGAACTTTTTACTCACGACCACTCTCCGATCTGGGGTGGTTATCGGGCAATTGCTCTCTTAAGGTTGGATAAAGTTTAAAATAAGTTCAGCTCAGTAGATTCAGGTCATTGAAGCAGCGGAATTTATTTATTTTGACCAGCCCTATTGTCCATCACACCCTTACCACCTTCTTCATACCAAATTCTTCAGCCCGTACTTGGATATGTATTTATTTGCCATGGAATTTTTAAAACTATTTCCATTCTTATACTTTTTTATTTAAAAAAAGATTTAGAGTACAGGTCCTTTGAGGAGTAAATTGAAATTTTTAAAATCGTGAGCAGCCATGTGAATTACAAAAAATCGTGATGATAAAATAAAGTGGTGGGGTAAAATGTTGCGTCCCAGAATCTGTTACTTGTTGAATTGGCGGGTTGGGACACAACCAAATTAAACTACAAACTCTTCGCCGACGTTTCATCTAATAAATTTAGACTTCTTCAGATACATAACCACAATAATTAAACCGTAAGAAGGAGAAACAGAAAACATCAAATACATCTCACCTCGAGACTAAGCAAGTTGGTACGTTAAAATTTTTACAGCACATTATAAAAATATAATAGTAATAACTTTACCTCATTTTTAACGTGTGCCCTAACTCGTAATGTTTTTTAATTTATATTTTATATAACGTAAAACATATATATTTTAAAGTATTTTAAAGTACTAACGTGTTTAGCCTCAAAGTGAAGTGCATTTGATGTTTTCTGTTTCTCCTTCCGACGGTATAATTAATGTCTTTATAGCCCTGAAGGAGTCTGAGTTTATTAGACGAAACGTCGGCGAAGAAATTACTGTATAATTGCTGCTTTTAGTCCCTATCCGCCAATTGACCACCAAAACCAGTCTACCTGGGACGCAATTTCCTAGTTTCATTAATAGTTATTTATGTACTAAGAGCGAAAATTATAAATTTTTTGCTCGGTGAGGGAAGTTTGCCGGCAATGACTCGAGAGGAAAAAAAGTTACTTTTTGTTCGTAATGCATACAAAGTTTTTTTTGCAGACGATCGATTTCAAATAATACAATACAACTAGGTATTATGAAGTAATGATGTCTATTGTAAAACAATACTCGACAGAATATGGATCAAAGTTATTTCGTATTTATAATATTAAAGTTAAGAGTGCAGTTTTGACAATCTTTGATAGAAATTTCTGACCCAATAGCGAGCTCCGAACCAGACTGCGGCTTTCTGCTTATTGTTCCTGAAATTTCAATACCTTGGTTATTGCAATTTGCATATTCAGATGATGGAGGATTAGAAGGAAATTGGGAACACCCTGGCAACATTTTTTTTGCTGTTTCAATTTTCTCATTAAGGGATCCTCCATGACGCTTAAGCTGTGGTAATATCGCCTCCTCTGTTATATTGGCATAATAAAGTAGCCGCCTAAAGCAATGCCCGGTGTATGCATTACAGTCGGCTAAACCAAGGTAGACGGCTATATTTCTTGGTACTTCTGCAATGGTGTTCATTCCCATAGGTCGATTGAAACACCTGCCTTGATGATATTTCGAAAACAGTATTGACTAAGTATCCTCTAGTATGGGTTTTAGTCTAATAAATTTTCTGTAGAATTCTAAATAATCAATACAGTTCTTTATTGTTATTTGTTACAGTAAATGTTCTACTCCTCCCGGTTTTTATATCACTATGGTTACTAGAAGGGATTCTTTATCTTCAACATTTTTTACATCCACTTTGACCAGCTCATCACGTCAACAGGCACCAGTAATGCCTATAATTAAGACAAGCAGTGATATAAACTAACTTTAGAATATAGCCACAAAAATTAAATCAAAGAATACCTTTCTAACTAAATGAATTTCATTAGGAGCTTCGTTTAGGAATTTGCATATTTCACTTCCACTAAAGGTTTTAGATTTCTTTGCTCTGTATCCCATATTTTGCTTTATCAAAAATGATTTTAGTTTCGTAAACGTATTTAAACCTTGACCATAATGTGTATTACTTCACTGCTTCGCTTAAAAAAAATTAAATAATTTTAATATTTTAAATATTTGGTTGAGTGGTGGTAGTTGGTAGTGGTAGTTGCTATTGACAGCAAGCGAAAAAATCTTTTTCTACGAGCGTTCTTAATATATCACTTTCCCGCACGGCGTGCGTGAAAGTAAATTTGGCGTGCGGGAAAGTAAATATTTAAAGAATGACTGATTTAAAATATAATTTAGACTTTAGAGTCTGTCTATCTCTAGATAGGTGCACCTGGCTTGCAGCCGTGCCAAACATTTTTATCTGTTTTAAGGAACTATTATGCTTGTCTCTATTGATTTCTGATACAAAATCTACCCATAATATAAGTACTTTTTATTCCAATGTCACCAGTTCATGCCTGAAACATTACGTCACACCAACAATCACACCAAGTTTTTGTGATAACAATCAATTGATTGTTGTTTAATTCAGTTGTCATACTGTTGATAAAGATAAAGTTGTTTATGTATTGTATGTTTATTCCTTGTATATGTTACAATGAATTGGCTCGAAGAAAAAATATTTTTCCTAACTCGTGCAAAAAGTCGTCTGCTGCCCGAACTCTGCATGGCGTCGTTCGGGCATCGGCAGACAGCGTGCGGGAGAGTATCACTTTCCGCACTAGTTAGGAAAATAACTATTTTCTATTCGCGTGCGGGATTGTGCACTTTCCCGCAGGCATTTTATTGTAGAAAGTTGTAATTTCTCTCACTAGTGCCAAAAAATGTGTCGCATTAGTACGGGAAATTGCAAAAATGCATCATAGATTAAACACATACCAGCGAACATCGAAATCGGACACCATATCACCATAACAACAACTCGTTATTTTTTAATAGGCCAAAGTCATTCCCACAATTTGTCAAGACTTCAGATTGTATCCAGTCATAAGAATTGCAAATAAAACAAATTCTTCCAACGAAGTCACTGAAGAGTTACCTGAAGATGTTGTAGAGGCAGCAACAGAAGCAAGTTTAGAGCTATTTCGTGAAAACTCGAAAGAAAAGTACGAGAAATCATATGCTCATTTCCTAGCATGGCCCCGGGGCAAAGGAATAAGGACCTTTTTGGGTCGAGGAGGTGTTTTTGGCATACTTTTCTAAATTAAGCAAGGTGCTCAAATCCAATACGCTTTGGTCGCGGTACTCAATGATAGAAAGTTTAGTGGAAGTAAAACAGAACGTAGACATAAGCAAATTTTATAAGTTGACGACCTATTTAAAGAAGCAAAATGTTGGAGTTTGAGTGCAGAATGCAAAAATTGCAGTAATGACGATATTACAAAATGTATGCAAGCACCAGACAAAGTATATCTTATGATGAAAGTGGCGACCTCTGGCTAATGCTTGTCGGAGAGAGGAGCATACCAATATGTTAATGGATGACACAGATGATAAGGGCAATCTTATCATCATAAAAATCAGGGATTGTAAGAAACATTCTGCAAGATCATTTGTCACCACCAAAGCTCTCCTCCAAAGCTTTTTCATTTTACAAAATAAATAAACTTTAAAAAAAACCTTACATATATATACTATTTTTCTTATTGTTATGAAAATGATACTACATGCCTCGAGACAGTAGACTTCGCCCATTCGCCTCAATATTCCCGTGGTACAGAGAAATTTATAAGAAAGTAAAAACTTCTTTGCTGGTCCCGCAACAGTTTTGGAAGCACATTTAAGCGTTATTAAAATGAAATAGACGAAATTAAACACAATGATGCTATTTAAAAAAAATCTCCATGAGTAGAGCGCGTAGCTACTGGCAAATTATCGTTGCATATTTGTAAAGAAAATGGGGTACAAGTAGCCTGATTTTTTGTAAAATCTAAATTCGTTTTGACTTTCCCGGTCAATTCAGCTTTCTTGTCATGCTACCCGTTTACTTTTTTTTTTTGAGTAAAGAAGACGTTTTAATGTAACTTGTAAATCTCTAGTTAAAACAAATCAAAATGATGAAAGAAGATGAGAAAAATTTGAAATGATTACTATTGCAATCAAGAATCATCAAATGTCATTTAAAATTTTCAAAAGTTTTGTACGCAATATTAATAATTCAAACTAGTCACTCTCAAAATCATCAATAATTTTAACTTTGTAATTAAAATTAATTGATTTAGGAGGTGTGCAAAACAGTTTTTATTTCTTTACTCCAAAATGGTGCATTGTACGGAATTAAAAGAGAAAACTTTTTTGTTCATTGTTCAGAATCAATAATTTAAAGACAGTTTTTGTTTTGCAAAAACCTTTTTCTTCAAAAATATGCATTGCCTTGCTGTAGGCACTCCAAACACAGAGAACTCCAGAGAATTTGAATTTTCATTTTCTACCATCTGTTATCTTGGATTCTTGAACTTATCAAGTCAATTTATTTTATTTGTCTAGGTATTCCCGCAATACATTGTAACTTACAAGAAAATGCAGATTTTTTGCAATCGCCGTACAAGTTTTTTCAAATAAACACAAACAGCCAAAAACTAGTCTATTACTAGATATCGACCGCAGCCCTTAAGTATCATTACAATAAGTCTAAACCCGCCATGACTTCGTAGTTAACAAAATTTTAGTCAGTTCTTATTAGATGTTTCCATCCTTATACAAAATAGAACAGAAGCGTGTTATTAAACTTAAGGCTACTTTGCTGAGTTTACAGACAATTGACTTTTTTGAGATAATTTATCTTATTAAAGTTGGCAGTGGCATTAATTTAAATTATAGAAAGAGTAGAGTTTTTTTTTAATTATTGTTTTCTTCCTTTTTTATCTTTATATATAAAGTATTTATTTCAGTAACCGTGATAGATATATGTTGACTTCTTAATAACTTTTTCTTAATATAACCGACTTTGTAAGTCTTACCCTCTGATCTCAATGGCGAGCATTGTAAAGGTGACTATCCTCTATGGCGTAGCCTCTGCATATATAGGTAATCATCTATAACCATTATACTCAAAATAGATATTTTAAAATCTGACTAACCATTACAAGACGGTTTTGGCATAAACAAGTTGGTCAGCAGAAATCTTGCGTTGGTTGGTTCTCTGAAGACCACTCGCTCATAGTTTAGGAAATAACCGAACGCTGTGGGCAAACTGCTGCAGAACTTTTTTGGGTTAAATACCAAGCGCGGAGCGCCCCTATTTCACGAAATATCCGAACGTTCCTCTTATGTTGCCCAAACTACCGTAAAATTATGAAAAAAGTACCTGGTTATGCCTAAAATTAGCTGAGATGTCGAAACGTCTGAAAGAATTTATTTCATATTCGTAAACTTAAACAAATTTTAGAGATTGGTAGAAAACGTGCTAGAACTCATGAATAGATGTAAAATGGTACCACGAGTACCCATATCAGGGTTCCTATTTATGACATATAATTTGTTATTGTGAAAAAAACCTGCAACCAAAATTTCAGATTTCTTTCTAACTTTACTGGTTTTAAAAACGTAGTATTGGCAAATTTGTTGTTTTTGGAACACCCAATGGCATCTAAATAAGAAATCAAGGCACTGTTTATAATAAAGTAAATAAAACTTGATACCAAATATATTGGTAAACACGCAAGAATCTAAAGTTAAATGTTACAGCATTATTTAGGACGCTCTATACCATCTACAACAGAAATGAACCCTCTATTTATCATAAAGCTAATCGAATTAACGCAATAAATTAATTAATATTGATTTATAACCTAAAATCCTAAAATTCCATGTTACAAAAATTTTTGGAACACTCTATACTATCCAACACGTATATACAGGGTGGACCAGGTTTTTGGTGCCAAACTTTAAGGGGGTATTCTACATCCAAAAATAACCCTAGTTTGATATATAAACCATAGTCGAAAAATACTCCGTTACGGAAATACAGGGTGTTAAAATTTTTTTGAAAAACCAAAAAATTGATTTTTTTTCTGAAACTGCCAGAGATATTTTAATGAAATATTACAGGTGTCAATAGCGATGAAAGACTCAAGTTTTGCAATACAAAAGGCCTTTTCAGCGTTACCAGTGGCGTGCACTGCGGCTCGTGACTGGCTATTTTTCAACAAAAAAGTGGTACGCTACTGGTTTTTCTAAAGATAAAAAGTATATTTGAGGTCCTTGTTCAATTTGAAAGAAAACAGGCTCCTTGGCTTTTTTTCGTAGGGCACACCGTTTAATAATAATAATAAAATATTTTCAAGTGCTTGTGTTTAAATGAATTACCTAGCTATTTCTTAATTGCATACCACCTTGATGATATTGGCGTCAGTTTCCATGACATATTTAACATAACTAATTTTTGTAAGGTTCATTAGTGTCAAAATGCCGTTTAGATTTTCAAATAGAGAAATAGCGGATATCCATTTTGTGTATGGATTTGCTAACGGAAATTCAAGGGCGGCCGCCAGAGAATACAGAAGGAGATATCCGATTCAAAGAAAGCATCCTAGTCGTAAAATGTTCGCAAGAGTCCATCAGCAATTAATGGAGAGAGGTTTAAGGATTTTGCATGAGGATCGAGATGCAAACCAAAACCAACAACAAAGAAGAATTTCTCAACAGATATTAAATGAATTTGACAAAAATCCAACAACGAGTTCCCGTATTGCTTCTCGTATTCTTCGCACCTCAAAATCCAATATACTTCGTACTCTTAGAGGAGATCACCGGCGTCCATTTCACCTACAACCTGTTCAAGAGTTACATCCAGAAGACCAAGAAAAAAGAATTACTTATTGTAGGTGGATCCTTCACGCAGTTCAAGAAAATAGGGATTTTTTGAACAACATACAGTGGTCTGACGAGTGCTGCTTTACCCGCCGTGGCGTAGTTAATTTGCATAATCAACATGTATGGGACCATGAAAATCTTCACTCCATTAGACCTCGAAATTTAAAAGCTGAATTTAGCTTAAATGTGTGGATAGGGATTTACAACAACAATTTATGTGGAGCCTACTTTTTACCTCGACGTTTGAACTCAGAAAACTTCTTAGAGTTTTTAGAAACGGAAACTCCGAATATGTGGGAAGAAATACCGATACTTTTAAGATAAAATGCATGGTTTCAGCTTGACGGTTGTCCCGCTCATTTTGGCAGAAATGTCAGAAATTGGCTGGACAATCATTTTCCAGATAGGTGGATTGGTAGAGAGGGTCCAGTTACATGGCTACCACGGTCTCCGGATCTTACCGTGTTAGACTTTTTTATGTGGGGTTTTTTAAAGGAGAAAGTTTATGTGACACCTGCCAATACGGAAGAAGAACTTATGAACCACATAAAATATAGTTGCAATCAAATATTACCACATCAAGTACATTTAAATCGGTCTATTATATGTCGATGCCAGTTGTGCATTGAAAATAATGGTTCCCATTTTGAACAATTCTTATAACCTTTTTTGTTATGTTTTCAATGATTGTTTTAGTTACTTTTAGTTTTTAATTCTGAAAATAGATATTGTTACAACACAGTTAAAGAAATAAGCTTGGCTGTTTTAGGTTGTCACGAATAGCTACGCCAACAAGGCGTGGCAAATATTGATTATCTGCCGGTACGCAAGTAACAAAATTAATACTCAAAAGGCAAACACTGAAAAGTTTTTAAGTCATTTATTATTTGAACAAGGACCTCAAATATACTTTTTATCTTCACAAAAACCAGTAGCGTACCACTTTTTTGTTGAAAAATAGCCAGTCACGAGCCGCAGTGCACGCCATTGGTAACGCTGAAAAGGCCTTTTGTATTGCAAAACTTGAGTCTTTCATCGCTATTGACACCTGTAAAATTTCATTACAATATTTCTGGCAGTTTCAGAAAAAAATCAATATTTTGGTTTTTACAAAAAAAAAAATTAACACCCTGTATTTCCGTAACGGAGTATTTTTCGACTATAGTTTATATAGCAAACTAGGGTTATTTTTGGACGTAGAATACACCCTTAAAGTTTGGCACCAGAAACCTGGTCCACCCTGTATATGCCCTATTTATCATAAAACTACTAGAATCTACGAATAAAATCGATTACTAATGAATTGTATGGGAAAAGTCGATATTTCTATGTTAAGTATATAAGGCTGGAACCGGCCGAAAAACCTAAATTTTGAAATCAAACCCGTGCATTACGGCCCTTAACAGCTGATATTTCGTTTCGAAGAACATCTATCGGAAAATATGTAAGAAGATCAAAGGAAGTAGAAGAATAGAGTTACACGTAGAGCCCATTTTCAAAGAAATACCTAAGAGAGTATGTGAGTACGGGTGGCTCAAAATTATGGTAAAAATTTTGCACATTTTGTAGTTTTCTCGAAAACCGTGAAAGGCAGCTTCTTTCTGATTCACGCAGCTGATAGCCCTCAATGACCTCTTCATACATCATATTAACGAGTATATCGAAAAACCTAACCGTTTTGAATATAAACAGGAAAATGTAAAAGTTTCAAAAATTCTAAAGAGAGGGTCGTCAAATTTTTCGACCGAAGTTCTTTATCATCGATTTTATCATAAATAGTCGCAAATGAGAGAGGAGAAATAAGTATGTAAAAAATTTGAAATTTTGGAATTTTCGGTAACTTCCATCCCTTTCAAAATGGCGCCTAAAACGTAATTTTTTCACTTTTTATGGACAGTTTAATATCTATACCTATATAATTCGAAAAATAAACACGGAATAACGATCCTATTGACACCAATGAATAGAGTATTCACGATCACAAAATACCTTCTTAATTTGTCATTCAAGGTTTTTAATTTAGTTGCCGTAACGTTCGATCAAATGAACACATTAGTTAATTTTCACACAATTTTAACAGCTTTTCATTTCCTATGAGACTGCTATCAAACTAAGCAAAATGGTAATAAACGTTTTGAGCAGTATTTGAGACGTCTCACACTTAATTGAGAAACCGTTGTTCTACTGTCATAAATAGCTGTAAAATGGCATATATCACTATACCCCTATCAATGAGAAATTTAATTAAAGCTATTTTGTCAGTCGTACACGAAAAACTGATTGTTTGAGCGTGGCACATTTATAAAGCAATAATTGTAATAAAAAAGATTATACTGGTGATGACGTACAGTAGGCGCACAGTCGAAACGTAGTAGGAAAATTTGTAGCGGAAAAGTGTCAATAAATTGAAAAAGTATCCAAAATGGAAGCTTTGGTACTCGCAGCAAGGCCGCGGCCCTTAGAGGCCTCTAGCCCTTCTCATAGAGTAGCCACAACCTTCTCCTCAAACCGTTCCTGAGATATCGGCATATACCCAATGTCTTCAGGCGGCCATCTTAGATTTTGAAAAGTATCATTTTTAGCCAATTTTACATAAGGGAAATCTACCATTCGATTTTCAACTCGATATCACCATCGGTTCAATAAAACAGCTATCACCTAGCTACCGTCAGCTACATAGTTATTTCAACTATATTTCCATTCATGGTACCCTCATGGGCACTCAGCATCCAAAGTTGATCCATGTACCATTAACAGTTTCCTAAATATTAACGTTACTCATCTACTGTATTCATGATGATAGGTGAGTCAACTATATCACAATTTACGATACCTCCATAGGTACCTACCATCCAAATTTAAACCATGTACCATCAATAGTACCTACCTTAAATAAAGCCTGCCATTTAAAGAGCATTGCACAATGTAAATCTTATGGGAAGGAGGTGTGGATTGTTAAAATGTATTGAACAAACTATAAAACGCGTGGTAGGGCCTCGCCGTCATCGGGCTCGACGTCATAACTAATTATCAGCCATCATGAATCCCGACACGTAATTTTCAAATTGACCAGTCTGTGTGAAAACACAGAGTTTTCGAGGACTGGGCATTTTGCCAATAATCTTCCTAGAAATGTTCAAATTTGCACATGCCATGCTGTTCTCCACGCTTTTCCGCCTATTTTCATTGGACTAAGTGTTTAAAGTTTGATCTATCAAATGAAAAATTTCCGGAGTTCAAAAATGCGATCGCAGCGCACAGGTTACCCCTTTACTCATGCGTCAGTTGCCGGAACTAACGTAAATTTTGCCAAAATTTAAAAAATTTGCATTTTTTTTTTGAAATTCAATTAAAACCATTTCGCGAAGTCCCAGCGAAAAAATGGTTCCTTGGAGCCGAAAAGAGAACATTCCAAGGTATCCCCTGGGATGGAAAGCCATATTCGATTGGATGCACGGTCTCCGCACAAATAGACCTCAAAGTAGCAGTGCGAAATTTAAAGTTTAGAAATTCGTCAAAAATTCATACTCAAAGCTAGGACCTTCACTTTTGGCCAGATTGCGGGACCATATATGTTGTACCTCACTAAAGAATTTCAGATGTTTTGCTGTAAGATTGTGGAATCTACTGGGTGTAATGTGAGAATAGTACACCCAATTTGGCAAAAAATGCGGTACAGAAAAACTTTTGTAGCTCGCCCCGTATCAGAGCTGGGCCAAAACTAACAACTGATTTTTTTTCTCTCCACCACTTCTAATTACGCATATACAATCGAAAGTGCGCCGCTCTATAGTTTTTATAAAAATCGCAAATAACTACAATACTATATACGGCCCTGTATTAAAGTGACATCGTTGGTGGGATAGAACTAAAAGTGCCCAAGGATATGCCCTTTCCCCGGGTACCACGCTCGTTGGGTCAATCGTCCACCTAAGGGAGTCTAGAGGGCCAAGGCTGTAGTTGACCACTAAAAAAAAAATAAAAAAACCGTCCCAACTTTGAGAATTTTTCTACATTTTCCTAGTTGAACATAGCCCCGGATCTACGGTAAAACCGTCGTAAATATGAATATCGAAAAAAACTTTTTGAGTGTTTTTGAGTTTTAGACAGCCCCCCCCCCCCGCACGTACTATCAAAACCACCACATTTTACACAAATATATACAACCAAACTCGCTGCTGGGAGATGGCTTTATATCCTCACTGGCGTTCGGACAATAAACAAAAATCAGGGTATCAGTTTTTTGTCTAATCTATTAGTAAAACAACCTTCATAACTTAAGTAAAATATCAGCTCAATATCATGAAGGTAAAAGTGTTAATAAATTCAATAGGCAAGCAACAAAACTAGTAACAATTAAGTTGACAATAAAAACGTTAATTGAATTTGAGTCATGGGGTATTTGAGGAACATTTAGTGTACACGATAATAATTGCCCTTCTTAACAAGGCACTGAACAACAATTATTCTCTATGTACATACATGAATCATTGTTTTCAAATAGTGGAGGGATTAATTTTATTTTCCTGCTATATAACATTTATAAGCAATTTATAAAGAAAAACGAACATTACTTGTTGTAGTCTCACAAAAAAATGGATTTGTCTTATTACATTTTTAAATGCCTTCAATATTTTGTGCTTAGTACGGTGGTGTATAATGTTTTTATAGCTGTAATTAAATTTAGGGTGTATAAGTTTGCCTGGGGGCAAAAGGCACGATGGATACCAATATTGCCGTTTGTGGGTAATGCCTTCATTGCAGTATTAACAGGTCACAAAGGTGCGTACATAATAATAATTACTACTGAAAAAGTCACGCTCATTTTAACTAATTATATTACTTGATAATGGGAAATCTTTAATAGAGCATTCTTAACTAAAGTTAGATTTGGTCGTACTCGTCTCTTTTAATGCTTATTTTATAAATAATATAATAAGAACCACCAATTTTACTTAGCCCATATTTCAATGTTTGTGTAGCTTATTATACTCTTTTAGAAAAGCCACACGAATAAGCAATTATTCTAAACTTATGATATGTTAGGACGAAAAAGGTACTAAAAGAGACGTGAATTTTAATCATCCTTCTTTCATGTGGGGTGTCAAGAGTTTGCGCCTTAAAATGGGGATATAAATGTCAGGAATATTGGATAGGTCGTAGAGTTCGACGAAAATTTTCTCAGTTTATTTGTCTGAGTGTTAATTCTCTTTTTTTTTTTGCAAACGTGAAATTCATTTCATGTCTTTGGAAGCACATTTCAAAACAGCCAATTATTGACAAATAATATAGTCGCCATTGTTTAACAACGTAGGTAGAAAGAGTACACTTTTTAAATACTAAATTCATACAATTACATTAATATGATACTAAAATCGAAGAAAGATTTCCTATACAGAGTTCAAGTTATAGAGGGTGATTTCCAACTCAATGGACGTGGAACAAGTACGTGCAGAATATACCCAAATCAATCCTTTTTTATAGGATTTTTTTCTCACGCCTACGGGTCTAGGACTTCTTCCCTTTTTTTAATTTTTTAAAAAATAGAAACATTTTTCATCAAAGCCTTCATGCAAAGCAAGCAAATTTTGAAAATATTATTTACTTTCTTGATATCTTCAGGTAACATAAATTTGATGCAAATTGAAAATTAATAAGGGGTAGTGTAGTGGTTCACAATTACTTTTTTAACTCTATATGCACAGTGTATAGGAAAAAGCACTAAAATGTTTGCATTTCAAATCACTGCATTTGGTAGCTGGGCAACTTAGAAACATTTGTACTTATGATATTTAATGGCTTTGGTTTATATAAGCAGCTGAAATGTCGAAAAGTCTGAAAGAATTTATTTTATATTCGAAAACCTAACAATTTTTAAATGATGGTAAAACGAGCTAGAAATCATTAAAAGACGTAAAATGGTACCACGGGTGCACATATCAAAGATCCAATTGGAGACATGTTTTTTGTCATTATGAAAAGAACTTACAACGAAAATTTCAAGTTTCCAATTTTACTGGTTCCTAAAAATGTAGTTTTTGCAAATTTGTGGGACACCTTATAGCACCTAAATCAGAAATTAAGGCATTGTTTATAGTAAAGTGAATGCAATGTACAAAAAAATATATTGGTAAACAAACAAAATCTAAAGTTAAATGTTACAGCTTTATTTGGGACGCCCTATACTATCTTCAACAGAAATCAACGCTCTAGGTATCATAAAACTAATGGAATTAACGCAATAATTTGATTTGATTTACATGCTAATTAATATCGATTTACATGCTAAAATACCTACATGTGAAATGTTATTTTGGGCATTCTATATTATCTAAAACAAAAATATGTGCCCTATTTATCATGAAACTACTGGAACCAACGACTAAAATTGATTACTATTAATTTATATGGGAAAAGTAAGTATTTCTATATCAAGCATATAGGGTCCTCAAACCGGCCCAAAAACCTAAATTTTGAGATCAAAATCGTGCATTGCGGCCTTTAACAGCTGATATCTCGTTTCGATAAAAAATTATCCGAAAATCTATAAGAAGAGCTAAGGAAGTAGAAGAATAGAGCTGCACGTATTTTCGAAGGTCTGCCTAGAACAGTAACTGAGCACGAATGGCCCAAAAATAAGATACAAAATCTGCAAATGTTTTTTGAATTTTCTCGAAGACCACGAAAGGTAGCTTATTTCTGATTCATATATCTGATAGCCCTCAGCGACCTCTTCATACATCATATTGACCTGCATATCGAAAAACCTTTCCGTTTCCAAGATAAACAGAAAAATGTAAACATTCCCTGAAGGGGGTAGGTCGTAAAAATTTTCGGCTGAAATCAATTGTTATATATTTTATAAAAAATAGTCTTATATAATAGAGGAGACAAAAATAGGTAAAAAATCTGCAATTTTAGAAATTTCAGTAGTTTTCTTCCCTTTCAAAATGGCGCCTAAAACGTAATTTTTCCACTTTTTATGGACATTTTAATACTTATATCTATATAATTCGAAAACAAAACATGGTTTAACGATGCTATTGCCACCAATCAATAGAGCATTCACGACCACAAAATACCTGCTCAATTTGTCGTTCCAAGTTTTTAATTGAATTGCCATAATGTTCGATCGAATTAAAATATTAGGTAATTTGCATACAATTTTAACAGTTTTTCACTCCAGTGAGAGTAATGAAACTGTTATTAAACTAATCAAAATGGTAATAAACCTCTTGAGCAGTATTTGAGACGAATCACACTTAAATGAAATACTGTGGTTTTACGTGAACCTTCGGTACCCGCGGCAAGATTACGAACCTTAGAGACCTCTAGCCCTTCCCATAAAGTACCCACATACCAAATTTCAGCTTTCTATGTCAAACCGTTCCAGAGATATCGGCATAAAATCAAATGTTTTCAGGCGGCCATCTTTGATTTTTAGAAATGTAAATTTTAGCGAATTTTATATAAGCAAAACTTTCTATTCCATTTTCAACTTGATATCCCCATCGGTTCGATAAAACAGCTATAACCTAGCTACTGTCACCTACATAGTTATGTCAGCTATATTACCATTCATAGTACCCCCATGGGCACCCACAGTTGAACCATATATTATTAACAGTTCTTTAATATTTACAGTATCCAGCTACTGCAGATATGATTGCTACGGCAACTATATCACAATTTATGATACCCCCGTAGTTAGCTACCATCCAAATTTGAACCATGTACCATCAATATTACCCTAAATACAATATTTCCTATATTACTCCCATTTTCTTATGTTCTTATGGGAAGGTGTGGTGGAATGTTAAATAGTTATTTACCTAACAAGTGCGAAAAGTGATGCTTTACGGCACGCTGAATGCAATGAACGACGTGTTAGGTACAATATTTTTCCTACGAACTAATCTCAATTAATCTTTAATAATTATATAACTCAATTATAATCTCAATTAAACCACACAAATTTGCGTGCGCAAAATTGATTTTTTTTTGGTTGTTTTGCACACACTTTCATATACGGATTTTAATTAGAACCATTGTTGGAATAAACAAAACATCAATTATTGAAATCGGGGTCCCTGCTCCTTTGCCCCCAAATACTTAAACTTATGGGTGTCATTTGCTGGCAGTTTTAATACACTCATTAAAGAAACGTAGAAAAAATATTGGTCCTTACTCTTGCGCAAAGTGTCTTGTCCCCACTTAACTAGTGTCGCATTCGCCTACTTTCTGTTTTGTCTGTAAATTTATTTTTAAAAACACCAAAACTGACATTTGTCAAACTGTAATTAATCCGATAAGTTCGGTTCCCTTATTATACCGTCGAGGACAAATTTGTTTTTTAATTACTCCGCGTGGATAGTTAATTTCCTACACGAGCGCATGTATGTTAACTGTGCTGTATTTTGTAAGTTGAAATAAGTATGAACGTGGGTTAGCCTTTACAAGCACGCACGTGTGGTAGGTACTTAGTGCTAAATATCTCCTGAATTCTAAAGCATTCAGATAAGTATAGAAAAACGCAATCAATTAATTTGAACTCAACAAAAAACAACAACAATAAAATTATGCAAAAATAACGCTCAGATTAATAAAGCTTCAAATTGCATGTATTTTGGATTTGCGTGCGGTAATAGTTATTTACCTATCAAGTGCGGAAAGTGATACTTTTCCGCACGAGGCTGTCGAGGTAGGCAGTTGAGGGCGGAAAAGACACTTTACGCATGTGTTAGGTACAAAATTGTTCCTTCGAGTATCCGTTAACGTTACATAGAATTAAAATTTACAGAAAAAATAAAGTTTAATTTTAGTAGTTTGATCTGACGTGCATTTTTATTCAGGAAACTAAATATATACTTATCATTTTTTGACCTGAGTAGAATTTTCGTTCGGAAAAGTAACTTTACCGCACTCAGAAAAATATCTGGGAAACCCCTTGGGTGTTTTAAATATAGAGAAATCTCATTAGGAATAGCTCATGGGTTGTCAGCAAACAGTAGGTATGTAAGTATTCCATCTTAGTACGCTAAACCATACACAAATCTTCAAAAATCAAAATTTTTTTAAAATAATATCGTTATTAAACCCAAAACAATTAGCACTAAACACTATTAGGGAGATTATGACGATAAATATTAAAGTTAAAAGTACAATTCGTAGCGCATTGTAGTTTTACTACGGAATCCATCTCTTTTTGCTCTCCGGCTGTAATCTGACTTGCAAACTTAGATGTTATTTCACCCTGGTTTGTACACTGGATATTAGTAGCTTCTTGTTAAGTCGATGCTGTTGATGTTAATTTAAGACTGCTAGGCGAGCCATCTAATAATGACGTCATTGAAAGGGATTTGCTGCTTCGCCGGGTTTGATGTATATTTGCTGCAATCTTCTTTTTATTTTCAAGGGAATGAAATTAGGAAATTTCAAGTGAGTCTTCAATGTAGGATTCCCCGACTGAAGTCGCTTTCCACCCACCGTGCCTCTTAATGTTGGTGATATTTGAGCCAGTGTTTGCCAACATTGTAGCTGAGGGCCTCCGGAAACAATTGCCGGTATACATCTCAGGATTCTGTAGACCTAAATATCCTGCTATGTTCGAAGGCATTTTGCCAAACTTACTTATTCCCACACATTGCCTCGAATATTTGCCATCCTTGCATGCTACGAAGAAGCGTCGATGTGGCGTATTTGCAGGACGTAAGGATTTGTACTTATTGCAAAGGTCAGTGTACCGTGTTTCTGAGTCATCATTATTGCTCACGACGAATTGCCTTGAAACATTGGTCTTTGTATTTGGGATTGTTACTAACAAGACATCATCTTTCTCTTCAATGTCATCTATGGTAAGTTCCATCAGCTCCTCTCTGCGGCAAGCTCCTGTAATTCTGAAAACTGTTGCAATCTTCATCAATAAATATACACTGTCAGGAGTTTCGACCGAAATCGTTCTGCTTCCTCTCTTTCGAGAACCTTTGACTTTTTCGTCCTAAATCCGTCATTGGCTTTCTTCAAAAAGACTGTTAATTTGAAGAATTTGCTTATATCGATGTTTTTCTTTACTTTTAGAACGAGCTTGATCATTGAGTATTTTGACCACAAAGGGGAATACTTTTTTGACAGGCAATTAAAATACGCTAAAATACCTCTTCCTTCCTTTACGAGACGTTTTTTTCAGTGCACCATGTTTCAGAGGCTATATACGCCTTCAGGTAGAGATTCTTCGATTTTTCTGGAATTATATGACTACTTGCTTCAGTAACTGCGTCAATTATTTCTTGAGGAAGTTGTTCATCGGAAGAATCCATCTTAACAATAAGTCAAGTTTAAAAACAAAATTTCAAACATATCCTACCCCACAAATTACTCCCTAATATCTTTAGACGTAGTATCCATGTACACAAATATCCCTATCGAAATTGCCCTAGACCGCATAAAAAAACACTGGGACAAAATTAAACAACACACGGACATACCAATGAAGGACTTCTTAGAAGCAGTAGAACTAACCTTGAGTTATACTTACTTCGTCTTCAATGACACTTATTACACACAGATCAATGGCTTTGCGATGGGCGCCTCCATCTCAAGCGTCATCGCACAATTAGTTCTCGAAGATCTCGAAACCACCGTAATTAACAACCTAACAGTAAAACTCCCCTTCTTCTTCCACTACCTTTCCGATCCTGAATACCGAACCGATGCCATAAAAAAAGCAAAGTCCGCCCTAATAATTACCCCTACAGTTTAATTAACACTATCTTTAAAAAAAGGGATACATAAATTTTATAACAATCCAACCAGGCATATCAAAAAAATATTGAAACAAACTATCTAACTATACCGTACATCCCTGGTTTTTCCGAAAAAATCCGCAATACAGTTTCCAAAGAAAATATTCAAACCAGTTTTAAAGGACATAATTTACTTAACCAACATTTTACCAAACTAAAACCCAAAATTCCCACGGACAAAAAAAGCAACATCGCCTACGAAATACCCTGCCAAACATGGCGCCCTGGCGTCTATATCTGGCAGACTAGCCAGTTCTTAAAAAACCGCGTTAATGGATACAAACACAACAAAAATAACCCTACAGCCCTAACCCACCACGCAAATGAACATCAGCATAATTTTGATTTTAAAAGAGCTAAAGTCCTAAAATCAGAAAAAAACAAGAAAAAAACGGAATTCCATGAAATGGTATTCATAAAGAAAAACAATAATTGCGTCAACGCAAAAAACCGACACTGATGGCCTAAGTAAAATTTACTCCTACATACTGTAACTAGCCTCTGGATAAAATCATTAAATATATCAATATCCATATCCAATTATTCGTTTTACAACAAAGTTCAAAAATTTACCTAAAATACATAGTTAGATTCCAAAACAATATAAACCAAACACCGAAAGCCACCAGTCAGCAGACCTACTTAATTAAAAACAATTAACCTTGCGATGTCTGTGTATACTAAACACCACCTTGACCAATTTACTAGCCATTGCATTTTTCTTCATAAATAGGCTTCCTTATTCAACACTTTAAAAAATTACTTTAATTCCCCATAGAACATGCTGCGTGCCCTACGATATCTCTGACGGTTAGCCGCAGGGTTTCGACACTGCGAGCAGCATGTACAAAGAAATAATGCAACATTTGTTTTTTCAAAATTTTCATTAAAAATTTAACTCTCGACTTTCAAACGTAACAGTAAATAAAGGAAAAAAAACTGCAACAAACTTCAAACCAAAACAGTACATCGTTTTGTGGTAAGTCATTGTCACCCTCACATTTCCTCCTTTTCTTACCTTTCTTACCCTTTTGCCCCTTCTTAACCTCTCACCATATGCATTGTAGGTTTCACTTTTGACGCTCTTTTCCTTTGAGTTACCGACTTTATTCTTTACTTTAATCATCTTTCAAAACGTTTATGTTTCAACATTTTATTTTGTACTTGTAGTAATCTTTATATATTTTTTTCATTATTCCTTTTATACCGTTCCTTCCTGCTAGTGTACAAATATAACTTTAAATTAAGTATTCCGTATGTTGTAGTACAAAACTCTGATGAAGGCACTACTTTGTGTCGAAACGACAAAATAAACAACGAAGTTAGAAGCACCCGCTGTATCTTATTTAATCAAAAAAAGGACCAGAACCCAAGAAAACAACTAGCCAATAAGTCAAACTGTCAAACTTTTTTGACAATTCTTGTTTATACTCCTCGCTAACCATCCACATGCATCAAATGCCATACTCCTATTGTTGTAGTATATTTATTAAGCGGGTACCAGCTAGCATAAGCGGTTGGTCAATAATGACATTGAAAATGTAATAACATTTAGAATCTTATAATATGGAATTTTGGATAGCTGTGGTACTCGAAAAACTGACCTAAGGTTATCGGATTTTCACGCAATTTGTAAGTATAAAAATGTAATAATTTCCCTATATCTTGAAAACTATCAAGTTTCTCCTAAGGTCATATTATGACATTCTGGTCAGTGATGAGCTTGGCTATCAGCCCTCCAAGGGTTGACGTTGAGTCTTGCGACACCCTGTATATGGGAGCTCTTGATTATGCTGTTTTCAGTATACATATTATAAGGTTTTATGATGTGTAATGTGACCTTAAACCGTTTTCTTGCAAGTAACAAAAATTTTGCACGCATGCAAATGCGTGCGGTAAAGCCACTTTACCGCACGCTCGTAGGTAAACATTTTTACCGCACACGTGGTCGAGCCTCGACGTCATCGGGCTCGACGTCATCACCCGTCATGAATCCCGACATGAAATTTCAAAATCGACCACTTGGTCTAGGTGTTAAAAGTTTCATCTGTCAAATGAGAAATTTTCGGAGTTGAAAAATGCGATTGCAGCGCACAGTTTACCTCTTTACTCTTGCGTCAATTGCCGGAACTAACGGAAACTAACGGAAATTTTGCCAACATTTCAAAACTCTGCATATTTTGTTTCGAAATTCAATTAAGACCATTTCGCGACGTCTCAACGAAAAAGTGGTTCCTTGGTGCCGAAAAGAAAACATTCCAAGGCATACCCTGGGATAGAAATCCAGTCGACTGGATGCACGGTCTCGTCACAAATAGACCTCAAAACGGAAATTTCAAATTTAAACTTTAAAAATTTGTCAAAATTTCAAGTTCAAAGCTAAGCACAAGGTTTTTGGCACGATCAAGGGCACATGAGCATACTATCTCCCTGAATTATTTGAGATTTTTTGCTGCAAAAGTGTGGAATCTACAGGGTGAATTGTGAGAAGAGTACACTCCAATCGGCAAAAAAATGCGCCACAAAAAAACTTTTGTGGCTGACCCGGTATAAGAGCTAGATCAAATCTGATTTTTTTTTCTCTCCACGTCTTCTAGTTGACCATATATAAGCGAAGCTGGACCGCTTTATAGTTTTCGTAAAAATCGCAAAAAACTACTTTACCATTTTGGACACTTTTCTTAATTGTCTTTGGACATTTTTTTAACCACTCTGTATTAAATCGACACCTTTGGCGGGATAGGATCGAAAGTGCCCAAGGATATGCCCTTTTCCCTGGTAGTCTAATTAAGGAGGTCCAGAAGGCCAAGATTTTGCCATTTACAAACATTTTTTAAAAAAACCGTCCCAAATTTGCGATTTTTTCTACATTTTCCCATTTGACCTGTTGGAATTAGACTTTAAAATTTATCATCTACACATGTGAGAAAATCTACCCATGGGGAGTACTATACCCCACATAGCCCCGGATCTACGGTAAAATCGTTGTAAACTTGCATATCGAAAAGAAAGCATTTTTGAGTTTGGGACGCCTTTGTTAAACCCCCCCGCCCCCCCAGCACATACCACCAAACCGGGTGGTACTACATACCTCGGGTGAAAATCCCGTCAAATGAACAGTTTAAAAGTTATAAAAAAGAAAAAAGCTTCGAAAAGAAAAAAATACCAAATATATACAACCAAAACCGCTGGTGGGAGACGGCTTTATATCCTTACTGGCGTTCGGACAACAAATTATCTCTGAGATATATACGATTGTAAAACCAGTGACGTAACCTTAAGTATAATTTATCCATTTCTATTCCATGTTGTACATAGGTGACAAAAATCTAATCATAAATTGATCAAAATTTTATTAACGACGACGTCATGGTGGGTGCCCTAGATTTAAGACTTATTATGATGGCTCATAAAAGCTATGATCGATATCATTGATATCTTCGGATGTTTTTTTCAGTTACCGGACGTTTACAGAAGGTTTTAATTTTTTTCTTTCTTTCTTCTGTCACTGAGTCTTAATTTCAAAATTTGTTCTTTTTCACCGTAGCGCCAAGGCATTTTGTAACCATTTCACAAAATGTTACACTCTTTTGCCGATGACGACGATTAATCTAGAATTTCTAAATTTTGACGACATTATGACATTAAGTGTCAAACTGACTTTAGCTGGTGGTTTTTGGCGATCTTTTTTTAATGAAATGAGATGAGGAATGTGACGTCATATTGAACCCTCGCTGAACAGAGAGTATGTTCCGTGTTGTACAAAAATGGGAAAAAATGAAATGGGAAACTGCTCAATGAAATGTGTCATAACAAATGGTTGACAATAAAACCTCAGATTTTTTTGTTAAAATTAAGGCGGTCTGTCTAATAAACGTGTTGTTTACGATTTTTCATTTTCAACACACAAGATTAATGGTTTATTTAAAAAATACAAAATTATTGATTTTACCAAAACCCCCATAGATATGTCAATGAGATTTGACAGACTTTGACTGACAGGAATACGCAAATTTTGCAATCGAAAAAAACTTTTTCAATGCCTATTTTTCAAATAAAACAGTTAATTTACTAGAATGTCGCTAATCAAAAATTGCTTGGACTACCATCTATTCTGAACAAATAAATTCTTCTGATTTTGAAGTCAATAGTTATTTCCTTACAAAATTTAAGTTAGTGACGATTTTAAAAGTCACCACTTTGCATAACTAATATTGCGCAATGCATGTTATGAATATTTTGATAGATAATTGATTGGAAATCCATACTTACGGAGTCTTGTCACGTCCACTTTAATAGTCATATTTTTATTCCCAGTTTCTATGCTATTTATTTTGCAAGGTATAACCGCTGGCTTAATACAACATTTTTTTTCCATTGCAGTAAATATGATGGGTACCTTGCTGTGGATTAAAAGATATACTGGAATGCCTATGAGCTTCTGGTTTGGATGCAAGTACCATTACATAACAGATAGGGCGGAAGATGCAAAAATAGTTCTTAATCATCCCAAATGTTTAGATAAGGCCGAAATTTATGATAATATGCATTGCTTGTTTGGGAAATCTCTCTTGTTGATGCCAGGTAAGAATTTTTTATATTAAATTCTAATGACTGTTTCAGGGTGTTAGAGAACGCTAGTATATATAAATTTAAAGTAGCGAATCTAGTGTTTTAATGTTTATCATGTTTGCCATGTTTTAAAAAAGAATCGTTTACTTAAATACACATAAGTCCAGTTGTAGCTTCGTGTCCGTAGTACAGGGAGATGAATAATTTCCAAATTTTGAAAAGTGGAGAGAGGACCATAGAGGTTTTTGGCAAGTTTAAATTTTCTTATATGAAACTGCCAATAACAACCTGTACAATCAATAGTTTGGGCGTAAAAAAAATAATATAAACTACCTTAATGCAGACATGATAATTTTGCTGTTAAATTTTACTTTTGTTGTATAATAGCCTGAAATTTGTATAATTTCACAGTTTTCAATTTGTAAATTGGCGGGCATCTTGCTTCTCTTTTGTCTTATTTTCTTCTTTTTATTGATGCGTCTGTTTATTGATGACGCATTGTTTTTACCCTGAGGATCACCCAGAGTATAGGTCCAAACGTCGCTTAATAAAGTGTTTGACCAGAAAACTCACAGTAATTTATTCATTGAAACATTACACTTTAGTAGTGCAGTTACGAATAACGATATCATTCCACGGCTGCCTGTTCGGAATAAAGTTTGAATAGCCACATTTATGGATTTTGGCAACGACGGTGTGACTACTTTTCGTCATTTGCACAGTCGTCAATCAGCTTCAATCGTAAAATGACAACTTGCCAGAATCTCGCTCATCTCCATGCCAGTGAACGTGTTGGTATCATAAGATGGTTTTAAAAGCAGATGACCCAGCAGGAAATCCTCTAGAAACCTTTCTTAGCATCCCCGATCTGCTTGTTGTAGGTGGTTAAAGAGAGGTATCTTAGTCACTGGTTACTTTTGTTTTATTCAAAGCAGTTGGACATTTCTTCTCTAACTTTCCAGGCGATTATTCCATCGAAATGTTTGTTTTTTTTTTGTTCTTGTTAGATAATTTTCCTCATAGGGCAAAAAAAGCAGCTGCTGCCATCCCTATATTGATGGAACTGTCAAAAAGATAGTCATCGTATCAAATTGTGTCTGGAATGACTCCCGATACGACTCTTTCGAACTTCGAATGGTGCTACTGGTCTATAATTTGTTTTTAGAGTAAACCATATGCGCTTAATAACATAACAAGCTTTCACACGTTAAAACTTCAGAAATGTCCTATTTTGTTTGATAAATTATCTGTCTAAAAAACGAGGCAGAGAGCTAAAAACGAACCAAGAACTATGGCGTAAATATATATCTATTAACTTGGTCAACCTTTAGTGGAAAATTTATAAAATATTTCCTAGTACACCCTTGAGTTTTGTTTTCAATTTAGTTCTTACTGTGTTATGGTGATGGGCCAGTTGTACTGGTTTATATCATCAGTATCTCTGTTTCAGGTCATCTGTCAGTAGAAACTCCTATATCTAGTCTGCTTCTCGTAAAGCCCATAAAGGGATATCGTGGTTTCTAAAGCAAGTATCAATATTATGTTTTCCGGAGAGATATTTCCTTTATTAGTAGAAATACTTGAAGCAGCAGCTCTCAAAAACCGTTCTTTGGCGGTTTAAAAGACTCCTTTATACACTCTTATTTTATCTCTGAGGTATGTTTGAATAGAAATAGTTAAAATAAGGGAAAGAGTTATAGTAAGTAAAACAAAGTAAACCAAAAGAGTAATTAAATAAAATTGACAGTTATTCTACACCATATATTAACCCCAAATCGTGTTTACTCTATTTTCCTCCACTTTGAGGGAATTTTCTGTGACCAAATGATGACAATGGTCGCTTATATTTATTGAACACTCTACAATTAATAAATCAACTTTCGTCAGGCAACAATAAGTAAACTGCTGGCCAATTGCTTTGCAACTCTCGATTTTTGCACCAAGTTTGCAAGTTGCAAGACCTGTCTTTGCACTATTTTACGTAGTATGCTCCAAAAAGTTCAGTTATTGATGTAAAATTATGCAAGGTGGCAAATAAGGTGATGTAATTTTGCTTACACTTTTCATTTGCACAAGTTGCAGAATAATATAAAAAATTCGTTTTTGGCATTAGACCATAAAGAATGATGTAACAAATCGGGACTCGGGAAGAATTTTGACATATAAAGTGGCACTTTTCAATAATGATGACAGTGACGTAACGTCCTACTTTTCGTAACTAGTTACGAAAAGTAAAATCTTTCGTAACTGGTGATGAAAAGTTCATTTGACCACCAGTTGCAAGTTTCGGTTGTGGCACACCGTTGCTACAGTTTTACGGTATTAAGTAGATACAAAGTGGTTTAAAAGTAAATATTGAAGTTTAATGATAATCATAACTCTCTCTCTAAGTGGGTATTTGTAGTCAAAATTGGAAAAAATCTTGTATGAAACACGTGACGAAAAGCCTTTCTGTGTATCTCATTCAAATTGCGGGAACTCGCTGCGCTCGTCCCGCAAACATTCATATGTTACACAAAATCGGACTTTTCGTAACTGGTTACATAAATAGCTATTGACGTATTTTTTTCAATCCACCATGCAGAATCAATGCAATAACATCACTGGAAACTTATTCATGCGCTAAAAATGAGTTATACAACCGGTCGATGTACCAGAAGAAAGAGAAATGCTAAAATTGCACCTACGTTCTTTAACCAATCAAAGGCCAGATTGTTGACATTTTTGAAGTAGCAAAAAAATTAATACGTGGAAGGTTACCCGATCTGTCAAATATGAAGTCTCATGTACATGGGAGGCACTTTTGTAGTGAAGTAAAATGCCATTTTCCCACTTTAGTTACATACGCCGAACATAAATCATTTAAAAATACCATATAATTTAATTGTTCAATAACTTTAACTAACTAAAGTTGATAACTGAACAATATCTGACATCACAAAACATTACAATTTAGGTATAATATTTAGGTATAATATTATATATTTAGGTATAATATTATGCTATTAACTAATTCATTACAGAGCTCACCACACAATGGTCGAGCTGCCTTCAGAAAAAATAAAAATTATGGAAGCACTTGTCAAGTAGAAATTCGTTTGTGGCTGTCTTAAATGCTAATAGCCTATCCTTGTTTTTGATATCTGGGGGTAGCATGTTATAGGCTTTTAGAGCCCTGCAGTATGGACCTCTCTCAAAGAAGGTGGAACAATGGAAAGGCACCCTAAGAGTTTTTGCATTCCTCGTGTTTACCTACATGGATTAATCATATAGATCTGCGTTTTGTGTAAACAAATTATAGTGCCTTTTTACAAAAGGCACCAGCGATCGGAAATACATAGATGGAACCGTTAGAAGTTTCATTTGCTTAAAATAGGATTTACATGACACTCTAGCGTCGTGTTTAAGAATACATCTTAGTATAGGTTTTTGACTTACAATTATCCTATTTTTGCTTCTACAAGATTCCCCGTAAAAACACTATAAGAAATTATTGACTGAGCTCTTCCATAATATACTTGCATTATGGAAAATAATTATGGAATGGTGGAAGCGCATTTACGCACAGAAACTATTAAGTTTACTTTCCAGCACGTGAATATGCTCATCATAACTTAACTATAGTAATTCCCAGAAACTTTACGTGGTCAGACAGGTTTTAGAGTATTAAGTGACTTGCTAAACAATATCAAGCCAGTCTTCTCGCAGTTTACCTTCAGACCATTGCCAGGCACAAATTTCGCATTTCATCTACTACAGACGAGGAGGCCCATGAAAGATGAGCAAGGTGACAGGTCATTCACGTACATCAGGAACAATATAGAGCCCAGAATTTAGTCCTGCGGGACCCCCTGCTGAACCAACACTGATATAGAAATAGCGCATTTCCCATCCGAGAAGATAGATATTGCTTGCTGCCGATTCGACAAGTAAGACCTTATGACGCAAATACCCCCTTGACTCCATAACCTGCCAGTTTGTCTATAAGCAGATCATGACTCCGTGTGTCGAAGGCCTTCGAAAGGCCAACGAAAAGACCGCTTTTATAGCTCTATCCACATTTTTGATTATATGTGTGATAAAATTGAATATTGCCAATTGTGTAGATCTATTTGGCGTGAAGTCATATTGGTGAGTTACAATTATATTATAATGCTGTAGGAAATCCATAAGTCTGTTGTATATAACCCTCTCAAAGATCTTCGACATGGAAGAGAGAAGAGAAATGGGCCTGTAGTAATTAATATGTGTTTTTGGCCCCTTCTTATGAACTGGGACGGCTTTGGCTCGCTATAACATGTCTGGGAATATGCCGTCACCAAGGCATTAATTTATGATATATGCCAATGGAGCTGAGATGTTTTGAGCAACACGATTTATTATTCCTACAGGAAACTCATCTAGGCCAGCTGAGAACTTATTTGCCAAGTCCATTACTATTCTGAATACTTCTATATCATCAACTGGTCTTAGAAATATTGTATGGGCACATCCCATATCATTCCCTGCACTTTCATCTTGCAGAAGTGGCTGAACTGAATTGTCAAATTTCTCCTAAAACCAATTGGCTATGGTAGCCGGACTATCAATTAATATATCATTTACTTTTAGAACTACTAAATTTTCACTACTGCTTGATGTTAAACTGTTAAAGATAGACCATGCAGTCTTTGTTTTGTTTATTGAATTGAATCGCTTTTCATTGATACCTGTATGATATTGGGAAACGAACTTTCTATACTTTTTTCTTTCATTTTTGTAGGTATCCAAATTTGCTTGACAACCAGTAATTTTATACCATACATATAGATCCTTCACATACTGTCCATACTCTTTGATTTCTCTATTAATCCAAGAGGGTTTGTTTGCCTGCAACCTACATGTGCTTAGAGGGAATGCTAAGTTGAAGTGATAGTAAAGAATATCATGAAATGTGTTGTATTTGTTATCTGGGTTTTGTTCGGATGGGGAGCGATACAGAGTTACCACTACATAAGGATTACCTTTTTTTGTTCTATAGCTAACCACAAAAGATTTGAAGTGTTTTTCAATTTCAACAAGTTTCAACAAAAACAGATTTTGCGTTTTCTTGAAAAATTGATTTTTTTCTGAATTTGAGTTGACATAAACAAATTAATTAATCTACTTTACCTGCTACAATGCCTGATTTTGAGAAAGCAAAATTTATTATCATTAGTACTGGGTGTTCACTAGAAAACTTCATTTAGGAGGCTATACAATTTTGACAGAAAAGGATGGCATAATGAAAGTAAATAGACTTTTGTTTCTCCATTCTTTTCCTTTGACATTTCACAACCAACTAAACGCAGTTTTCTAACGAACACCCCGTATTTGTCAGATATTAATTTATTAGTTACAAAATTATGATCATGAGGATTATCTAGCAGTCATCTGAATGTTAAAGTGTCTTTTCTTTAGCATAAAATATCAAATAAAACATTATATTAAAGAGTTCTTATAAAATGTAGCATCTCTATTACAAAAAAATTCAGTGCAATAATAGTGGCAATTTGAAATACAATAAATAACAAGTCAACATAAGAGTAAAACAAACAAAAACATACAGATATAAAATTTGTTCAAAATGACGACCGTCTGATTCTAAACAAAAACGTATTTTGTTTTTAAATCCTTCACTCACATTGCGTAACATACAGGGAGTTATGCTTCTGAAGGCCTCTCTGATTCGTTCCTTCATATTTTCTTTTGTGGTTGGTGGCGTATTATACATGATTCCTTTCACATATCCCCATAAAAAGAAATCGGGAGGTGTTATGTCGGGAGACCTTGGTGGCCAATGTTGTGCTCCATTCCTTTCAATCCATTGATTTTGGAAACGAACCTTTAAGAACCCACGGACTTCACGATAATAATGAGCAGGTGCCCCATCCATTTGCGGCCACATGGTTGTTCTTATATCTAGAGGAACTTCTTCCAGTAAAATTGGAAGCTGATTTCTCAAAAAATATAGAAACGACATTCCGTTTAAATGGTTGGTTGTTATCTTGGGTTCTGGTCCTTTTGTCTGATTAAAATAAGTTACAGCGGGTGCTTCTAACTTCTTTGTTTAATGACGTTTCGACACAAATTGGTGCCTTCATCAGATTACTACAACACATGGAATACTTAGTTTAAAGATAAAATTTTTTACAATAGCAGGAAGGAATGGTATAAAGGAATACATGAAAAAAAAATTATATAAAGATTACTACAAGTACGAAATAAAATGTTGAAACATAAACGTATTGAGGGATGATTAAATTAAAACATAAACTCGGTAACTCAAAGCAAAAGAGCGTCAAAAGTGAAACCTACGATGCAATATGGTGTTAGGTTAAGAAGAGGGGCCAAAAGGGTAAGAAAAGTAAGAAAAGGAGGGAAACTGAGGGTGACAATGACTTACCACAAAACGATGTACAGTTTTGGTTCGAAGTTTGTTGCAGTTTTTTTCTTTATGTACTGTTACTTGAAGAAAAGTAAACGAAAGTTGCATTATTGCTTTGTACATGCTGCTCGCCGTGTCGTTTAAATGTTCGTCAAAAAAATAAGGTCCAATCACATACTGTCCCATTATGCCCCCCCATACATTTACTGACCACCTATGTTGGTTATTAATAACTCTAAATTCATGGGGGTTAAAATCAAAATAATAATGAAAATTGTGTCGGTTAAAAGAACCATCGTTATGATAAGTGCACTCATCACTAAATACAACTGATTCAAAAAAATCTTCTTGTTCTCCAACTTTTTCTAACACCCACATACAAAAGTCCACTCGTTGGCCAAAATCGTTATTGGAGACTTCTTGATGTAGGTGTATCTTATAATCGTGAAATTTAGGTTTTTGAACAATCCTTGATACGTTTGCTTGGCTAATATTTCAGTTTTGTGCAATTTTTCGTTGTCCGACATGGGGATTTTCAACTACAGAGCCAATAACGGCTAATTCAGTTTCTTGGTTTTCTGTAACTGGTCTCGTTTTGGCAGTCGTTTCATACTGAACACTACTAGTTTGCTTAAATAGAACCAACAGTCTTTCAAAAGCGGCTCTATTCGGTCGAGTTCGGTTAGGAAACCATTCAGCATAAACCCTTGATGCTAAAAGACAATTTTGCAAGCATTCTCGTAGAATGAAAATCATATCGAATCGTTCTTCTGTTGTGTAAACCAGCATTTTGATTAAATAGAAAACTCCCTGTTAACCACCAATTATAACAGTAAAAAAATATTTAACTTTAAATTAATACGTGACAACTAGAAATGACAATAAATTTTGCTTTGTCAAAATCAGGTAACACCTGAACAGACCTGAACAGGTAAATTAGATTACTACATTCTTCGTTTATGTCAGCGCAAATTCAGAAAAAAATCAATTTTCCAAGAAAATGCAACGACCAAGCTATAGGAATGTTTAACAGTCTAATTTAAATTAAACGAGTCATTACTGTTTGAGGTTTGCAATAATTTAGTGTTAGTTTTTTTACATTTGGTACACAGTAGTTAATATTTAATACATACCGCAAAAAATTCAATGTACTATTAGCCCACCAGCCAATTTCGGTGGTTGAAAAGAAACCAAGTGCTGAGATTTCAAACATTAAATTTGATGCTGCATTTTCACAAAATCACGAACATCTGAAGAACGGTACCTCATAAACCTTAATAAAACTACCTTTACTTTTGTCCGTAGATACCGACAATACATTAATATACTAGGTGTTTCATTTAAAAAAAAATACAACTTTAATCAATTTTATACTTTTGGGACCACCTGTCGCTACATACACACACCACCGCCATACAATGACAGTAATTTTAAAATGTACTTCCATTAGACCCTCATCTATTCCATATACAAAACTTTTTTTAAATCTAAAAGTTTAGCAATAATCTTCCTTGTCGAATAACGTGAATCACCCTGTATTGGGGCAAACGGCTGAAGCACGAGTCTATGTGTTCACCACACCTTGTGTGAAGATTCGAAGAGGTGTGCGCCAGGGTTGTATTCTCTCACCATTCTTGTTTAATCTTTAGTCCGATAAAATCTTTAAAGAAGCCTTGAAAGAGGCAGCGTGCGGAATAAAAATAAACGGCGTTGACACTGTTGTCTTGAGTGATACCATGGATGGCTTGCGGCAACTGCTGGACAGAATCAGTGTAGCTGGCCAAGAGTTAGGACTCAACATAAATGTTAAAAAGAAACAAGCTTTTGATTTTTAGTCGAAATAGCTACGAGAACGAACAGCTAAATCTCGAGGGAAATAATATCTGGGAAGTATATTAACGGACACCTTAGACCCCGAGGTTGAGCTAAAAGGTTGCATCGAAATGGCAAGAACAACCTTATGGTGGACATTTCGTGGACTGATCTGCTGACCAATGAGGAAGTATTGAGACGAGCAAGAGTGGGGAGACAAATATTGGTAACAGTGAAATGTCGCAAGATTGCTTACCTTGGCCACAACTTGCGCGGAGAAAAGTATCATCTTCTCCACTTGGTCATGAAAGGAAAAATAGAAGACACGCGGGGTGTCGGACGGAGGCAAATCTCCTGGCTCAGAAACATCAAGGAGTGGACAGTCAATCGGAGCGCCGTTGACCTGTTCAGGGTTGCAGAAGATAGAGGCGCTCACGAGCGATCACTATATTAGATATTGTATTCGCTAACGTTCAGGAGACCGGACATGGCACATAAAGAAGAAGATGAAGGATAGTATCGGTTTTTCTTTAGTACACGTTGTATAATGGATTTTGGTTACTGTTACTGGATTTTGTTTAAGTTACTGTACGCTCCATGATGACTGTTGTCCTTGTTTTCCTTGGATTTTCATTTACGGCCTGTAAAATATTCGTACGGTTGTTTGATTTTGAAAATTGTATCCTCCTTTAGGTTGGTCAAGTGCTTCGCAATATCATTCATAACAATTCGTCAAAAATATGTTTTGTGGGCAGGCCGTCGTTCAAGTTTAACTTGTAACTGATAAGTGTACTATTCATGACCATAGGCTTGCCGCCTATTCACTGATAGAGGAATCAAATATTGAGATTTTCCAAAGTGTCCAAATTGTTCCAATGTACGCATTGACTAGGGTAGATTTGGATAGTGCAAAGGCAGCTGTGAACAGGTTTTGTTCAAAGAGGGTTAGCTATGTATATTTCATGAATAAACGTAGTTCGATCTAACGTAAGTCATATAACAGTAAAAACAAAACTAAAAAGCATTACTAAAACGCAAAATTTTTGATCATATATTAGCCGGTGCATTATATGTATGCTTTGTGTTTTTTCTGATGCAATGGAACTGTAGATAACGGGTGCAGGACAAATAAGAAGCTACTTTACAGTTGCGAATATGCCAACGTTTCGATCTTTATTTAGATCTTCTTCAGGGCTAAAAAATATGCTCAATGAAAAACTCTACAACACACTTAATGCATAAGCAAATCAATAAAGACACAACTAGAAACACCGATAAAAAAATCCATAAAAAAATACGTTGCAACAGTTAAAAGTAGATTTAGAAATTAACAAATACTTACAGACCACATACAGTAAAAACAAAAACCGTGCATCTGTATGTGTCTATTATCAAAGTGTAAGATGGTATGCTCAGATAATTAGTGGATTTGCTTACCTTAATTCAGTTTGAGAAGTATGTCATCTAAGCTATATGGATGTCTTCTATCAGACATAACTCAAAAATAAAAGATGAATCCACAAACAGACGATCACATGAGTTAAGGATTCATTGTTTTATTTTTGAGTTATGTCCGATAGAAGACATACATATAACTTAGATGACATAGTTCTCAAACTGATTTAAGGTAAGCAAATCCACCAATTATCTGAGCATACCATCTTACACTTTGATAATAGACACATACAGATGCACGGTTTTTATTTTTACTGTATATAGTTTGTATGTATTTGTTAATTACTAAATCTACTTTTAACTGTTGCAACGTATTTTTTTTTATGGAATTTTTTGTCGGTGTTTATAGTTGTGTCTTTATTGATTTGTTTATGCATTAAGTGTGTTGTAGGTTTCTCATTGAGCATATTTTTTAGCCCTGAAGAAGATCTAAATAAAGATCGAAACGTTGGCGTATTCGCAACTGTGAAGCAGCTTCTTATTTGTCCTACACCCGCTATCTACACTTCCATTAGCCGGTGCAAAATTTTCTGCTACGCTGTATAAATTAAATTTGCTTCTGTATGTATGTGTTTAATCATATACAAGGATAATATGGATGTTATCTATCCTCACCCTGATCTGTTGGTTAACGCAAGACTTCCTGTGGGTGCACCCTTTCCCGGATTTAATGAAAAATTGTATTTTCTGGCTTCCTTATTGACAAAATTGGATACCTCTTCGTGAATCATTTAATCCAATACTTTCCAGCGGATAACGAGTTATTCCAGCTCTGCGGAAACTTTATATTTAATTCTTTGGCATATTCGCATGTCAGTTTTTGAGCTCATATATATGTGAGCCCATAATTCATTTTCGAACGAAATATTTAGTTTTGAAGGCATGTGGACACCACATACCTTTAAAGCTATTGCTGGGTGTTGAGTTAACTTGAAGTTATTCTAGGGGAGGAATGGAAAGGAAGACGTCGTTACTTCCGAAGTGTCTTTAATACTAACATGATAAACAGTTTTATACCAACTTTCGACCAACAAAGTTGCGCGTTGGTCGAATTGATGAACAAGACGAGACCCGAGGAAGATTATTATAAAATGTTTAACATTTATTCATTTAAAAACTTTTTCCGTAAGTAGTTTCTGTATATTGGTGTAGATTGTGTCGCTAAACTAGTTGTATGAGTCAGTTTCGCAAGCTTTTGAATATATTTTATTAATTTATCACCATTTGCAGTGACGTCGTTTGGTTGGATGGCGGAGGATGTGGAAGATTCCGATCTTATAACATTTGAACACTTAATCAATCAGTAAGTAGGATAATGTATCTCAGACTTTTAGGGTTTTATTGTTAAACAATGCTTGAGTAAGTAAATCAAATATGTAACGTGAACTATAACCTCCGACAAAAAACACGAGTAAACGTGTGTCCCAAATTGGTCTTTCATGTATTGGGATCTAGGAATCTATAGGAGCTACAAAGTCGGTTAAATGGGGATAGTTCTAGACAACTATGTTAGTAATGTAATGACAAAAACGGAGTGGCTGTAGGCAATCGGGTTTTTGAGAAATTTTGAGAAAACCAAACTGGTATATTTTTAAAAATCTGTAATAAGTCCTCTATTTTAAAAGATAATCGATATTTGTGAAAACATTTCTGAAGCAGCTTCTTGAGTGGAATACACCTGTACAGATAAAATTTCGATAAAACATTTCGGTCATATGGATTTTTACACTTGTTTACAGGGGAGAGGAAATGCATTTCAATAAAGTATAACACCCTAGTAAGATTTTATAGTATTTTAAAAAATCAAGAAAAATATAGTTTTTTCTAGTAGGCCATGGATTGGACTTGACATTAATATGTGGTTATTATCGCGAATGCTTAAAAATATTATCACAGTGGCTGTAGAGGTTACAGAGGAATATTTGTTGAATGCAGAGCTCTTAAAAATTAAATTGAGACAGATGGAAATTACTTAAAATGAGAGAAGTTTTAACATGCGGGAATTTAATTTTCAAGAAAACAGAAATGCTCAAATTTCTAGAACTGACTACGAAGGAAAATATGCGGAACTAGGAACGACTTCAGCATAGTTTAAAACAATTCAATTCTTGAAGTCTATAAATTTATTAAATTAAAAAAGAAAAATTTCTTACTTCAAGACCCAGCACCTAAATGAGGAATACACGATTATGGCCCAATTAATAATGGCAAAACAGAATGATGCAATCGGACATAGAATTTCTGTTAGAGCCACCGAACGATAAATTGCGGTTCGAAAATTATGCTGGCAAATCATGTTAAAATCATTAAATATGCATTCGAAGAAGGCTACCAAAATCGACCTTCTCAGAGTGGTTTAAATGTTATATATATATATATGACCAATTTGAAGTCTTTAGATACCGTCAAAGTAATTTAGTTAGATGGAAGCGGGACTAACGTTGATGTATCCATAAAAGTTACCTCATATTGTGTATTGGTACACATCGCTAACTCAAAAAAATATATTTTTCAATTGAGAGTAATATTCCGTTATCGCGTATTCCGCATATAGGTAATTGCACTTGAAGAAAAAAAATCTTTTTTAATTTAATAAATTTATAGACTTCAAGACTTGAATTGTTTTAAACTATGCCGACGTCGTTCCTCGTTCCGGTTATTTTCCTTCGTAGTCAGTTTTTGAAACTTGAGTATTTCTGTTGGGTCGGAAACGAAATTCCAGCATGTCAAAATTTCCCTAACTTTAAGTAATTTCCAGTTGTTTCACTTTAATTTTTAATAACTCTGCATTCAATAAATATTGCTCTCTGATACAGCCATTTTGATATTGTTTTTAAGCATTCGCGATAATAACCACATATTACTGTCATGTCCAATCCATGGAGTACTAGTAAAAACTATATTTTTCATAATTTTTTAAAATACTATAAAATCTTACCAAGGTTGTTATACATTATTGATGATTGAACAGGTGTATTCGACTCAAAAATTGTTTCAAAAATGTTTTCACAAATTTCGATTATCTGTTAGAATAAATGACTTTTAACATGTTTTTTAAAATTCCACCATTTTGGTTTTCCCAAAGTTTCTCAAAAACCCGATTGGTTACATCCACCCCGTTTTTGTCATTACATTACTAACATAATTGTCTAGAGCTTTCTCCATTTAACCGACTTCGTAGCTCCTATAGTATCCGAGATCCCAATACATAGAAGACCAATTTGAGACACACTGTATATAGGCT
The DNA here is from genome assembly GCA_951812265.1 of Taphrorychus bicolor. Lineage (NCBI taxonomy): Eukaryota > Metazoa > Arthropoda > Insecta > Coleoptera > Curculionidae > Taphrorychus > Taphrorychus bicolor. Next base: position 36,505,864 of record OX638297.1, read on the forward strand.
TGCAATAATATTTAATGTAACCAAATTTATTTTATTGTTTTTACTGTAGACACAATCTGCAGACCTTATTAACCTCATTATAATATATTTTGTTCGCCATGATTAGTGCCTTTCGGTCATTTTATTATGCCGTAAATCAAGAAGTGCAAGCCATCTCGTCAACCGGATTGAAATAAAAATTGGTAATTACCCCTAGCAAACAGCTAGATCAGGCCACCAGTTTGCGTATATAAGCTATTCGGTTATTATTGACATCAAGTTGGCGCTGGAAATTTAACTTTGACATTTTTATCGTATCTTCTCAAGATGTACTGAAAGGAAATAAAGAGGTATAAAAAAAATTAAGATTTCAAAGGTAACGAGATGGCAAAAATAAGTGAATGAATTATAAATAATTTTGTATTTCTTTGGGACCCTCTGGCATGTAACAGTTCAACCATTTTCGAGAAAATGCAGTTATAGGATATTTTTCAAACTTTAGGATTTACAGCTTATTAAAAGTTTTAAATCCAATTTTCAGGCTGCATTTTTTTGAGAACGAGAATCTTTATATGCATGGTGGAAATCTCTTCCTTCAAAGGCACTAAATGAAATTTGAAAGGAAGTAATTAATATATGTGGCATTAGACGCTTTCTTGCTAGACGAGAGAAGAAAATCTATTTAACCCGAGCAAACATCTTTCAAATTACAACATTTTCAAATTTCGGACCTTCAATAATTTAGCAACAATTGTATTCCTTCAAATTGTCCATCTAGTATTAATAATCGTACTAGAGAATTTTATATGTTTTGTTTATCTTAAATGCGTGTTTCGTTTGTTTCAATTTTATTGATTTGATAAGCAAACACTGCAAAAACTTTTCCATATATTTCAATTTTAATATACTTCTTTTTAACCAAGACGTGAACTTTCCAATGACATTTCATTGAGAATTGAAAGAAGGAGAAAATCTAAATTGCAAGAAAAATTTATTTGTGGTTGAAACTGGAATTGCGACCACGGTTAAAATCAAAACTAATAATAGGTAAACCCAACATTATGAGTTTTTTGATAATGTTGCGAACTCAGGGTTCAATACTTCCAGTATAACGACTCTATACGAAAACACTATTTATTTATCCCGTAGATACACACAAGTACAATTCGACTACTAAATAACTCACTACTTAACACTTTATAGCCTATTTCTATGATCGTTTCGTACTTTAGCTTACCTATAGCTCGCTTAAAATAAGACTACTACTAACGGCGGCGCTAGTCGCCTTTTATACAAAAATCCTAAAAATACAGAAAAGACTAGAACATTCTTGATATGAATTCTTGAACAATTCTGTAGGTCGTAAATAACTGCGTTCCAAATAAACAGAGCAATAAATTACCCGTGTCACCCAGAGCAATAAATCACTCGTGTCACCGATACCCCAGCGCCGGATAGGTCGCGAAGGTCTGACCTCCAATGTTGCTCCGCCTCCAGCCAATGCTCTCCGTAACAATAATCAACAATAGTATAAATTTCAAGCAATATGTAATAATAGCTATTACATGCGTGTAACATACTAAACTTTTTCTACGTTGTGCGTTTTTTAAAGCGAATGCAAATCTTTTTTTGTTGCAAAGAAGCAGTCAATCGTCGCTATTTTGTATTAAAGCTAAACAATAAAATATTAGGTAATGATCTTAATCATGTCGATTAGTTTTTAATTATTCTGTGTATTTAAAATACTATTAGACTAGAAGAGCAGGTATAAGTGCTAAGCTTCAAAAAGTTTAACAAGATATAAAAAAGATATAATTGACTGAAGAGTCGCACAACTTGAAAAATATATTTTGAATTTTGGAACTCTTTAATGCTGGACTTAATCATCTCTTGTTAACTTTAACAATAACCTAATTAATATAGAAACAATTGTTTTCAATATAATTTTAGTAACCTAATATAAATTTCACTGGTTTTAATAAAGACACTAAGCAAATGTCATTTGAATAGTTGACCGTGAGTAATGAATTACTCACTGGTAGGTAATAGATGCTATTCTCTATTAAAAATTTGTGAATAGAAGACATATTATTAAATACTCGTAAAAAGGCATTTTATCTTACAAACGGAATATATAGTGTAGCTTTTCTGTGGCGTGAAAATACCTTAGCTCGTAATTCAAGCTTATTGTCAATAAGTGTTAAAAACCGCAATTTACTTACAGACTCCAGAATGAATTTGTCAACCTATTTGCCAACCCCTTACTAAGTGGCTGGATATGGATTAGATCGCCACTGGGTGCAAAATTTAGAGAATCGCATGAACGTGGGATGAATTTATTAAGAAAATTTATGACTAGAAAGATAGAACAACGGCTGAAAGATACAGGTTTGTAGCGGTAACGTATTTATTTCATGAATTGAGCGCTATAGTCCCATGGGTTCTTAAATGAGGGGTCCGACGATTCATCAAGAACAAACTTTGAAATTTCCGTTTTTTTTAATGGCATTTATTAGTACCGACCAAAAACAAGCCGTATGATGAAAAAGACAGATTATCACAAACAGATTATTACAAAAAGACATACATTTATATTTGTCTCTGGCTTAAAGTGGTCATCAAAATGTGTATTTTTTTCCCGTCATTTTGATTTATAAATGTCACTCTGACAATCTAATTAGGAAAAATTAATAACTCTAAGCAATATTCGGGGGGGCTAGTATAGTTGAGAGAAGTCGTTATTACTAATTATTTTCTTTAGGAATCAATAGAATGGACCAAATAGAAAATTATAGGTGGTGGAAAAACTTAAAAACATTTATAATAATATCAATTTTTAGAATAAATTTAATAACAAATTTCGCTTACCTGAAACAAACTATACAATGGAAGTTGATTTGAAGGTTATGTTAAAACACTGTCATGGGAATATAAATTGAAACGACATTTGTCACAAATGTCAACAAGTGACATTTTTGAGAAACTCTGCGTATACTGGTAAATAATGTAGATTATCTTGAAAAATATGGAAAAACGCACTACTTTAGAGCTTAGTCGTTTCTATTCCGAACTAGCCTAACCAAACTCATAGAAAAACGGCCGCTTTGTTCTTAACTAACCTGATCAAAGGAGAAACATAACTGAACTAACTTAACCAAAAGAAAACTAGAACTGAACTAACCTGATCTAACCTAAACTAACCTGATCAAAGGAGAAACATAACTGAACTAACCTAACCAAAGGAAAACTAGAACTGAACTAACCTGAACCAACCTAAACTAACCTTAGCTAACCTAACCAAAAGATTTCTCATAGAAAAACAAAGCTGCCCTAACGGGCCGCTTTGTCGTTAATTAAACTGATCAGAGAAAAAATGTAACTTTTACCATATTTTTCAAAATAGTCTACATTATTTACAAGGTTACACAGAGTTTTTCACCAATGTCACTTGTTGACATTTGTGACAAATGTCGTTTAAATTTATATCCCCATGACAATGTTTAGGTTGTTTCAGGTAAGCGAATTTTATTATTATATTTATTCTAAAAATTGATAGTATTATAAATATTTTTAAGTTCTACCACCACCTATAATTTTCTATTGTGTCCATTTTATTAATTCCTAAAGAAAATGTTCGAAAAAAATTAATAATAACGATTTCCCTCAAGTGTACCAGAGCCTATTCGGGTTTTTGCTTTTGTAATCCGAGCAAATAGTGTTAAATTTATTATAGTATTTCGATAATTAAAGAAAAAGTGGAACTTTGCCAACCATAATCCAGGAAACTGTATCGAAGACTCTGGGAATCATCTTAAGGAGTACGCAGAGAGGAAGTGCATAGAAAAGTAAACAATAATACCGAAAAACATTAAAAGAAGAGAACAAAGACTCTTGATTTCCCGAAAGCAGTAAAATTATATGTGAAAAATGACTGATCGGAAATTTTGTGAGTGGCCAGAGTTTAAAAAAAAAAAACAAAAATCTACGCCGCAGACCAAAGATTGTGCTAACATGGACCTGATGGTTTTCCAAGTTTACCGCAATAGAATTGATATGGACTGGAGCAAAAGGGGGGTATTACCACAAGCATATAGATGATGAGCTTAAATCGGAGCATGTATAGCAAAGGTGTGGCAAGATGCATTGGAATACAGCTCTGTAAAACTAGGTACTGCAAAAATTCCTTATAATACACCGAAAAGTTAATAAAGAATTGGTAGGAAAGAGAAAAAGTACTAAATTGTGAAGTAGCGCCAATCATTAATTTCTGCAGCCTACAAAGATCATTTCTACAGAAGAGGCAGTTTATCAAAGAAATATTAGTCGCCAAAAAAAACAACGGGAGGTGATGAAGAAAAAGGTGTTTGGTCTAGTCTACCATACATCCAAAGGCACAGACCAGATCGGCAGGCTGAAAAACACAACAAGGTGAAAAGTGTTTTGGACCGACTCCCACGGAACAAGAGAGCCTAAAATTGGCAGAGCAACAGAGGGATCCTCTGTCAGCATCCGGAGTTTCATTGCAGCTCTGGCTCGGTATAAATATATTGACATCACAAAACGGAGTATTAACACGAGAAGTACGGAACATAAAAGAAGTTGCAGGCTGGGACATACACCAAAGTCAGCAGTAGTAGAGCACGCTCTCTCAGAAGTTCACGACATCCTTTTTAACGAAGTGGATATCTTACATCAGCAGCGTTACTATCTGAGACTAAAGGCGAAAGTCATTGAGATCTTCAAGCATAAGAACAACTTCGACAGAAAAGAGGAAATTACGACCCTAATTCAGACCGTAAGATAGTTCTGCGACATATGCGTTATGTGTGCCACCATCTAACCCTTCCCCAATCCTTCCACTTCAGCATGGCGGTGACAGTAAAAATACCACGAAGCGTTTAAAGCTATAATCAGTCAAGGTCGAGATGCAAGGAAGATTACTTCGCCCATTGCCTCATCGCAATTGATAATGTCCCACGTAGTTATGGGCGAACCCTCAGGAAGAAAATGTGTTGTGCAACATCTATTCTTGTATCTGTAAGGGCGAATTCCAAAATTCACCAGGTCATTTACCTGGTAGATCAGTCACCTACTTAATCCATCGAATTGCTAGATGGCCATCACATGATCGGCTTAACCGGTAGATGACCTGGTGAGTTTTGGAGTTCGCCCATAATTATAAAGGATCTTTATCTTTTCTTTCCAATCTAAAATTTAATAAATTTAGCCGAGTTTCAGATTTGTTCTGCTTTAAAACATCTATGGTTAATGAATAAATTACTTAATGTTTTCTGGGAAATATTCATTTTTTGCTTAGGGACGTTTAGAACCTATTTTTGAGTCATATATTGTTTTAACTGTTTCCACATTCTTCCTTTTTCTTCAAAGTTGGTTTTGTTTCTAAAGCACAGATTGCTAATTGCTTCAATCAACAAAAATATACATAGATAAAATTGCAACATAATATAGTACAATTTGGTACATTAGTTATTATATTGAAAACTTTATTCGTGTCTTCTTTCCAAATTCTGTAAGAAAATACAAATACAAAAAGAAAGTATATAGATGCAAAAAAAAACCTTCCTTTATAATATCGATACGCATGTATTATGTATATTACTTAACTTTGATATGCACTTTTAAATCGATACGACTACGACATGATCCTTTTCAAACCGTAATTCACAAAAACTAATCAAATTCTTTTAATAGCTGATATATTTTTAAGTCTGATGTAAAAGGAAATTCCAGAATTAATATGGTACACTATACGAATTCTACGAGTAGTTAATCCGAATAATATTCCGAAAAAGCTTAATGTCATTTGATATAATGACTTATGACTATGACAAGCAAATCGCGAATTGTTTTGGTAGTCACTGTGTTATCTGATTTGATTCCTATGATTAGTGGACTTTGGACCCGCCAGTTAAGAACCGATGCGACTATACTAATAGACTTAGTATCAGTTTTTCAATATATAAGGTGTCCCAAATTGGTTGTCCCACTAGGATATCACTGCTCTTATAACCGCCAGGAAAAAACTGACAAGAGTGTAGGTGGTCACCAATTTGTCGATCAAGCCATTTGCATATAAGTTTCGGGGTCTATCCCTCATCAGTACACCTTTGGCTGGTCGACAAATTGGGAACCGTGATTTGGCGACTTAAAGTCGGAAATGAGTACCGGTGAGATGTTGTACAGAGCAGCAGCAGGCGACATCCACCAGCGTCCAATACTGCATTGCAGATGAATCTCAGTTCGAAAAATAGCCCATATTGTTCTATACGTCGCTAGTTATCCGAACCAGAACGAAGTGAAAAGCGTGTAGGTGGTCCCGAAACTAGTATGCAGATGGGTTGGTCTATAAATTGGTGACCACCTGCACTCTTTTCACAACTAACTGAGAGCCATCTGCATGCAGTATTGAATCTAAAATACGCTAGTGGATGTCGCCTGCTTCTGCTCTGTACAACGTCTCACCAGAAAACTGACCTTGCAGGTCTGTATTGTTGCGAACTCGGGGTTCAATAATTCCAGTGTAACGATTTAATACGAAAACACTATTTATTAACTCCACAAATACACACGACTACTAAATAGCTCACTACTTAACACTTTATAGCCTTCTAATATTGTTCGGAACTTTAGCTTACTTATAGCTCGCTTAAAATAAGACTACTACTACTCGGGCGCTCTACGCGCCTTTTATATACAATCCTAAAATTACAGAAAAACCTAGAAAGTTCTTTATAAGAATTCTTGAATAATCTCACATAAAAAAACGGTTGTAAACAACTGCCTTCTAGATTAAGCCAGCCGAGCAATAAATCACTCGTGTCAGCCATGACGCAGCGCGGATAGGTCGCGAAGCTCCACCAACCAACACGCTCCCATGCGTTGCCCCGCCTCCCATGCGGCGTTGCTGCGAATCGTAACAGTATTGTTTTTCCAAAATACCACTAATGGCACTTTCAGAATTTCGCCATAGTCATTTCTTTTGGCCCTACAGTCGATTATTTTAATTTTTCCCTATATTCAAAAGGCGGTAGTATTTCGTTTAACATCGCAGATATCGCAATGCTGAAAAAAAAACACGATTATTTCACTCATGCATAAATTTTCCCATAAGGAGAGAGTGTTTATCAATAATTACGACTGCGTGGTATTATCGCTTACACTAACCTAAACCTTAATCAATGTCGTTGTCTATATTAATTTGAATGAACTTAAAATGAACCAGAAAATTTTTCACTTTGTTTCACACAGTTCACACAGTTTTCCTTGCAAGAGAAAACATGCAATCGTGAAAAATTATCGGTAATTATATAGCTCTTGTGGTATTACCCCTGATAATTTTTTTAAAGCAAAACACATTTTTAAGTTATAATGCAAATATTTTATCTAATTTTAACGATGTCCCTCAAGATGAGTCTAAACCAGCAACCGATTCAAAAAATTAGACATTTGTTTCAAGCTATTTGCTTCGGTTGTACTGTGCTAAAGTGTTAAGTGGGCAATTCTTTTTTAATGCAAATTTTGATTATACAAGAGTTTAAAATCGTATAGAACTTTACCGGGTATCTCAAGAAATAAAAAACGGAAGAAAGACCTCATGATCGGTAGCCGACAGATGCTGTATATACAGGGTGATTCACGTTATTTGACACGGAAGATTATGGCTAAACTTTTAGATTTTAAAAAAGTGTTGTATATGGAATGGATGAGGGTCTATTGGAAGTACATTTTAAAATTATTGTCATTGTATACAGGTGGTCCAAAAGTATAAAATTGATTAAAGTTTTATTTTTTTTAAATGAAACACCTAGTATATTAATGTATTTTTGGTATCTACGGACAAAAGTAAAGGTATTTTTATTAAGGTTTATGGTATCTAAACCGTACCGTTCTTCAGATATTCGTGATTTTGTGAAAATGCAGCATCAAATTTAATGTTTAAAACCTCAGCACCTGGTTTCTTTTCAACCACCGAAATTGGCTGGTGGGCTACTAGTACATTAAATTTTTTGCGGTATGTATTAAATATTAACTATTGTGTACCAAATGTAAAAAAATGAACACTAAATTATTGCAAATTTCAAACAGCAATAATTCGTTTAATTTAAATTAGATATCCTGTATTTTATAATATCATTAGGTGCAGAATTTAGTTTCCTATCAAAAACTATTAAACATTCCTAATGCTTGGTCATTGCATTTTCTTGGAAAATTGATTTTTTTCTGAATTTGCGCTGACACAAACGAATGTAGTAATCCAATTTACCTGTTCAGGTGTTACCTGATTTTGACAAAACAAAATTTATTGTCATTTCTAGTTGTCACATATTAATTTAAAGTTAAATATTTTTTTACTGTTATAATTGGTGGTTAACATGGAGTTTTTTATTTAATCAAAATGCTGGTTTACACAACACAAGAACGAGTCGATATGATCTTCATTCTAGGAGAATGCTTGCAAAATTGTCTTTTAGCATCAAGGGTTTATGCTGAAAGGTTTCCTAACCGAACTCCACGAATAGAGCAGTTTTTGAAAGACTGTTGGTTCAATTTAGGCAACCTGGTAGTGTTCAGTATGAAACGACTGCCAAAACGAGACCAGTTACAGAAAACCAAGAAACTGAATTAGCCGTTATTGGCTATGTAGTTGAAAATCCCCATGTCGCACAACGAACAATTGCACAAAACTTAAATATTAGCCAAGCAAGCGTATCAAGGATTCTTCAAAAACATAAATATTACGATTATAAGATACAACTACATAAAGAACTCTCCGATAACGATTTTGGCCAACGCGTGGACTTTTGTATGTGGGTGTTAGAAAAAGTTGGAGAACAAGAATATTTTTTTGAATCAGTTCTATTTAGTGGGTGTACTTATCATAACGATGGTTCTTTTAACCGACACAATTTTCATTTTTATCCTGATTTTAACCCCCATGAATTTAGAGTTATTAATAACCAACATAGGTAATCAGTAAATGTATGGAGGGGCATAATGGGACAGGATGTGATTGGACCTTATTTTTTTGACGAACATTTAAATGGAACGTCGTTCCTAAATTTTGCAGATGGCTGCAAATGTATGGGGCACCTGGTAATTATCATCGTGAAGTCCGGGGGTTCTTAAATGTTCGTTTCCAAAATCGATGGACTGGAAGGAATGGAGCACAACATTGGCCACCAAGGTCCCCTGACATAACGCCTCCCGATTTCTTTTTATGGGGATATGTGAAAAGAATCGTGTATAATACGCCACCAATTACAAAAGAAAATATAAAGGAACGAATCAGAGAGCCTTCAGAAGCATAACTCCCTATATGTTACGCAATGTGAGTGAAGGATTTAAAAACAGAATACGTTTGTGTTTAGAATCAGAAGGTCTTCATTTTGAACAAATTTTATAACTGTTTGTTTTTGTTTGTTTTACTCTTATGTTGACTTGTTATTTGTTGTATTTCAATTTGCCGCTATTATTGCACTTTTGAATTTTTTGTAATAGAGATGCTAAATTTTATAAGAACTCTTGTAATATAATGTTTTATTTGATATTTTATGCTAAATAAAGACACTTTAACATTCAGATGACTGCTAAATAATCTTCATGATCATAATTTTGTAACTTATAAATTAATGTCTAACAAATACGGGGTGTTCATTAGAAAACTTCGTCTAGTTGGTTGTGAAATGTCAAAGGAAAAGAGAAACAAAAGTCCATTTACTTTCATTATGCCATCCTTTTCTGTCAAAATTTTGTAGCCTCCTAAATGAAGTTTTCTAGTGAACACCCAGTACTAATGATAATAAATTTTGCTTTCTCAAAATCTGGTATTGTAACAGGTAAAGTAGATTACTTAATTCGTTTATGTCAGCTCAAATTCAGAAAAGAATCAATTTTCCAAGGAAACGCAAAGACCAAGCTATAGGAATGTTTAATAGTTTTGATAGGAAACTAAATTCTGCATCTAATGATACTATAAAATACAGAGTGTCTAATTTAAATTAAACGAGTTATTACTGTTTGAAGTTTGCAAAAATTTGGGGTTCATTTATTGACATTCGGTGCACAGTAGTTAATATTTAATACACACCTCAAAAATCCAATGTACATTAGCCCACCAGCCAATTTTGGTGGTTGAAAAGAAACCAAGTGCTGAGATTTTAAACGTTTAATTTGTTGCTGCATTTTCACAAAATCACGAACATCTGAAGAACGGTACCTCATAAACCTTAATAAAACTACCTTTAGTTTTGTCCGTAGGTACCGAAAATACATTAATATACTAGGTGGCTTATTTAAAAAAATACAACTTTAATCAATTTTATACTTTTGGGTCCACCTGTATACAATGACAATAATTTAAAAATGGACTTCCAATAGACCCCCATCGATTCTATATACGAAACTTTTTTAAAATCTAAAAGTTTAGCCATAATCTTCCGTGTCGAGTAACGTGAATCACCCTGTATGTGTTTATACAGGGTGAATATTTTTTAGATGTATAGTGAATAGATCTCAAAAACTAGCATAGTTAAGAACCGGGTTAAATGGCATAAATAATTCCAGTTTTAGGATATCAATTCAAAACCACTTTATATTTTTTGATGATTGGCAATAAATAAATCTTGACGATATCTTTAAATCAATTTAGCTAGATTATTACTGTTTCCAACAAAATGTCATATATAAAAAAAGTTGTAGATAATCTTACTTTAAACAGGCTGGGTTTGACAGATTTTTTCTGACATGTGAAAACAGATAAAAACTTATTTTCCTCATAAGTTGAAAACAAAAAAAGTTATTTAAAAATGCTTTTTCTTAGATTTAAGCTGGTGCCAATAAACGGACGGTCGCTTTTCACAATGGCGGAGTTACGGCAATTATATTCTCCAGGTTATATCATAATTAAAAAATGAAATTAGTCAAAAAAAATTTGATTAGACCATGTTATTCACAATCAAATTTTCTACAACTATTGTATTAACTAATATAAAATTTCACACCAGTCTTTTAGGGTCCAAAATATTCACCGTCTGAAACACGTTTTATTAGATAACTCTTATACCCTCTTTAACATTCTCTTTAAAACTTCACAATCCCCTGTAAATAAGAACAACCTGAATCGTGGCATAATGTTGGCTGAAGATTCAAGTTCCTCATTATTCTTCCATTTTACCAACATGGATTTGAGTGATCTGATGACTGCCACTGACATATCAACAACCACTAGAGTCAAAAGATAAATTTTCTCTTTTCCATACATCAAAGAGATATATAGCAAAATCAAACGTCTCTTTTATGACGTACCTGACATAGAATTAGCACCTAAAAATCACTTAACTGTGGAAAATCTGAACACCAAATTAAAGGACAAAGCTGACGTACTAAAATCCGCAGGGGTGTGGTCCCTGTGGAACGTGTCCAGTGATTTACATTGGTCAGACGTCCAATCTGTTGTAAAATAGGCTGGCTTCCCATCGCAGTGATTGCAGATTGTCCAAGGCTAGTAGTGGACTCTCTCAGCAAATTCTTGATACGGAACACCACATGAATTTTAGTGACGTCTGTATTCTAGACAGGGAACAACATTATCACAAAAATCATTTTCTTGAAATGGTGGAAGTATTTAGCCATGATAAGGCAATTAACAAACACACAGACATTGATGACCTAAACAATATCTACTCTAACTTGATACAAATATGCTGGCCCAGAAATCTGCAGGAACAGGACCATGACATGGACAACTCCCAGGATATTTGCTGTTTTTTTTTAACGTCCCCAACTTGTCGATCCACACTTTACATGTTCATTCCCTGGAGTGGGTTTTCTGCCTTTGTGGTTCTCACATCGTTTATTGTTGTTTTGAATTTATCACTTAATATATGACTCCTATAATAACTCTAACTTCTATTATACCTCCTAACTATAACTCCTATACCCAGAGAGCCGAACGTCCGTTGAGATTTTCATTGTTTACACCTGCGCGCACGGTCATGGGTGGGTTTGTTGTACCGTTGCTGGTAGTGGCAATGGAGGAGGGTGCCGCTCATAGTGTCAGCTATCGACCTACAAATAACGACATTGTTCCTTGTGGGGCCTAGATAACGTTAAGAGTGCTCTCAAGTCGCGGATTCAGATTGATTTGATTAGGCTGATTGAAATATTGGCGAATGATAACAATTTTCTTGTCATTTTCTCCCGCTAATTGCATTCAATATTTGAGAGCAGGCTCAATTTAGAATAAGAACAAAACTAATCTTATTAGCACGGACCCTAGTTTTAAAGTACCGTAAACCGGGGCCACTTTTTTCCATTTTACTTATGTACGTTCATATTCCACCGCAGAAATAAAAATAGTTGCTAAGCATAGCCTATGGTCAATTAAGCAAAAAATTACTTGCAACAATAGTAGATTATGTCACTAGGAGTAAAAGTGGGTCTCTTCATGCTCAGAGATTGACGGCCGAAGCGAAGCTGAGGCCTGCAACTGGGCGAAGCACAAAAAGACCTTTTACTCCGAGTAACATATACTTTTTGTTTCAAGCATGCAGAAAATAAGTCTATTTCAGAGTGATTCACTTTTGCAATTTTCTCTCCTCCTCTTTAAGCGGGTCTAAGTACTTACTCTATTAGTGGTGTATATTATTTGCAAATTAAATAGAATGTGTTAGAACGGTGGTTTTCAATGTTCAATGGTTTTAATGGTATTAAATCATAACCAATGGTTTAGGTGGTTTAGGTAAATTATGGTAAACTAACAATGTTTAGCATTATTATCAAAACTAAATTAATAAAAGTCAGATTGACAGATAAATATGATCGCTCGCATGACATTTAACAGACGAACGCAGAATTCGAGAACCTATGCGATTTCAACTAATAACGGTTTCGGGTGGTGCGCTGGAGCGCTCTGAGAGTATTCTTATCCTTTGTTTTTTCAATAAGAATGTAGCGATGGCAATACACTCAGATTGATCTATCTGGTGTCATCTAGTGTTCAAATAATTTTGGTGATTGAAAATCGTTTATATATGCGCCACCATGACAGTAGCGGTGACTTTTGACTTTACTTTTACTGCCTAGGACTTTTTTGCTACTTTTTCGGTCTCAGGATTAAAAATCCCACTTTAGGTGTGCGTATGGAGAACACAAATGACGTACTTTTAGTTCGCTTGAAAAAAAAAAGTTTTTTTGGTTATAAAGTGGAGCAAAGTATTGTTGCGAACTCAGGGTTCAAAAATTCCAGTGCAACGATTTAACACGAAAACACTATTTATTTATTTCCACAATTACACACGACTACTAAATAACTCATTACTTAACACTTTATAGCCTTCTATTATCGCTTCGTAACTTTAGCTTACTTATAGCTCGATTAAAATACGACTACTCCTAACCTGGCGCTCTATGCGCCTTTTAAATACAATCCTAAAATTACAGAAAAACCTAGAAAGTTCTTTATAAGAATTCTTGAATAATCTCACATAAAAAAAACGGTTGTAAACAACTGCCTTCTAGATTAAGCCAGCCGAGCAATAAATCACTCGTGTCAGCCATGAGGCAGCGCGGATAGGTCGCGAAGCTCCACCAACCAACACGCTCCCATGCGTTGCCCCGCCTCCCATGCGGCGTTGCTGCGAATCGTAACATTGCCCTCCTCCTAAGGCTGTTCGTCCCGAACAGATAGAGTTCCATGGTATCGTGCTAATCGATCCAAATGAACGACCTTCATCTTTGACCTAGGGGTCCGCTGGATCCTATACACCACATCATTAATCTTCTTTATAACTCTATAAGATCCTTCCCAATTTTGGCTAAGTTTGGGCGACTTCCCCACCTTTCGCCTCGGATTGTATAGCCACACCAAATCACCATCCTGGAAGCCGCGGGAGTTAGCTAGTAAGTCATATCTTGCTTTGGCTCGATCACTGGATATCCGCAGTTTATTCCTGACTTGTTCATGAACATTGTCCAGCCTCTCCTTGAGCTCCTCCACAAAGTTCTCAGAGTTGAGCGAGTCTTTTTCTGGTGTTCCATACATCAAATCTGCAGGAAGCCTCATTTCCCTCCCAAACATTACTTTTGCCGGAGTATAACCAGTGGCTTCATGCGTAGAGCCTCGATATGCCATCAACATGAGAGGTAGATGTTGGTCCCAATCACGCTGATGATCTGCCACCATTTTAGACAGGTAATGTTCCATGGTCCGATTAAATCTCTCTACCATCCCATCCGACTGTGGATGCAAAGGAGTTGTCCTGGTCTTGCGAATTCCGAGAAGTTCCATGACCTTCTGGAAAAGAGCCGATTCAAAATTTCGGCCCTGATCAGAATGAAGTTCGAGAGGGACTCCGAATCTGCAGAACATTTCATTTACTAACACCGTTGCCACAGTCGTTGCTTCTTGATTAGGCAGGGCGTATGCTTCAGGCCATTTAGTGAAGTAATCCATGGCGACCAAGATGTATTTATTGCCCGACTCAGTCTGAGGAAACGGTCCCGCGACATCAATTGCTACCCTCTCGAATGGAGCACCTACAGTGTACTGCACCATTCGACCCCGTGATCTTGTTCGAGGTCCTTTTGTGGCACAACAAACTTCACACTTGCGGCACCAAGATTCGACGTCTTCATGATAATTCACCCAGTAATACCGCTCTTTAATTTTGGCCAATGTTTTGTTGACCCCAAAATGGCCTCCGCTTGTTCCGTTGTGCACTTCCTGTAGTACATCTGATTTTCTGCTATCAGGAACAACCAACTGACTGACTATGGACTTGCCATCCGGACTCTCCCACGCTCTCTTCAGTAGTCCATTTTGTATTTTAAGAGAGTGCCACTGGGCCCACAGCGCCTTCAGGTTTGGACTTTTACTTGCAATTTCTTGCCATTCTGGTCTCTGGTCGTCAGTCTTTGCAGAGAGGATGGGTCCAATATCTGGATCATTCATTTGTTCTTCTGGAAGCGTCTGTGTGGTCCAGCCATCGTTTATTTCCACCGACGTTCTCCTTACAGAAGGATGTCCCTCACGTTGCTGAGTTCTTCGAGAATGCTGACTATCTTCTTTACATGGCCGTCTAGACAATGCATCGGCATTTTCGTGAGACCTTCCTGGTCGATGTTCAGTTTGGACCTTCTGTCCTTTAATGCGTCCGGTCTCTGTAACACTTTTGCCACCCAAATTATTGGCTTGACTTGATTGATTGACTTGACTGATCTTGGGGGTCTTAACGTCTTCGGTCAATTGCCCCCTTACGTTGACAGGAATTGGACTTTCTTGAATTCTAGGGCGGTCTTGGTTGCCGCTCGGTCTTCTAAACAACGGCGACGGACTTCTTGCCCTATCACGGCAGTTACTCTTGACGTGACCCAGTTTACCGCAGTTAAAACATTTTATGCCCCGATTGCCTATTGATCGGGGAGTTCTTTCTTTCTAACAGGGCTTGCATATTGACTGCCATATCCTTCATAGCTTTATGTAAACTGGCCATCGATTCAGCCATAGACGTATTCTTCTTGTCAGCGCAAGTTGCCACTCTTACACTTGCAGAAGAACTAGATGACACTCGTGACGCCTCGAATTCCAGGGCCCGAACTAGTGCCTCGCTGATATTTTTGGGCCTTACTAGACGTAAGTGGTATCTCATGTCACTATCGCGAACTCCCTCAATGAACCTTTCGGCGGCAAATTGCGTTTGAAAACATTCAGGGGCTGATGGGTATGCCAGGTGAATGAGTCTGTCTATGTCCGCCTCAAATTCTTGTAAGGATTCACCTGACTTTTGCTGTCTCATCCTCAGCTGGGCCTGGAACACGGTTTCTTTGTGCTCATTTCCAAATCGTAGTTGCAGAGAGTGTACTAAAACTGCATAATTATTTTGATCAGCTGCCGACAGGGATTGGAGTAATTCAGCCGCTTTTCCACGAAGTGCTACCACAAATGATGTAGCTTTCTGGGGCTCGGACCAGCCATTAGCTTTTGCAGCTGCCTCAAATTGCGTTTTATAAATTTCCCAGGCCGTAGTACCATCATAGTCGGGAGGCTTAATTTTAGCGTTGGATGTGCTAAAACTCTCTGTAGACACGTTGTCGTCCTCAAGTTGTCCCCGGAATTTCTTTTCTAGCTCGAGAACCCTCTGGTTGACAGCTTCGAGTCCTTCGTTAACGGATTCGTTAACGGATTGCATTATTCTTTCTTCCAATTGTTGCTCCCTGACTGCGAGATGGTTCATTAATTCTTCTTTGAATTGTTGATGACGTCGCTCTTGTACTTGATCACGTTTTTCCTGCTCTTCTTTTTGTTCCTTATAACGTTTTTCCTGCTCTTCTTTTTGTTCTACATAACGTCTTTCTTGCTCTTCCTTCTGTTGTTGCATAAGGAACAGCAGGGCGGCAAGTTGATCCTCCATCGCTTGATGCTGGCTTCTGGTCACTGGCATAAACACGTAATGTCCGGTAATGAAGCACTCACTTACAGTTCAGCACTATTAGTCCTCAAATTCCCACTGGAATCCCACTTCTGACACCAATTGTTGCGAACTCGGGGTTCAAAAATTCCAGGGCAACAATTTAACACGAAAACACTATTTATTTATTTCCACAATTACACACGACTACTAAATAACTCATTACTTAACACTTTATAGCCTTCTATTATCGCTTCGTAACTTTAGCTTACTTATAGCTCGATTAAAATACGACTACTCCTAACCTGGCGCTCTATGCGCCTTTTAAATACAATCCTAAAACTACAGAAAAACCTAGAAAGTTCTTTATAAGAATTCTTGAATAATCTCACATAAAAACAACGGTTGTAAACAACTGCCTTCTAGATTAAGCCAGCCGAGCAATAAATCACTCGTGTCAGCCATGACGCAGCGCGGATAGGTCGCGAAGCTCCACCAACCAACACGCTCCCATGAGTTGCCCCGCCTCCCATGCGGCGTTGCTGCGAATCGTAACAGTATACCAATGGAGGGGGTTACTTTGCTCCGGTTCGCAAATTACAGTGAAACGTGTGTTATACGTTGTTGGGACAATGTTACCCCGCGCATTTGATTGACTTTGTTTCAAATAATATTTCTTCACAATAAAAACATTCAAAAAGGCGCTTTTAAATGTTTTATTTGAGGAACCGTAAAAAAATAATATTTTACGGCTAATCCTGATTTTGCAACTAAAGGAAATAAGACAGGACATTATTAATTTGTCTTCAAAAGTAATGACAAATCAATGTATCCTGATGAAAAGGAGTTCCTAGAAGTGTCGATTTTCTTTTTAATTTCTTCTCCCTAAATAAACTAAAAACGAATCATAACACTGATTTTTGTCGTTCAAAAAATGAAACAGAGCTTTTTAAATTGTTCAAAAATGGTGAATAACTAATCTAAAATGGAACCTAATTCAGGAACTGTAAATATGCCTCTTTTAGTAACTTGTTTAAGCGGGTTGATGGAGCCCAAAACGTCATTCCAAGAGAAGCACCGTTTCGAAGGCCATTTCCACGTTTTTAGCGACTTGTCTATTGACTTAATTAAGACTCCGTTGTCATCAAAGTTCAAAATTTCCCCTGGATATACTAATCCTTGGTAGGAAAAAACAACAAAACTTCCGATTTTCTAAATTCTTTCTTTTTAATTTGTGGAGAATCTTTAAATTGTGGAGTACTACGGTTAGTTGTTCGTCTCACTACGTGGTCCAGGAAGGTATTTTCTTCTTCCTGATCCTTAATCAACTCATCGAAATCGACGTCGTTTGAAGAGTTATCGTCAAATATCATTTTGTGTTCCATCCGAGATGAAGTAGTAGGTTCTTTTTCCAGCATTTCTTCGTCTGCTGTTACTTCATTATTCGACATATCTTCAGCACTCTGGGGATTTACAGCTGCTTTTTCCTGCAGGAATACTTAGTTTTGATCAGGGATTTTGACGGTTTTTGTCAATTCTATTCAATGGCTTTGAAGTTTTTGTATAAATGCACCTTGAATGCGATTTAGAACCTCGTCTGAATTTAAGGTGTAGAACTATTCCACTTTTTCGAAAACCGGCTTTTAAGTACACTTCCACGTTAGGCCCGATAATATCCATAATTTTCGAGAAAAGTGATGGAAAACTTTGTTTCTGTTTGCTGCATTACGTGTACCTTCGTCGGTGTCCTTCCACTCCGATAGAACTCTTCTTCATACTATTTTGAGGGGTCTAAAAGATGCTACGTCCAAGGATTGGGTCAAATGTGTGGTGTTTGTCGGTAAAAAAATTAATGGAAATGTAGATAGCGGGTGTAGAACAAATAAGAAGCTACTTCACAGTTGCGAGTACGCCAACGTTTCGATCTTTATTTAGATCTTCTTTAGGGCTAAAAAAAGAATGACCAATGAAAAACTCTACACACACTTAATGCATAAACAAATCGATAAAGACATAACTATAAACACCGATAAAAATTGCATAAAAATACGTTTCAACACTTAAAAGTAGATTTAGTAATTAACAAATACATACAAAACATATACAGTAAAAACAGAAACCATGCATCTGTATGTGTCTATTATCAAAGTGTCAGATGGTATGCTCAGATAATTAGTGGATTTGCTTACCTTAATTCAGTTTGAGAAGTATGTCATCTAAGCTATATGTGTGTCTTCTGTCGGACATAACTCAAAAACAAAAACACTGAATCCACAAACAGACGACCACATGAGTTAAGCACAAACGAAACACCAGCCGCCAGGAACAAAATAAACGATGGAATCATATTGGTTCTGCTATCACCAGTGGGTCCAGCGGAATGTTTGTATGGTCTTTTTTTTTAGATTATTAATAAAATTAGGAATGATAGATTTTACTTTATTTTTTCTTTATGCGATGTAACAAGTTACAATAAATTACATTCAAGTTTTGGATGTCCGTTCAGTCGTTAATAGTGTCGTCAATATAAATGTGAATCATCTCACTAATACCTCGTTTATAACAATTATCTTCATGGTCCAATATGGCAACATTCTCAAAATCGAAAGAATGGCCCACTGTAAAAAGGTGTTGATCTAGGTCTGTCTTCTCTTTTTTATTTGGATTAGTTTCCCGACAATCATAATTGTGTTGATAGATTCGATTTTTTAAGTATTAAAAAATCGAGCCTAAAAATTTTGTTCAATGTTTATAGTTGTGTTTTTATTGTTTTGTTTATGCATTAAGTGTATGTAGAGTTTTTCTTTGAGCATATTTTTTTTAGACCTGAAGAAGATCTAAATAAAGATCGAAACCTTGCACATAGGTCAATATTTACGATTTATGCGGCCAAAAATATGTAGTCACTAATATCGTTTGTATGTGGTATTGCATGTCATTGTAACATTATAATAAATTTCATTAAAATCCTTTTATTTCTGGGCGAAAACCATGTTGCCAACATTACGTAAATACGTACGGCGAAATAAAATTCCGGAAAGTGAACGGTAACCTTAAAAGACATGTATAATGACATGGGATCTAATATGCAGGGACTTGGGCCTAATAACTTGCCTTATAAACAAATTAGGGAATGGCTTAGGCATGGTCATTAACATTTGTAAAAACAGTACTACTAGTTCTGATAAGTAACAAAGATTTTCTTCCTTGTTCAGCAGAAATTTAATTTTGAACGAATATTGGCCTTGACAGATTTCTTCGGTTTTTCGACCCTTGCTTCGTTCACTAGATTCAGCAAAAGACTGCAAGGGCCGCTTCGGTCAATTTATCTTTATAGGAAGTTCAGAAGTTCCTTTGTTTTTCAAAAAAGCTTCTTCTTTTCTATGACATTTTCTGCGTTTTTCCTTTAATGTCGTACATATAAATATAGTAAATCTTTGTTTTAAAGATTTCCATTCCATTGTTCAGCAATAAGTTATTTTCTAAATAATGAATTTTTGCCTCAAAATTCGGTAAATTTTGATCTTTCATTATTCCATAAAGTACCATCAGGGTAACAATTTACACCCCTGATGTGCTCGTAGTTTTTATAACAATTAAAAGCATTGATTATTCAACTAATAAAAAAATTATTATTTTTTTGACAAAAAATCTAGATTGTTAAAAATTACCCTATATTTGCCTGCAGCTGGCAATCTTCTGCATCCAATTTTTGTAAACTTTATTAATGCATAGACCATACTTCACAATGAAAAAAGACAGATGATCCTATCTAACGCAGACGTATAACAAATTTACCTTCAAAATATAAAATCACATCAAAATATGACTAAGAAAACAACCTATACTTGACATTAGTAAATTATACAATTGCAACTAAGCAAAATAAATTAGTAATTAAGATACATAGCTAAGTTATCAAAATCTATCACTTTCACTAATAATAACAAGCTCAAAAAATGCAATATTAATTTTAAAAATTTTGTTTTCTGCAAACTCTGTGATAATGGGAACGAATGCAGCGATTCACGCACAAGTTCCAACTTCGTTCATGGGCTCGTGGTATACCTTTGGAAGGTGGAGGGGGTTGATAAGGATTTTCGGAAGAATCTTCTATCCCTCGAAACGCTGTTTGATGTGTTTACCGTTAGATTATAAAATCCAACTTTGACCGCATAAATCGTAAATATTGACCTATATGGCGTTGGAGTATTCGCAACTGTGAAGTAGCTTCTTATTGGTCCTACACTCGCTATCTGCAGTTCCATTGCATTAGAAAGGACACAAAGCATACATATAATGAAACAAATTAATGTTATTTCGTTTTCGCGGTATAGCTTTAATGAATGCGCGGTTAGGTGAGAAGACAGATTGTCACATAGTATAGTTTATTTGCCTTCCAATCTCATGAGGCGTGGAATCAGTAGACATTCCCGCCAGTCGGAAAATGTTCAAACCATCCTGAACTACTGAAGTTCTTCCGGCATCCCTTGGGACCATTTTCTATCCACCTGGTCCACACTTCGATGGCTCGATACACTTCGTAAGGAGGGAGTAATTCTCCCACAATATTGCCAGTTATCATAACCGATATGGATGTTTTTGATGCATTCCTGATTAGTTCTGGATATTTTGACCCTTTCTGGACTATAACTTTTTTTTCCCTAGACCATCGCTCAAATTCGTCTCGTCAAAATTCCAGGTGTTTGTTGGTGGGACGTCTTTCAGCTCATCAGAGAGATTTTCAAAAAAAAAAATTCGTAGAGTTGGTTCATCCACAGCGGCTCTCGTTCGTGCGAAGCGTTGCGATAGTTCAGGGTTTCTGACTAAAAACCGTTTAAGCCAGTAGTTGTAGTTGTAGAGTTGATGGTCAGCTATCATCCTGTAATTTTTTCAATACCTCAGTTTTGGCTGTTTTTTTGGAAAAACGCCTCGAATATGCAAGAATTTGAATTTGGCGCGTCACCCCCGCCATGCATGTGCAGTGTCGCCAACTTAATAATTTCTTATGTCAGAGTCAGAGTACTACATCACTACTACTTACATCATGTAGTAATTAAGGTGATTATGCAGTGAAAATATGTTGGCGACACTGCACATGCATGGCGGGGGTGACGCGCCAAATTCAAATGTTTGCACTTTTCAAAGCGTTTTTCCAAAAAACTGCCAAACTGGGGTATTGAAAAAATATGTCTAGGGTTGTGCTGGACACCCGGTATAAGTAAGAGTTTTTTCCATGTAGTCAGCGTATTTTCGCAAACCAGCTTGTCTCTTGTATTTTCTGGGCATAGTTAGCTGTAACAAGAAAAAAATCTATAAAGGAGTATACTTTGCTCCGGAGCAAAGTTCCCCTCACCTAAAAAAAAACGGATAATGGATATACCCCAAGGCAAGGTAACCCCAAAATACTAAATTACTGCATGTCTAGACACGACTTTGTTTTTTTTTTGTTTTTAACGGTTTTAACAAAAGGCACATCAAAGCAGTGTTGCATAGTTTGCAAACACTTATTTGAGAAACAACCTTAATAACTTCTGCAGACACAAAATTTTTAGCGTTAAAATGGGACCAAATTTTCATGCACGACTTTCGCATTTAGGTTATGTAGGTATCTAACTGAACGTGAATTGTGAGCTCTTCTTCAAGAAGTTGCTCTCACATATGCACCATTTTTAATTCGGTCATCAAACTACTCAGTACTATTTCTTAATGAAATAAAACTCTGCGAATGTGGAGCAAAGTAGGCTCCGAAGGAACACTGTATTCCCGGTTTACGGTATTTGAAAATTTCTGAAAATTCACTATTTTAATCTTTGTCCGCGTTTTTGTTACATTAAGATTTTAAATTTTCAATTTTGAATTCTACAAAAAAAAACAGGTTTTTTTGTAATTTGACCATGTAGTCCTTAAGGCTAGGGGGGGAAGGACACCACGGCTGCACTTATGAGCACTGTCCAGAAATTGTGAAGACCTGATATCGGGAAAACATAGCAGTAGGTAAATTTCACTCTCTATTAATTTTGCCCTAAGCCATAATTTTGTAGGCCCTGAAGAAGGCAATAAAACATTGCCGAAACCTTGGTAGCTAAAGGGTTTCATTCTTCGATGAGCCCAGACCAATTACCCGAGAACCCTATTTCCCTTTTGTATTATCATCATTTCTATTGATCTAATAATTCATCGGCTACATCTCCTTAAAATCTCGTT
The DNA here is from genome assembly GCA_951812265.1 of Taphrorychus bicolor. Taxonomy (NCBI): domain Eukaryota; kingdom Metazoa; phylum Arthropoda; class Insecta; order Coleoptera; family Curculionidae; genus Taphrorychus; species Taphrorychus bicolor. Next base: position 36,528,477 of record OX638297.1, read on the forward strand.
AAAGCGTTGTTAAGATCATACAAAAAATTATTTTAAAAAATATTATAGCCAAGTATCATCACCATTATAAAGGTATGTTTTTCTCCAAACATCATTAAACTACCGCTTTATTTGACACAATAAGCGAAGGTAAATAATTCAATTCTCTAATGTCATGCAAAGTCTTTTTCTGACGCTCGTCACCGGCAGGTAATATCTATTCCGGCGGCTATATTATTATGTCATTGGCTACCGTCATTTTACCTGCCGACGACTGGTGGTCGGTTAAGTGTGTATAACAACCTGTCGCTTGTTATATCATCTACAATTCCTTGAGATTTAAAACCTTAAAGCAATAATATAATTCAAAGCTTGGAGAAAAATAATGTGTTTTATTCGCAGCTAAATTGATTTTATTTTTCGCTTGTGATGACGCGAGAAAAGCGACCATTTTGTTCCTCACGAAACAATAAGCTATTGAATCTAAAATAAAAAAATAAAGTAACACAAATCTGACTATGCAATTGGGTTGGGTCCTGTTTTAGAAGGTGTTCATATGTATAAAATTTTTACATATTTGTGATATTAGGAGAGTTACAGATTATATTTAAAGAAGATAAAAATTGGAGAAAAGTTTGATTTGGGACCCACACAAACCAATTTGGGACGCCTTGTGCACTAGGAAGCGAAACAGCAAAGTTGGAAATTCTCGCAACTGTATTTATAGGGACCAAAATAGGTCGATTGAACCATCCTTAACTTAGCCCAAAATTAGTAAATGGTGTTCGAGATACAGGGAAGCAAATGTGTAACTATATAAAAAAAATATACATTTAAGTGATATACTTTTTCTTCCTAGATTTGTTATTAAGTTAGCAAATTTTGTATACAGTATTCAATAAAAAAGTTTCAAGATTATTTCTCTGGATGAAACAGGATTTAAGATTTGGTTTCTCACTGAAGAAAAAACCCGAATACAAAAAAATCAACCAATCATCATGTGTTTTGGCAAATAATGGTTATTGACCACCCAGTTTTAAATTTTTGAAGGGTCAACCTACTACGTCAACCTACTACCCTTTAACCTTTTTTTCTAATAGTGTTTACCTTGTTTAGTTATACCTTGTTTAGCTGCACAACTAATCGGATTTAGTAAAATTGTTTTCGTGATATCTGGATTTTTAGAATATGTGGACAGTACCAAGGAACTAAAGTTAGCAGATCTTTTGCTTGTTGATAAGCAAGGAAGTGAGAGCTATATTTACAATGAGTTCTCCTTGTTTGGCGCAGCTGTACGTATTGTTTTTACATCTGATTGAAGGAAAATACTGTTAAAAGCCAAAAAGCTGATTAGAGTTCGTTCAAATTCAAGCCGGTCTAAAAGTAAACAAAGACGAACAAATCTCTGGAGAGGTATCAGAGATTGATAAAGAAATAACCCAGCCATGTCTGAAATGAACGCTGATAAAATTGCTAATTGACGATCAAGTATCTACCACGATTTGCTGATTATTATTTAGATGTTCTTTTTATTCTATTCTTGTTGCTTTTCTTTTAGTTTGGCTTGGATTTGTTAGGATTTTGGCTTTGTTAATTGCCAGAAATAATTATTGACGTATAATCGATGACTAAGTGTCTACTAATTTTAGGCTACAGACACAACTGGGCATTCTTTGACTTTCTGCTTCACCCTTCTGGGAATGTTCCCGGATATCCAGGTATGACAAATTTTATATATTTATTGTTACTGATAACTAATGAGTTACGTAATTCAATTCAGTAGGTTATTCAAAGTGGTAAGCCATGGAAATTAAAGTAAATCATGCGAATAAAGTTACTCATAAACTAGTTGACTAAAAGTGATAGTCAAGTGTATATATATATATATATATATATATATATATATATATATATATATATATATATATATATATATAAGGTGTCGCGGCTTCAAGCCACAACATGTTATTAAAAGACATTTTAGTACCCTAAGATAAACTTGAATAGTCCAATTCTACAATTGTAATACATATATTTTTTTCTAATTTTGACATATAATGTGGCACATTTCAATACTGATGAGAGTGACGCAACTTCATACTTTTCGTAACTAGTTACGAAAAGTAAAATCTTTCGTAACTGGTGATTGAAAAGTTTGTTTCATCACCATAGAAACAAATAGGTTTCGGTTGTGGTACACCTTTGCTACAGTTTTACGGTATTAAGAAGACACAAAGTGGTTTAAAAGTAAATATTGAAGTTTAATAATAATAACTCTCCCTCTAAGTAGGTATTTAATATAAGGTCAATTAAAAAATATTTAATATATAAGTCAAAATTAGAAAAAATCTTGTATGAAACACATGACGAAAAGCCTGTTTTGTGTATCTCATTCAAACATTCATTCGTTACACAAAATCGGACTTCTCGTAACTGGTTACATAAATAGCTATTGAAATTGTCTCCCTTTGCTCTATCTAACCCATACATAGGGTATTCCATTAAAAAGAATAAATGTCTGGTCTGACACACTTTTCTGGGACACCGAAAAGGTATACTCGAAGCAGGCTGTCTTAAAATTTTTCGCTAAAATTTTACTTTACTCAGCTTTTACATAATTTTTGTTCTAAAATCAAAAGCAAGAAAATTAACGTGGGTTTGGTTTATAACAGGACCACTATGTACAGGGACTTTGAAAAATGTTCGACCCCCGAGTATAAAATTTTTATGAAGTGTAATAGGAAATCTGCTAATCGAGTGAGCGACTTTCGAAATTCACCAAAATTTCCCACCCTTTATAATCCAAATGCCAAGAGATAAATATACAATGTTATATATTTCTGCAATCACCTTCTTCAGGTCTATTAGATTGTGGGTAAATACATGTGTTTCCAATTAAAAAAATTCAAGATGACGTCGTATCTATCAAGCCGGGCAGCCAATAACGTCGCTATCTCTGGATCCGAGATCGGCCTAGATGCCGTACGACTACCATGCATCAAATTTTTATGAGATTTAACAGAAAAGCTGCTAATCGAGTGAGCGACTTAAAATGATGTCCCAGTACATCGTTGGGGCCGCAGTTCTCTGTGAAGCACCCTATATTACACTAACTACAATATATGTTTAAATGTAATCGGCAATTTCGACTGATCATTTTGATGGCTACAAACAAAATACACAATATGGGTACATAATTCTATTGCCTTTTCAGCAAAAACTATATGAAGAAGTGATGTCAGTAGTTGACAAAAAGGAAATTGACAGCATAGCCTTATCAAAATTGGTATATACTGAAGCAGTAATCTCCGAAGCATTGCGCCTGCTGCCTCCGATTCCTGGAATTGGAAGATATTGCTCTGAAGATATCGATCTTGGTAATTGCTAATTTAAAATATTTTCTTTAACTATATAAGAGATGATTAATAAAAAAATCTTTACGTCTGCTATAAGTTGTTGAGAGAGAATGATAAGAGAGCAAGAATAGCGTGTAGTCATTCAATTCTTCCATGAATACCCAACTTGAAAGCCTTTATCATTTAACTACTATTATATTTCAACTTATGTTTTTCCGTAATTTCTAGGAGACAAAATTCTGCCAGCAGGAGCAAGTGTAATTGTCAGCATATATCACATACATCGAAACCCAGATTATTGGAAAGATCCACTCGTATTTGACCCCGATAGGTTTCTTCCCGAAAATTTGCCAAATATAAAACCAGGAACCTACTTACCGTTTTCCTGTGGCCCTAGGAATTGTATCGGTAAGAATTAGTTAGTCAAGCGTTTCCAAAAAAAAAAGACTCAAATGAAAATTCATTTTAGGTCAAAGAATGGCCACAGTACTAATGAAGCTCACAGTGGCTAACGTGGTCAAAAACTTCAAAAGTGTATCTAACTACAAATCGATAATGGATTTTAAGTTAACTTCTTGTCTTACCATGAAGACCAGGCATGATTTGGATCTTCGCTTCATTCCAAGAACACATGAGGGCCAGTAATTTTGAGAGCATTCTTACAAAAATAAAAAAAAATATCTTGTAAATTATGCTAAGATATGCATTAAAATTTCTGGGTTAGTTGAATTTAATAGTGTGTGTATGTGTGCAAATCAAAACCAAAGCTATGTTCCTTTATGGCAACCCTATTGATTTAAAGTTGATGCAACAACCCTTACTTCTTTAGTATTCTCAATTTTCAAATGCTTCATATAATGTTTTGACCATGAATATAATCTGGCGTTTTCAAATTAATTGCTACTATATGTATGCTTTGTGTCCTTTCTAATGTAATGGAACTGTAGCTAGCGGGTGTAGGACAAATAAGAAGCTACTTCACAGTTGCGAATAAGCCGTCCCGCTATCTACAGGTCCATTAATTTCTATATTATGGAGTACAGTACACCCTACCAGATCAGCTTAACTAAACAGCAAAAAGCCTTTCAATTGGGTTCCGACTTCTATTTTGAAGTTCTACAAATACTTGTTCGACTTGAATTGTTAGGTTGAGAAATGGTGTTATTAATTATATTAATATCCGACATAATAATTGAATTCTATCAAAGTCATTTGTATTAAAAATAGTGCCCTAGGGCGCAGAAACAAAAAAAATAACGCCCTTGGGCATTATGCATTTAAATTGACAGTAATTTGATAAGTAAATCATGCATAAATCAAAATAATCATTGTTGTGTGTTGCCACGGTAAATGCCCGGCCCGGTATTCCAATTCAACAGATATTGAGATCGGCTAAAGACCACAGAGATCCCCTATAACCGAGTTCCACGCAACTGTGACTCAGTCAGATCTGCGTCACCACAGTCAGTCAACGTCTAGAAGCCCATCACTTCACCCCCGACATCACTTCGCCCATTCCCTCATTGCCTTTGATAATGTACGCCGCAGCTGAAGACGAAACGTCAGGAAGAAATTCCATTGGACCATGGCTCGCTGTTGTTAACTATTGTTCAATATTGTTAGATCCTGAGTTCAAACCAGACCAACGAGCAACTATATTCTGGATGCGTAAATTGTATGAGGCATCACCCATCACTTGCACATTTTATGAGAATATTATGTTCTATTGCTAATGAAGGGCTTCAGAACATCCTTAAGTTTACAAAAAAAAACGAGAATTAACTATTTTAATGGGAGACTTCAATGCCAAGATTGGAGAGGACGGCTGTGGAGATTGGCTGGTTTCCACCTGTGTTCCTATCCCGAAAAAATCTCGAGCGTCACAATGTGCTGACCACAGACTAATAAGTTTGACGAGTCAAGTTCTGAAGATCTTTATAAAAATTAAAATACTAGAATATAAAAAAAATGTGAGGCTGAAACATCAGACACACAATTTGGATTCCGCAACGGAATGGGCACGAGAGAGGCCATCTTTGCTTTGAATGTGTTGTCTCAGAGATGCCTAGATGTAAACCAAGACCTTTACGAATGCTCCATAGAATATAGTAAGGCGTTCGACAACGTCAAGCATGAAAAGCTTCTGGATATACCCCAAAGACTTGGCATTGATTACCACGATATCCGAATAATCAAATCTCTACGGGTGATAAACTTCTAGAGTGAAGTATGACAAGGCTTTGACAGAACAAATTAGTATTCGGAGTCAGTCAGGGGTGTGTTCTCTCTCCTATGCTATTTAATATTTACTCGGAGTTTGTTTTTCGGGAGGCATTGGAAGAGGAGCTGGCGGGTATAGCAATCAATGGCAGAACTGTCAACAACATCAGATACGCTGACGATACCACTGTAAAGCAAGCTGCCTCAAAGATTTGCAGAGACTGGTAGACAAAGTTACAGTAGTTAGCGAAGAGTATGGGTTAACTATTAATATCAATAAAACAAAAATGCTAATAATATCCAAAAGGAATATCAGAGGTCGGATGAATAGGCAATAAGACGGTTGAGCAAGTCCATCACTTCAAATAACTAGAAACTATCATAAATGAAAATGTTGCACACAAATAAGAAATCTTGTTAAAAATTTCTACAAGCGAGCACAACATTTATGAAACTGAGAAATCTGCTGACAGCCCGAGATCTATCTTTGACTTTGAGAGTGAGAATGGTGCGGTGTTACGTCTTTCCAGTGTTACTATATGGTCTTGAAGGATGGACACTGAACAAGGAAATATCGAAGAGACTGGAATCGTTTGAGTGGTGGGTATACCGCTGAATGTTAAAGATCTCCTGGATGGACCGCATTACGAACGAACAAGTTCTGGAAAGAATGGATAAGGATTTCCATATCCTTATCCATTTCTTTTCACAATTAAGAGAAGAAAACTAGAGTTTCTTAAGCATGTTATGCGTAATTCAAAATATAAAATTTTGCAGCTTTTCATGCAGGGTAAGATCGTGGGACACAGATGGGTCGGTCGACGTAGAATTTCCTGGCTACGTAGCCTCTCATCTGTCCAACTATTTCGGACAGCTGCCTCTAAAGTTAGAAAAAGTTAGATGATCAGCAACCTCCGAAAGTGAAATTGAGATCAAGAAGAAGATTGCTAAAATTCTTATCTAATATAAATCTAAATGGTGTGGAAAGTATTGCGGGTGTAGGACTTGAAAAATGCACTTCACACTTTTGAAATTACCAACGTTTCGATCTATTACCAACGACTATCTTCACTCACTGAAAAAGCCCTGATGAAGATCCAATAAAGGATCGAAACGTTGGTAATTTGAAATATGTGCAATTTTCAAGTCCTACACCCGCAATACTTTCCACACCTATATCTATAAGGAGGCGAAGTATCATGATATAAATCTAAATTTTTTATCCAAAATCTCTCTAGTTCTTATCTAAAATATATAATCTAAAATTTTATATATTTTATTTTTATAGTAATATTTAGATATCTTCATTGTTCATAATTTTTCTCATATTATTTTTTTTTTATTTTTTACACTTTTGCTTTATTGTCTTTCAGGATATCTGCAAATAAAAGTATCACATGAACGATCTGGTCAAAATTTTATTACGTTCTCCATAAATGAACAATAAATATAGATCAACTTTTTTGTGATCAACTATGTGTAATTAAAGCGCCCCGGCTTGACAACGAGTAACAGATGATCTTAAAATGACATTTAGTCAAGAATGCTATACCTACTAGCTTAGCTATATAATTATTATGAAAATCATGCTTGAATCACATTTCTGCAATGAAAAAATAGAATTCCAAAAATATTTTAAAAATCAGTTTCACTTACTTTAACGCTGATTAAAAAAAAAAAAATTATGGGGTTTTCATTTGAAAAATGTACCTTGAGCAGTTTTATCAATCTTCATTTCATACTAAATTTTCGACCACTCCTTATCGACAAACAGGACAAACATAGAGATATAAATTCAACGGAAAAGAAGGACAAAGAAATCATTATTTGCTATTCCATACTCTAAAATTATTACTTGACTTCGTGCGTCACATCGTCAATTCTGACAAACAGTAGATTAGGTCATTACTCACTAGGAGTAAAAGTCTTTTTGTGCTGAGACCACAGAGTTTAAGGCATAATCTTAAACTGGGCACACCCTGCAAGTGGGCATGGTCTTTGCCCAAGCTATGATATTGGAATTACTACCTATTACCAATTCACTTTGAAACATTCATTTGTTTATACCTATCTCCTTTTAGCACATGTTGAGAAGATACGATAGAAATGCCAAAGTCAAATTTTCAACGCCTACTTGATGAAAATAATAAGTGAATGTATTATACCTGCTCCTATTTAATTTCTGAATAAATGAGTAGGAAGAACAAACATATTCTTCAAGGTTTTGTAAGGTAAAATTAAATTTATTTGTAAGGTAAAATCATCAAATTTGGCAAATGATTTTTTGTGATCTTCAATAAGACAAGAAGATGAGGACTAAGAAGAGTTCCTAAACAGTTTTTCAGTATGTAAGAATAAAACAGTCGATTAAAAATAGGTAAGTATAACTTATTTATTATATTTTGAATAAAGGCAGATACATTAAATTAAAGATAGGCATCTTATAGATATTTGTATACTCTGTATTTTTGTACATAAATCTTTCATGAAAAGTTTTAATTAGCAAATAAACTGAAGGTCAAACGAAACGTACCAAGCCATGTTTACTACCAAAATTTAAAGTCTGTATCTCGAAAACGGCTAGTCGGATTTTCTTTAATAAAAACATATCGGATAGTCCCACTCTTTGACTAACTTACAAGGGGTATTGCGAGTTCTATGCTTTGCGCTCCAAAGTTACTACAGAGTCGCGAAAACTATATGTTTTTTCTTAGTAAACTTTCTTCGATGCACAATTTTCTGAAAAAAATAAATCACAGGTGCCTCCTGTGTAGCACAGTATATAGAGGAATGTGACAGCCCGGGGCATGTTCGACCGATTTTCGATATAATACCTGGAAAAATATCGACTTTTTTCAATATGTCGGTCTAATATCTTCTCTGAGAAGCATTTCTATTCGCTCTCTCACGACGAGTGCAAGCAGTATAGTATATTGTTTAACGAGTGACGAAAATAACATTTTCTATCGCAAGAGAACAGTTTACCAACTGAGGCGAAGCCGAGTTTGATAATGTTCTCGACCGTGTGTGTTTTTCGGGAGGCATTGGAAGAGGAGCTGGCGGGTATAGCAATCAATGGCAGAACTGTCAACAACATCAGATACGCTGACGATACCACTGTAAAGCAAGCTGCCTCAAAGATTTGCAGAGACTGGTAGACAAAGTTACAGTAGTTAGCGAAGAGTATGGGTTAACTATTAATATCAATAAAACAAAAATGCTAATAATATCCAAAAGGAATATCAGTGGTCAGATGAATAGGCAATAAGACGGTTGAGCAAGTCCATCACTTCAAATAACTAGAAACTATCATAAATGAAAATGTTGCACACAAATAAGAAATCTTGTCAAGAATTGCGCAAGCGAGCACAACATTTATGAAACTGAGAAATCTGCTGACAGCCCGAGATCTATCTTTGACTTTGAGAGTGAGAATGGTGCGGTGTTACGTCTTTCCAGTGTTACTATATGGTCTTGAAGGATGGACACTGAACAAGACTGGAATCGTTTGAGTGGTGGGTATACCGCCGAATGTTAAAGATCTCCTGGATGGACCGCATTACAAAAGTTCTGGAAAGAATGGATAAGGATATGGAAATTCTTTTCACAATTAAGAGAAGAAAACTAGAGTTTCTTAAGCATGTTATGCGTAATTCAAAATATGAAATTTTGCAGCTTTTCATGCAGGGGAAGATCGTGGGACACAGATGGGTCGGTCGACGTAGAATTTCCTGGCTACGTAGCCTCTCATCTGTCCAACTATTTCGGACAGCTGCCTCTAAAGTTAGAAAAAGTTAGATGATCAGCAACCTCCGAAGGTGCAGATCAAGAAGAAGATTGCTAAAATTCTTATCTAATATAAATCTAAATGGTGTGGAAAGTATTGCGGGTGTAGGACTTGAAAAATGCACTTCACACTTTTGAAATTACCAACGTTTCGATCTATTACCAACGACTATCTTCACTCACTGAAAAAGCCCTGATAAAGATCCAATAATGGATCGAAACGTTGGTAATTTCAAATATGTGCAGATTTCAAGTCCTACACCCGCAATACTTTCCACACCTATATCTATAAGGACGCGAAGTATCATGATATAAATCTAAATTTCTTATCCAAAATCTCTCTAGTTCTTATCTAAAATATATAATCTAAAATTTTATATATTTTATTTTTATAGTAATATTTAGATATCGTCATTGTTCATAATTTTTCTCATATTATTTTTTTTTTATTTTTTACACTTTTGCTTTATTGTCTTTCAGGATATCTGCAAATAAAAGTATCACATGAATGATCTGGTCAAAATTTTATTACGTTCTCCATAAATGAACAATAAATATAGATCAACTTTGTTGTGATCAACTATGTGTAATTAAAGCGCCCCGGCTTGACAACGAGTAACAGATGATCTTAAAATGACATTTAGTCAAGAATGCTATACCTACTAGCTTAGCTATATAATTATTATGAAAATCATGCTTGAATCACATTTCTGCAATGAAAAAATAGAATTCCAAAAATATTTTAAAAAACGATAATATTTTTGAATTGCTACCTACAGTTTCACTTATTTTAACGCTGATTAAAAAAAAATAAATTTATGGGGTTTTCATTTGAAAAATGTACCTTGAGCAGTTTTATCAATCTTCATTTCATACTAAATTTTCGACCACTCCTTATCGACAAACAGGACAATTATAGAGATAGAAATTCAACGGAAAAGTAACACAAAGAAATCATTATTTGCTATTCCATACTCCAAAATTATTACTTGACTTCGTGCGTCACATCGTCAATTCTGACAAACAGTAGATTAGGTCATTACTCACTAGGAGTAAAAGTCTTTTTGTGCTGAGAACACAGAGTTAAAGGCATAATCTTAAACTGGGCACACCCCGCAAGTGGACATAGTCTTTGCCCAAGCTATGATATTGGAATTACTACCTATTACCAATTCACTTTGAAACATTCATTTGTTTATACCTATCTCCTTTTAGCACATGTTGAGAAGATAATGTCAAAGTCAAATTTCCAACGCCTACTTGATGAAAATAATAAGTGAATGTATTATACCTGCTCCTATTTAGTTTCTGAATAAATAAGTAGAAAGAACAAACATATTCTTCAAGCTTTTGTAAGGTAAAATTAAATTTATTTGTAAGGTAAAATCATCAAATTTGGCAAATGATTTTTTGTGATCTTCAATAAGACAAGAAGATGAGGACTAAGAAGAGTTCCTAAACAGTTTTTCAGTATGTAAGAATAAAACAGTCGATTAAAAATAGGTAAGTATAACTTATTTATTATATTTTGAATAAAGGTAGATACATTAAATTAAAGATAGGCATCTTATAGATATTTGTATACTCTGTATTTTTGTACATAAATCTTTCATGAAAAGTTTTAATTAGCAAATAAACTGCAAGGTCAAACGAATCGTACCAAGCCATGTTTACTACCAAAATTTAAAGTCTGTGTCTTGAAAACGGCTAGTCGGATTTTCTTTAATAAAAACATATCGGATAGTCCTACTCTTTGACTAACTTACAAGGGGTATTGCGAGTTCTATGCTTTGCGCCCCAAAGTTACTACAGAGTCGCGAAAAATATATGTTTTTTTCTTAGTAAATTTTCTTCGATGCACAATTTTCTGAAAAAAATAAATCACAGGTGCCTCCTGTGTAGCACAGTATATAGAGGAATGTGACAGCCCGGGGCATGTTCGACCGATTTTCGATATAATACCTGGAAAAATATCGACTTTTTTCAATATGTCGGTCTAATATCTTCTCTGAGAAGCATTTCTATTCGCTCTCTCACGACGAGTGCAAGCAGTATTGTATATTGTTTAACGAGTGACGAAAATAACATTTTCTATCGCAAGAGAACAGTTTACCAACTGAGGCGAAGCCGAGTTTGATAATGTTCTCGAGCGACAGGAAATGCTTTTTTGACGAGTAAAACACTATACTTTTTCTTCGACCATGCAAACATTAAGTCTTCATTAACTTTGAAAACAATCTCTATAGATTATTTTTTTCAAAGATAAGGCGCGTCATCATCAAAATGACACCTCGTTTGTCAATTAGTTCAGTTTGGTCAAATTTCAGCACTTTGATTTGCTTTTCTGAGGCCCGGGCAGGCAAGATATACGTGTTTCTGGTATGACATCACCATTCTACATGGTGTGTTACAAGGTAAAACAAGTTGAATCGCATTTAGTTGGCGATGTAGAGAAGAATGTTAACGCTATGGAAACAGCTTCTCTCACTAGAATCAAAAATTACGTTTTTCTCCTACAGATCTGCGTCACCTATCACTTGCACATTTTATGAGAAAATTATGTTCTATTGCTAATGAAGGGCTTCAGAACATCCTTAAGCTTACAAAAAAAAAAAAAAACGAGAATTAACTATTTTAATGGGAGACTTCAATGCCAAGATTGGAGAGGACGGCTGTGGAGATTGTGTTGGCCAATTTGGATAGGGCGAGAGGAACGAACGAGGAGATCGAATGCTGCAGTTCTGTATCGAAGAGGAATTAGTAGTCAGTAACACATTGTTCAAACTCCCGAAAAGAAGGCTATACACGTGGATAAGATCGGGCAACAGCATAGAGCGAATAATTAGAAATCAGATTGACTATATCCTTGTTAACAAAAGATTCTAAAATAGCATAAAATCAGTAAGAACGTACGCTGGAGCGGACGTCGGAAGTGACCACCACCCCATAGTAATAAATATGTATGTGAGGTTAAAGAGGAGACAGTCCCAAGCAGAAAACACCAGTTTAAATATCCGAAGTATACAACAACCAGAAGTCCGAACTGCTGTAACTAATAATGTAAATAATAGACTCCATAAACTCCAGGAAAGAAGTGTTGGTGAGCTGGATGAAGAGGCAAAGTGGACGAAAATTAAAGAAGCAATAATAATAACACAACACGAAAGCATTGGTAAGGGCAAGAATAGAACTAGGCAGAGATGGATGACAGAGGAGATTTTGGCACTGATGGAAGAAAGAAGGAGGTAGAAAGGCAGGGATAAAACCAAGTACAAGGAGATACAGAACACAATTAGAAGTAAGATAAGAATAAAGGACGAGGTCTGGATGACTGAAGGGTGCAGGGAAATTGAAGAATTAGAACAGAAGTACGACAGTATCGGCCTACATAAAAAAATAACAGAAGTCACCGGTGTGGTGAGAGAGAAGAAAACTGGTACACTGAAAGATGAAAAGGGCGCACTGGTTGCTGACTTCGATGCCAGACTGAGACTGTGGCAGCAATATATAACTCAACTGTTTGATGACCAAAGAAAGGAGATATATGACATAAATATATCAGAGAGCGCTCCACAAATAACGAAGGAAGAAGTTGAGCATGCCATCAAAACCTCAAAATCCGGTAAAGCAGTAGGGCCAAAGGGGCACTGTGAGGTCTTGAAACTGCTGGATGAGCGTTCAATCAGTATCATAATGGATCTATTCAATAGCATTTATACATCAGGAGTAATTCCCAGAGATTGGCTGATTTCCACCTGTGTTCCTATCCCGAAAAAATCTCGAGCGTCACAATGTGATGACCACAGACTAATAAGTTTGACGAGTCAGTCAAATTAAAATACTAGAATATAAAAAAAATGTGAGGCTGAAACATCAGACACACAATTTGGATTCCGCAACGGAATGAGCACGAGAGAGGCCATCTTTGCTTTGAATGTGTTGTTTCAGAGATGCCTAGATGTAAACCAAGACCTTTACGAATGCTCCATAGATTATAGTAAGGCGTTCGACAACGTCAAGCATGAAAAGCTTCTGGATATACTCCAAAGACTTGGCATTGATTACCACGATATCCGAATAATCAAATCTCTACTGGTGATAAACTTCTAGAGTGAAATATGACAAGGCTTTGACAGAACAAATTAGTATTCGGAAGGGAGTCAGTCAGGGGTGTGTTCTCTCTCCTATGCTATTTAATATTTACTCGGAGTTTGTTTTTCGGGAGGCATTGGAAGAGGAGCTGGCGGGTATAGCAATCAATGGCAGAACTGTCAACAACATCAGATACGCTGACGATACCACTGTAAAGCAATCTGCTTCAAAGATTTGCAGAGACTGGTAGACAAAGTAACAGTAGTTAGCGAAGAGTATGGGTTAACTATTAATATCAATAAAACTGCTAATAATATCCAAAAGGAATATCAGATGGTGGTCAGATGAATATGCAATAAGACGGTTGAGCAAGTCCATCACTTCAAATAACTAGAAACTATCATAAATGAAAATGTTGCACACAAATAAGAAATCTTGTCAAGAATTGCGCAAGCGAGCACAACATTTATGAAACTGAGAAATCTGCTGACAGCCCGAGATCTATCTTTGACTTTGAGAGTGAGAATGGTGCGGTGTTACGTCTTTCCAGTGTTACTATATGGTCTTGAAGGATGGACACTGAACAAGGAAATATCGAAGAGACTGGAATCGTTTGAGTGGTGGGTATACCGCCGAATGTTAAAGATCTCCTGGGTGGACCGCATTACGAAAGTTCTGGAAAGAATGGATAAGGATATGGAAATTCTTTTCGCAATTAAGAGAAGAAAACTAGAGTTTCTTAAGCATGTTATGCGTAATTCAAAATATGAAATTTTGCAGCTTTTCATGCAGGGGAAGATCGTGGGACACAGATGGGTCGGTCGACGTAGAATTTCCTGGCTACGTAGCCTCTCATCTGTCCAACTATTTCGGACAGCTGCCTCTAAAGTTAGAAAAAGTTAGATGATCAGCAACCTCCGAAAGTGAAATTGAGATCAAGAAGAAGATTGCTAAAATTCTTATCTAATATAAATCTAAATGGTGTGGAAAGTATTGCGGGTGTAGGACTTGAAAAATGAACTTCACACTTTTGAAATTACCAACGTTTCGATCTATTACCAACGACTATCTTCACTCACTGAAAAAGCCCTGATGAAGATCCAATAAAGGATCGAAACGTTGGTAATTTGAAATATGTGCAATTTTCAAGTCCTACACCCGCAATACTTTCCACACCTATATCTATAAGGACGCGAAGTATCATGATATGAATCTAAATTTTTTATCCAAAATCTCTCTAGTTCTTATCTAAAATATATAATCTAAAATTTTATATATTTTATTTTTATAGTAATATTTAGATATCTTCATTGTTCATAATTTTTCTCATATTATTTTTTTTTTATTTTTTACACTTTTGCTTTATTGTCTTTCAGGATATCTGCAAATAAAAGTATCACATGGATGATCTGGTCAAAATTTTATTACGTTCTCCATAAATGAACAATAAATATAGATCAACTTTATTGTGATCAACTATGTGTAATTAAAGCGCCCCGGCTTGACAACGAGTAACAGATGATCTTAAAATGACATTTAGTCAAGAATGCTATACCTACTAGCTTAGCTATATAATTATTATGAAAATCATGCTTGAATCACATTTCTGCAATGAAAAAATAGAATTCCAAAAATATTTTAAAAAACGATAATATTTTTGAATTGACATCTCTACCTACAGTTTCACTTATTTTAACGCTGATTAAAAAAAAAAAAAAAAAAATTATGGGGTTTTCATTTGAAAAATGTACCTTGAGCAGTTTTATCAATCTTCATTTCATACTAAATTTTCGACCACTCCTTATCGACAAACAGGACAAACATAGAGATATAAATTCAACGGAAAAGAAGGACAAATAAATCATTATTTGCTATTCCATACTCTAAAATTATTACTTGACTTCGTGCGTCACATCGTCAATTCTGACAAACAGTAGATTAGGTCATTACTCACTAGGAGTAAAAGTCTTTTTGTGCTGAGACCACAGAGTTAAAGGCATAATCTTAAACTGGGCACACCCTGCAAGTGGGCATAGTCTTTGCCCAAGCTATGATTTTGGAATTACTACCTATTACCAATTCACTTTGAAACATTCATTTGTTTATACCTATCTCCTTTTAGCACATGTTGAGAAGATACGATAGAAATGCCAAAGTCAAATTTCCAACGCCTACTTGATGAAAATAATAAGTGAATGTATTATACCTGCTCCTATTTAATTTCTGAATAAATGAGTAGGAAGAACAAACATATTCTTCAAGGTTTTGTAAGGTAAAATTAAATTTATTTGTAAGGTAAAATCATCAAATTTGGCAAATGATTTTTTGTGATCTTCAATAAGACAAGAAGATGAGGACTAAGAAGAGTTCCTAAACAGTTTTTCAGTATGTAAGAATAAAACAGTCGATTCATAATAGGTAAGTATAACTTATTTATTATATTTTGAATAAATGTAGATACATTAAATTAAAGATAGGCATCTTATAGATATTTGTATACTCTGTATTTTTGTACATAAATCTTTCATGAAAAGTTTTAATTAGCAAATAAACTGCAAGGTCAAACGAAACGTACCAAGCCATGTTTACTACCAAAATTTAAAGTCTGTATCTCGAAAACGGCTAGTCGGATTTTCTTTAATAAAAACATATCGGATAGTCCCACTCTTTAACTAACTTACAAGGGGTATTGCGAGTTCTATGCTTTGCGCCCCAAAGTTGCTACAGAGTCGCGAAAACTATATGTTTTTTCTTAGTAAATTTTCTTCGATGCACAATTTTCTGAAAAAAATAAATCACAGGTGCCTCCTGTGTAGCACAGTATATAGAGGAATGTGACAGCCCGGGGCATGTTCGACCGATTTTCGATATAATACCTGGAAAAATATCGACTTTTTTCAATATGTCGGTCTAATATCTTCTCTGAGAAGCATTTCTATTCGCTCTCTCACGACGAGTGCAAGCAGTATAGTATATTGTTTAACGAGTGACGAAAATAACATTTTCTATCGCAAGAGAACAGTTTACCAACTGAGGCGTAGCCGAGTTTGATAATGTTCTCGAGCGACAGGAAATGCTTTTTTGACGAGTAAAACACTATACTTTTTCTTCGACCATGCAAACATTAAGTCTTCATTAACTTTAAAAACAATCTCTATAGATTATTTCTTTCAAAGATAAGGCGCGTCATCATCAAAATGACACCTCGTTTGTCAATTAGTTCAGTTTGGTCAAATTTCAACACTTTGATTTGCTTTTCTGAGGCCCGGGCAGGCAAGATATACGTGTTTCTGGTATGACATCACCATTCTACATGGTGTGTTACAAGGTAAAACAAGTTGAATCGCATTTAGTTGGCGATGTACAGGCGAAATTAAATCAACTTACTTTCGTCACTCACTAGAGAAGAATGTTAACGCTATGGAAACGGCTTCTCTCACTATAATCAGAAATTACGTTTTTCTCTACTCCTACTCTACCAACCTCTACTCTCTACTCCTACCAAGTAAAAATAAACAAATTTTGTCATATCTCGCCCTAGCCGAAGACGTAACTTTCGTCTCTAGTGAGAGCAAATCCCATAAGGTTAATTTTCGTCTCTAGTGACGAAAGTAAGTTGTTCTAATTTCGCCTGTATATCGCCAATTAAATGCTATTTAATGTTTAATCTTATAAAACACCATGGAAAATAGTGATATCATACAAAAACATGTATATTTTGCCGGCCCGGGTCTCAGGAAACTAAACTCAAACAAACCGATTTTTTTTGGTGATCTTGACTCGTGTCCTTTTTCTTCTTTTCGCGATATCTTAATAGGCTGAAGAATTATACAGGATAATCGAAAGACAGAATTTTGGAATTTTACTGGCTGTGAATCCATCCATAATTTTCAAGAGCTTTAATAACTAGCCTTTTCGCTGATGTCAAGTGAATCGGGGGTATATATAGGGTGTTCCATAAGTAGAGAGTTGGTGTTTTTTAAGCGATTCTCTAAAAACGGTGAAAAATTAAGCAGTGTTGCCGTATTTATATAAAGTCATAATAGTTTCATGAAAAAAATTGTGATGATTGCAAATTTTTCTCCGAATAGCGCTTAGTTTTTCATGGATCCTTCTTTCGTTCAACAGTAATGCCACTTGTTTGACTGTCTTACACTGGGTCGTGCATATCTTCTGACTAAGATCAACAAAAATTATAATTATTATTTACAGGTAATAACTAAACCGAACTAACTGAAAAAAAAACGAAACACCAATTAACAGAAAACCAAAGAATACATTGATTTAAATATTTTGTCGGTCCTCCTTTAACATTCCAAATTTCTCGGCACCGTCTTGGCATATTGCTTGATTAAGTTGCTAATAAAATGTTGGGATGGGACATGTTTTCCCACTATTTCACCATCACCGAAGTAAGTTCGTCTAATGTTTCAGGGGAATTATCTCTTGACCTCACGCGAAGTCTTAGAGATGACCACACATGCTCTATTATATTGAGATCGGGCGATTTTGGAGGCAAATTGCGCTGGTTGATATAGTTCGCCTCTAAAAATCGTTGAGCAATACGAACTGTTCTGTTTCAAATCAAATCAAATTGACTTATCCACATTATCCACAGTAATATCCCATATTACAGGTTCAAAATTCTTGTCTAGATATTAAATTTCATAGTTGTTTATACAAAGTGTAATAGATCAAACTGTTACAATATCAAACGCAGCGTATAATCACTCGGACATGCTGAACAAATGGCGGGCACCTAGGTGACTGAACATATGTATGTGCCCTGTAGCACCATATGGTAGCACCCAGTTTCAATACAAATAGCACGACCGCCTTGGCACACGATGAATATAAAAAAAATCTAAGTGAATTTGTCTAGGCTTAACATTACATGATAAGGCAACATAAATTCAACTAGACACTTGAAAAATATAATTATTTTTGATTTCCTATAAGCCATGAACCTGTTAGTCAACCACGCGCAAATGGCTCGAGGTTGATTAACAGGTTCATATAATTACAAAAAATGATAACACAAATTCAAAGTAGATAAAATAATATATTATTAGCGATTTTTCCTTAATTTATGGTTAAAAAAATAAGAAACTTCTAATTGATGATCTTAACTACATGAGAGGGGACATGAAAGAACGTTATAACCTTTAATATCTATAACGATAAAGCAATTTACACATTGATCATCACTTAGGTAGGTACTTTATCTTTAATTAATAAAAACCTTTTGTGTACGCTAGGAATCCGTTAGGCTGGTCGACTTAGATGGTTGACCTCTATAGACAAGTTGCATTTTAATCATTACAATTCTAAGCATTACAATAATGGATTTTAAATCGATATCAAATGACGCGTCGGCATGACTTTTTTTGCTTGCTGGAGAATTACGGCTACCTCGGGTCGGGTAGATTTAATAATTCTAGATAATTAACAAAATCGTACAAAAGTAATTTAATTATTATCAATCAACTGACCTCTTTTCTCTACATCAATTAAAATAAGTGGAAAAATTGGCAAGACGCTATTATTTATACAGAGTGTCCAGAAATTAGGTGGCCAAACTGAGACACAGGAATCTTGAAGCCAGAATAATACTGACAAGTACACAATATGATGTAACTTTTTTGAGTTAGCAATTTATGTTTTTTTTTGTAATGAATTTGTATGACTTGTTTAATAAATAATTCTGTAATTTATTAATAAAATAAAAACTGTATATGTAAAAAAGCACGAGAAAATATACAGGGTTATTCAAATTCGCTGTTCACCAATGGGATCTCGTAAACCATAAAATATACGAATTTGATTAAATTGGGCAATGTTCAAAATGACATTTTACATTAAGTTTCGACTACTTCCGAAAAGATTCGCAAAAAAACTAAATTTACGAAAATTGTTTCTGTATTTACCTGAACCTTAACTGAAGCGATATTCTAACATAAATTGCACATTTTGGTGAGCACTTTTTCTGGTCTACAATACAGTGTTGCTTAACTCAAGGTCCGTTTCTTTAAATGAGGGTTTTTTGTCAAGATATCAAATATTGAACGCCCTTTATGTTACAAATTTAATGGTGTGTACCACTTTATGTTTTTGTTAGAGATTGTGTCCTTTTTAACAATTTACTTACTTTTACACAGAGTATGACGGTTCTTACTCTATGGTATGAAGGAATCTTTCGTAGAGTAGTTGGTTGGAAGGATTGTGCAACGGGTTTTCGGGGTGTCTTATCTTGGTTATCACTCTTAGTGCGATTTGTTCTGTTGTTAGTGTGTATTGCTTAGTTTTCTCTGACGCATTTGCTCTTGCACGTGTCCATAGTTTAACAGTGGCCTGAAGATTGATTTGTATATTTTTGTAGCCGCTTTTGTGCTAATAACTTTGTTTTTGTATGACAGTGATCGAAAGTGTTTTGCCCTTTTAATAATTTCCACTCTAGTGTTTCGTACGTGTTTAGTAAATTTTATTTTTTGTCGATTGTTACTCGTTTTTTTAAGTATTTTATGTCGTTTTTTTGGTTAGGTTGTGTGCCGTCTGCTGTTATTGTTGGGGATTCGCGCACGCCGTCAATACAGGAGTAGCAGAAAAGAACTGTGAAACTTAATCATTAATAAAATCGTTAAAGATGTTCCATATTAGTGGCAGCTGGACTTTTATACCGCTGTAGAAAAAATGTTGTTCCTAATTCTTGCAAAAAGTGTCTTTCGCGCATTTGACTGCTGTGCACTTGAACGGCAGTCGCGTGCGCGAAACTGTTACTTAGCGCACTTGTTAGGAAAATAACTATTTTTTTTTGTGTTTCATACTTACAAAACTACACAATCTATACAAAATTAGATCATTTTCTTTGGAAGACTATGAAATTATTTGAGGGTTGATGTTACATAGTATTAGAAGGTGACACAAGTTATAAAAAAAGAACGAATGAAACAATTAACGAACGAACCAAAACAATTAAAAATACCATTTATAACAATGTTCTACATTGCGATAATTAGATTCAGCGCATAAAGTTAATCGTTTCCCTAATGATTGGCGAATCAAGTTTTTGTCCGTTTGCGATAATATTTAACACCAAATTTCAAGTAAATGGTTTAACATAGTCTACTAGTATATTTAACAAGGAATTTGTAATTTTGTAAATATTAAAAACAACTTAAAAAAGAGTACCTTTTTAACCTAAAATACTTTGAAGTTTTCGATTTTGACATTAAAAATACCAAAAAAGCAAAGACAAATAAAATAAGATTAAAAAAGTCAGTTGATCCACTAAATATGACGTCAATTCTTGCAAGTGGAAGATCATTTCTACATAGAAAAAATCGCTAGTAAGAATTTTACAGATAACCTAACTTTGCTTTTTTTTAGATAAAAGGCAATCTGAGAAATTATAAAAAAAAACAATGTCAAAGGGCCATTTTCAATGAGCCCTAGCTCACCTAGAGCAAAGCAAAGTTATTTAAAACGAGGAGTTTCAAGGTAGATTTCCTCGATTTTGATTGTTGGTTCCAAGGTTGGTTTCATTGTTGTTTTTGTAGTTTTGTTTGCCTTCCCCTTGCAATATTATTTAACACCAAATTTCAACTAATTGCAAGGTTTTTCAAAGCTAAATACAAATTTGCATCGACCGTTAATTATGTAAATAAAAAACATACAAATTAATTTTTCTCGTTTTCCTGCGTTTTTCATAATATTACAAATTGCTTTCTTTGAATTTGCCATATTATGAATTATTACTTGAAATGTCAACTGAACTTTGAAAAGAAACTCAGCAGCAGCATGAGCTCTATGTAGTTTCATGAAAAAAAAAAAAAAAAAACAACGTTCAGGTCGGAAAAAATTACAAGAGAACATGATGTGAAGAAACTGATAAACAAATTGAATTCATTGAGCAAAATTACTAAATGCGTGTCTACTATTTTTTTTTTCAATACACTTAAATCCTACGAGCCAGTATATTTTATCTCGAGAGGATCTCCTGTTTTACACTTTTGTCCCCATTTTTAGCAATGCATTAAAAATAACGATGATACCACCTTGAAATGACGTCACCTGACTTCTTACCTCAAATGATTCGAAGTCCTGTGTCGTCAACTGATGTGCTCTGACGATGACACTACGTCATGGGTCACTCAAACATGGCGGAATATGTTTACTATTGTTACTATAAGCATAGAGCAAGTGACCAAAACGACCGTTATGATTTGGTCAATGTTGGGAAGTTAGAGAAGAAGCAAAATCTTAGTAGTAAACGAACTAAGACTGTTTTTCTGAATTTAGGTTACTTCTTAAATCACAATTCCTTATAATCCATATGCATGGCAATAAGTCTATTTTGTTAACTTTGTACTAAAGCGAGAGGTGTTAGGTTTGATAAAACAACGGGGTCAGTTAAAATTACGGCTCTAATAAACAAGTTTTACTTAGTCATGTCTAAAGCAATATTATGTAATAGTAGATTATGTCACTAGGAGTAAAAGTGGGTCTTTTCGTGCTGAGCCCAGAGATTGACGGCCGAAGCGAAGCTGAGGCCTGCAACTGGGCGAAGCACAAAAAGACCTTTTACTCCGAGTAACATATACTATTTTTTTTTTCAAGCATGCGATAAATAAGAAATCTATTTAAAAGTGGTTCAGTTTTGCAATTTTCTCTCATCCTCTTTAAGCGGGTCTAGGTACTTACCCAATTGTGTATATTATTTGTAAAATACATAGAATATGTTAGAATGGTGGTTTTCAATGTTCAATGGTTTTAATGTATTAAATAATAACCAATGATTATGGTAAACTAAGAATTTGTAGCATTATTTTCAATACTAAATTAATAAATGTCACATTGACAGATAAATATGATGACGCGCATGACATTTAACAGACGAATTCAGAATTCGAGAACCTATGCGATTTCGACTAATAACGGTTTCGGATGGTGCTCTTGAGTGCTCTGAGAGTATTTCTGTCCTTTGTTTTTCAACAAGAATGTAAAGATGGCAATACACTCAGATCGGTTTATCTGGTGTCATCTATTATTAAAATAATTTTGGTGAATGAAAATCGTTTATATATGCGCCACCATGACACTAGCGGTGACTTTTGACTTTACTTTTACTGCCTAGGACTTTTTTGCTACTTTTTTGGTCTCAGGATTTGAAAGCCCACTTTAGGTGTGCGTATGGAGAAAACAAATGACGTACTTTTAGTCCGCTTGAAAAAAAAAGCACTTATAGTATAATGTTCTAGCTAAAACAGTTACTGACCGGTGATATTGAAGACATTTCGGCCACGTAGTAGCGTTTATCTTAGCATCATCTCTAGACGTTTTTGGATTTACTTTGTTTTTTCTGATATTAACGGAATGGTACTAAGCACTATAGTGTGTCCCCGGATAGGTGGAACGACTCTTGAGAACTAAGAAAAATTTCAATTTATATTGTAATTATTTGGGGTTTAGCCCTGCTTGGCTAGAGACGAATTTCTGGAATAATTTAAGTTTGTAAAATACAAGGAAGCCTTGAAAATTGCCAGAAAATTTATTTTTCGATAGAGTAAAGTTTCCTTTATATCAGCCATACGACAGAAAGTCGGTAATAAAAGTTGCTTAGAAGCAAAAACTAGGCCAATATACCCAATCTCAGAAACCTCGGACTACTACAATTTTGCAACTATTATCAAATAAATTTTTTTTTGTCCTTTTTGTAGCAGAAATGCCAAAAAGTCATTCGTAAAAGTAGCTTAAAATACAAATTAAGCATACAATCTCAAATTTAAAAATCCTCAGACAACTTAGATCATTGACATAATAATCTTCCCATGAGCAAATTGAGAAGTGACAGTCGACAGAAAATTTCAAGATTTGGTGTAGAGACTTAACTGATGATTTTAAGCAACTTTTGATAATGACCTTTTGCCGTATGTCTCACAGAAAGAAAACTTTGCTCTATCAAACAACAGGCTTTCTGAATATTTTCAAGGCAGTTTTTATTTTTCAAAACTTAAATGATACCAGAAATTGGTCTTTGACCAAGCAGGGCTAAACGCCAAAAAAAAATTAAATTTGATATTTTTTACATTTTACATGATCCGTTTCACCTATCCGGGATACAAAGTGTACCATAATACACCGATACTTGAAAAGTAATGCGATATACAAGAAGACAAATTTTTACAAAGTCCAATGATATTGCAAGTAACGTTTTGTTATATTGGTCATTTTATTACAATATATTCAGGGTAAATCAGAACATTTTAGACAAAATCATTTTGGTCAACTCAGGGTATTCCAGTTGCCTTGGTGCATAGTCCACTAATTTTAGCTTACTTCACAAGGAAGACTTATTCTGGAATTTTGTCGCGGAAATGTATCTTTAACGGACCAGGTCGTATACCTAATACATTAGCAAACTCTTAGAATCCTAATACATTATCAAACTCTTAGAATCAAAAGCAAATAAAAATTATTTCTTCCATAACTTACCAAATATTTTATCAATATTTTGTCGGGCCATCTCTGGCTTTAACACGCTTGCCACCCTACAGGGCTAAACCGTTAATAAACTCTTGGGGAATGGTCTCCCATCCTTTCAAGACAGCATTCGCCCTTTAAGGTTAACAACGCCTTTTGAGGCGTTGTTAAACTGAGTGGCGTTCTTGGTTGGAACTCTTCGAGCTGAAAGTCTTGTAAACCGGACCTGGGCTGGTAAAGTCTTCCTTGTTCAACCCCCACCATGTCCATAGTTCTCCAAGTCTCTTTCAATGTAACGCTGTATTGCACGAAGGATCGTAGATGCCGACACATTAAAAATTTGCGAGAATTCCTCTATTTGGCCTTCGCTTTCTCTTCCGATTCCGAAAGAAATGTTGAAACCAGACCAAGTTCAAAGAAACTGAAAGAAAAGACATTCAAAAAAAAACGAGGAAATAGAGAAAGCAAATAGGAGCTACAAAACTAAATAATAATATCAAAATTAGAGCAAAGCAGGTAAGAAGCTTGAAACTGAGAAACTAGTGTGAACTAGTTTCTCACCAACAACTTTAATACACCAAAATTGGGCCAGACCAAATTTGAAGAAACCAATGAAAAAAAAAACAGTCAAAAATTAAATTGCAAATACTTACATCTTGGTTCGGGCAACGTTTTATTATAGATTTACGGCAAACCTTGTGACAATTTTACTAAATGACTCCATAATTAACAATTTTTTCTATATCTATCAGTTCTTCAGACTTCAAGCCAATATTGTGTTGGTTTCTTGGTTTCCAAGAAAATGGGCCTCAAGCCTTGATACGCTATTAGATTCTTAAGCCGTATGTTAGATGGACCTTGTGCCTATCAACGAGAGGAATCACTGAACTCAGGGCGTTATTTTGAGGAATATATTTGACACATTTATCATAAAAGAGGAACAGTCCCAACTAACAATTTTATATTTTATAAAAGTAAAAAACTATCTCTGACATTGAATTCTGATTTTATAATATTGAATTCTAATTTTATAAAATATGCTTACCTTTCGAAACATTTCTAAAACGTTTTTAGAATATTTAGGTAACGAAAGGGGCCCAGGTTATAAAATAATTTAGCAGCGGTGTAATATTTTGTTTCTTGGAAGCCATAATAGTATATAATTAAACGAGCTTTTTATGATAGCCATTATTCCCTTAGGGGGACGTTTGCGTCACGAGCCGCAGGCGAGGGGCGCAAGTCTTCCGTGGGAATCATGGCCATAAAAAGCGAGTATAATACTATACTATGTTCACGGCCATTGTCTAATAATTACAAATTATAAAATATATAGGTAGTGTAAATAAAATTATTGAAATATCAAAGTGACACTCGCGTTTGACGGCAAAACCGGTGCCACCAGTGCATTTTTTATGCTGCGGCATTTGATATTGCGTTGTTGCCTACTCCTACTGGTTGCCAAGGCAACATATATACCTTAAATGGCGAGCGGGAATAATGATATTATTCCCGCAGTTTCAACTCATACAGGGTGATTCACGTCACGCGACACGGAATATTATGGCTAAACTTTTAGATTTAAAAAAAGTTTTGTATATGGAATGGATGGGGGTCTATTGGAAGTACGTTTTAAAATTATTGTCATTGTATACAGGTGGTCCCAAAAGTATAAAATTGATTAAAGTTGTATTTTTTTAAATGAGATACCTAGTATATTAATGTATTTTCGGTACCTACGGACAAAAGTAAAGGTAGTTTTATTAAGGTTTATGGCATCTAAACCGTACCGTTCTTCAGATACTCGTGATTTTGTGAAAATGCAGCATCAAATTAAATGTTTAGAATCTCAGCTTTTGGTTACTTTTCCACCACCAAAATTGGCTGGTGGGCTAATAGAACATAGGATTTTTTGCTGTGTGAATTAAATATTAACTACTGAGCACCGAATGTCAATAAATGAACACCAAATTATTGCACACTTCAAACAGTAATAACTCGTTTAATTTAAATTAGACACCCTGTATTTTATAGTATCAATAGATGCAGAATTTAGTTTCCTATCAAAACTATTAAACAGTCCTATGCGGTGGTCTTTGCGCTTTCTTGAAAAATTGATTTTTTTTCTGAATTTGAGCTGACATAAACGAATTAAGTAATCTACTTTACCTGTTACAATACCTGATTTTGAGAAAGCAAAATTTATTATCATTAGTACTGGGTGTTCACTAGAAAACTTCATTTAGGAGGCTATAAAATTTTGACAGAAAAGGATGGGATAATGAAAGTAAATTGACTTTTGTTTCTCCATTCTTTTCCTTTGACATTTCATAACCAACTAGACGAAGTTTTCTGATGAACACCCCGTATTTGTCAGATATTAATTTATAAGTTAGAAAATTATGGTCATGAAGATTATTTAGCAGTCATCTGAATGTTAAAGTGTCTCTATTTAGCATAAAATATCAAATAAAACAATAAAACATTATATTACAAGAGTTCTTATAAAATTTAGCATCTCTATTACAAAAAAATTAAGTGCAATAATAGTGGCAATTTGAAATACAATAAATAACAAGTCAACATAAGAGTAAAACAAACAAAAACAAGCAGTTATAAAATTTGTTCAAAATGACGACCGTCTGATTCTAAACATAAACCTATTCTGTTTTTAAATCCTTCACTCACATTGCGTAACATATAGGGAGTTATGCTTCTGAAGGCCTCTCTGATTCGTTCTTTCAAATTTTCTTTTGTGGTTGGTGGCGTATTATACACGATTCCTTTCACATATCTCCATAAAAAGAAATCTGGAGGCGTTATGTCAGGGGACCTTGGTGGCTAATGTTGTGCTCCATTCTTCCCAATCCATCGATTTTGGAAACAAACATTTAAGAACTCGCGGACTTCACGATGATAATGAGCAGGTGCCCCATCCATTTTTAGCCACATGGTTGTTCTTATATCTAGAGGAACATCTTCCAGTAAAATTGGAAGCTGATTTCTCAAAAAAATTAGAAAAGACATTCCGTATAAATGTTTGTCAACAAAATAAGGTACAATCACATACTGTCCCATTATGCCCCCCCATACTTTACTGACCACCTATGTTGGTTATTAATAACTCTAAATTCATGAGGGTTAAAATCAGAATATTAATGAAAATTGTGTCGGTTAAAAGAACCATAGTTATGATAAGTACACTCATCAATGAATAGAACTGATTCAAAAAAATCTTCTTGTTCTCCAACTTTTTCTAACACCCACATACAAAAGTCCACTCGTTAGCCAAAATCGTTATCAGAGAGTTATTGATGTAGTTGTATCTTATAATCGTGACATTTATGTTTTTGAAGAATCCTTGATACGCTTGCTTGGCTAATATTTAAGTTTTGTGCAATTTCTCGTTATCCGACATGGGGATTTTCAACTACAGAGCCAACAACGGCTAATTCAGTTTCTTGGCTTTCTGTAACTGGTCTCGTTTTGGCAGTCGTTTCATACTGAACACTACCAGTTTGCCTAAATTGAACCAACAGTCCTTCAAAAACGGCTCTATTCGGTCGAGTTCGGTTAGGAAACCTTTCAGCATAAACCCTTGATGCTAAAAGACAATTTTTCAAGCATTCTCATACAATGAAGATCATATCCACTCGTTCTTCTGTTGTGTAAACCAGCATTTTGATTAAATAAAAGACTCCCTGTTAACCACCAATTATAACAGCAAAAAAATATTTAACTATAAATTAATATGTGACAACTAGAAATGACAATAAATTTTGCTTTGTTGAAATCAGGTAACACCTGAACAGACCTGAACAGGTAAATTAGACATTCGTTTATGTTAGCGCAAAATCAGAAAAAATCAATTTTTCAAGAAAACGCAACGACCAAGCTATAGGAATGTTTAATAGTTTTTGATATGAAACTAAACTCTGCATCTAATGATACTATAAAATACAGGGTGTCTAATTTAAATTAAACCAGTTATTACTGTTTGAAGTTTGCTATAATTTAGTGTTAATTTTTTTACATTTGGTACACAGTAGTTAATATTTAATACATACCGCAAAAAATTCAATGTACTAGTTAGCCCACCAGCCAATTTCGGTGGTTGAAAAGAAACCAATTGCTGAGATTTTAAACATTAAATTTGATGCTGCATTTTCACAAAATCAGGAATATCTGAAGAACGGTACGGTTTATATGCCATAAACCTTAATAAAACTACCTTTAGTTTTGTCTGTAGATACCGAAAATACATTAATATACTAGGTGTTTCAGTTAAAAAAATAAAACTTTACTCAATTTTATACTTTTGGGACCATATATGATAACCATAATATGAGCTCTATTTAACTTTTGTCAACAAGCTGAATATCAATATATTATTAAGTGGTAGTGGACAAAAAAGATTTATGCAAACTGTTTGCCAATTCCTATAAAACATTATCAAACAACAGTACAGATCTGTTATATTACAGTTTTATTATTCGCTTTATATAAGATAATATGATATTCGAGACCGTCCGCTCGAATTATTGAGCGCAAGTCACTATTCGATCATCGGGGTATATTTTTAAAAATTACTGCTACCGCACTTTTATTTGTGACAATATCAAAGTATCAAATCTTTGATATCTAAGATAATATCAAAGAGATGTTAGGTTTTATCAAACCTAACATCTCTCGCTTTAGTACAAAGTTAACAAAACAGACTTATCGTCATGCATATGGACTATGAGGAATTGCGAATTAAGAGGTAATCTAAATTCAGAAAAATTGTCTTAATTCGGTTAATACTCAAAATTTCGAAAAAAGTCGAAAACTGTCTAGAGATATTATGCCCTTTGATATATCGATTGGCAAAAAATATAGTTGTTTATCTAAGAACAGCAAAAGAATGTAAAATTAAAAATTTTGCAGTGTTTTACTTTACACCCTGTATATTAAAGCGTAAATAGTTATTAGTGGCTACTCATAGCGAGCCGTGAACAGAAACCTCTGTGACCTAAAATTTTGCAGTTTCCGTTTCATTTGTTATTTCGATATATTCGAGTATTGACTACTGTATTTCGATACAATTTATAATAACTCCAACAAATATTAAAATTCTTCATTGGGGAGAAATAGTGAATTCAATTCTTTCCTGTATATGAAGATCTTGTGCAAATATACCAAATCTCTACAGCCTAAAACAAAAAAAATCATAATTGTTTTAAATACATTGTAATTTGTATGTAGCAACATGTGTGTTTGATTTTAGATTACGATTTCTAACCGTTTATTAAATTGGCCTAATGCTTTTTCGACGATCACTACATGAAACAAAAAAAAATGTTGTTTACATACATATGTGCAAAAATTATAGGTAACGGAGACAATTCATTGTATTGTAAAATTGTTTGATGGGGTATGATTAAAAAATGTTAATTAGTTGTTCATTATTCAATTCCTTCTGCAACAAAAACCATTACATATCACTTACTGTTATTTATCCTTTCATTATTGTCGTAGCTAACACTTGTAAGGAACACTTATTTTAATGACGTCAGACACGTTGGTGGAGAGGGAAAACTTATTTTCAAAGATAAAACGGTTAACGGTGGTTTAAGAAATTTATTTCGTTGGTCCTGTTAACAATGGACCTATTTTATACTCTCACTAAATGCTTTCAAATTTTTCTGCTCTCCACGATATTATATCATATCTTTTTAGCAGTAAGCAAATATAGGGTATACAAGTTCGCGTGGCAGCAAAATGGACGGTGGCTACCCAACATTCCACTAATCGGCAATGCTTTTTTAGTTTTAATCGGAACAAAAGGTACGTAGTGTCTAACTTTATTATTTATTAAAAATCTCACAGTACTAGTTATTCATCAAAGCTAAAGAGTGATCATTAAAGTGCCAAAAATTTTGCACTTTTTGCTGGGGCTCATTCCTACCCTAACTGTTATTTTGGAAATCATTTTATTACTTGTTGAAGAATATTACCGCGTAATAGAGGCAAATGGTCTTCAATTGTCAAGTAGTCACAGGTCTGGCCATACTGTTTCCAGGTCTGGAAAATTTTTACCAGATCTGGTAATATACGGACGCTACTTGGTGATTTGTTGAAAACTTTAAAAAAAAGAGACATTTTATAAACCTAAAACACTTCCAAGATGGCGGCACTTTGGAATACAGCAAAACTAGATTTTAAATTGCAAACTGTATTGCAAGTAGACACCCTGTATCATTTTACAGTTTTGGCTTCGTCTCAAAATTCTCGTGTATCAAGTTGTGGTCTCAAAATAATTTGTAGAACACAACATATTCCGATTTTCAACTGTTCTCGAAATATTGACGTTTCAACTAGGTAAGCCAATTTTTGGTTTTTTAACTTTCGAATAGTTTGAGTTAGAGCGAAGCGACCCTCAAATACCTATCTTAAGTTCTCAAGACGAGTTCAAATATTAGCATAGATGCTTGAAGCCGTCTTGACAATATTTTATTTCAACATTTATTTTATAGAACAAAACCTATCACATATAACCCACTCACTTATTTTTGACATCTCGTAACCTTTGAAATCTTTTTTTTATATATACTTTTCTTTTTTTATCATCTTTTATCTCCTTCGGTTCTACGTCTAACATACCATCGACGGTACTCTGTATATAGACATACACAAAACGATCGTTTAAAAACCGTGATTTTTTTTGTTCTTCATTGCAATTAGGTTACACTTGTAAAAAAAAATAAAAGATTAATTTTTTTTACAGTGAATATGCTGTCGTCCTTGCTATGGACTGAAAGATATTTTGGCATACCTATAAATTACTGGTTTGGCTACAAGTACCACTATGTCACTGGAAAGGCGGAAGACGCTAAAATTGTTCTCAATCACCCCAAATGTTTAGATAAGGCTGAGCTTTATGGAGATATTCATTACATTTTTCGGAACTCCATATTGTTGGTGCCAGGTAGGTGAAGAAAGTTATCACTTAACATACTACAGAGCTTGAAAAATGTAAAAGTTAGAGAATAAAGCAATTAATTCAATATATCCAACAAAGAATTTAAAAATTTTTGTTGTGCAAATTTCTTGAATAAGAGAGTTGATTAGTTTCAGTACTGCTTCAATTTAAAATGTTAGTGGGGTTTAGGTAATGTCGCAGATGAAGTGGAACAGTCACCAAATTAGCTAATTTCTACTAGCTGTAACTTTATCTTTTTTTTACCGGTTTTAGTCTTTTAGCCAACATAGGAGAGCGCCATCCTTGCCCATGCAATGGTGTTGGGCATTTTTTTTTTGGCAATAGCTTCTAGTTTTTAGGGTGTGAATTTAAAAAGGGAAGGATTTATAAATGTAGAAGCCATTAGGAATAACTTTTTGATATTTGGTAAATTGTTGGGCCGATATTTGCTCGGGTTTATTTTAAACATTGCGTTGCTATTGAAATATGAAATTGACACGAATCTGTATCTGTTACTGTTTAAGAAAACCCATTGATGAGTGGCGAACTTGAATAACCCTGTATATTCACATCCTGTACAACTGAACAACTTTGAAAAATCCATCGTCGGCAAAGAAATGTCGAAATTAGAGCTGGTCAAAATTATAAGCCATTCACTTATTATTGACATCAAGTAGGCGTTGGAAATATGACTCTGACATTTTTATCATGTTAACATGTGCTGGAAGGATTCAGGTATAAAAAAACTGAACAACTCAAAGGTAACGAGAAGGGGAAAGTAAGTGATTGAGTTATAGGTAATTTTTTGACTGTCCCAATTCATCTGCGGCCTATTTCAGTTGAGTCCCTCAATTTGAAGCTTTTGGTGTTAAAAAAGATTATAATATTTTAGGTCAACAGTGGAAAGGCAAACGTCGATACTTACGGAGTGCCTTTAATACCAACATGATAAACAAATGTATGACAACTTTCAATGAACGAAGTGACGTCTTGCTCGATTCGATCAAGAAGAAACGTCAGGAAGATGATCATTACAAGCTTTTCAACGCTTATTCGTTTAGGAATTTTTTCTGCAAGTATTCTTATTATCATTTCAAATTACGTCCGGTATCTTCATTCGAAAACGTCATCTAGTAGGCTGAGAAATGTCATAAGGAAAAAGAAAAAGTCCATTTACTTTAATTATGTCATCTTTTCTATCTAAAATTCATAGCCTTCTGGATGAGGTTTTCTAATGGACACCCTGTACTGTTGATGGTGGCTAGTTTCATTTACAATTCCTTTCTCAGTTTTGAAGATCACTCACTTATAAACTACAGTTAGCGCCAAGTAACGTGAAAAAATCTCCTGTGGCAATCTTCGTTCAAACTTATTTAAGGTTTCAAGTTGGGTAACGTGCATGAGTTATGTACGAGTTATTACGCTAGTGAAAAGATGACGTGAAAACAACGCCATTGCGACAACAAATTTTACGTTGAAACCATCTAAAATATGGCATCAAAATGACTATGCAAAATCACAGTCCAGTGACGTCAGCTTAATGACGTAAAACCGCTAGCATTCGTCAAGTTTCTCAAACTCCTCCTGGCATTTTAACCTATTAGAAAATATCCCTTCTTTAATGTATCTTCTTGTCACTTTTTTTAACAAATAAACAAAAATAAATACTAAACATAATGTTATAGTTCTTTTCTGCATTTTTAAACATAATTATAACAATTTGCAGTGACGTCATTTGGCGGGATGTCGGAGGATGCAGAAGATAGCGACATTACAGAGTTTGCACATTGCGTTGACAAGTAAGCAGAATATTTTATTTCTAATACATAAAAGGTGTAAGTTAGTTCTGAAGAATATACCTATAGCTTAAACTTTAGTACTTAATAACACATTATTACAGTTGTGTTCTAAATCAGGCTTTATGAACCCAGTCGCATTTTTTCTTTATTTGTAGGGGTCAAGAGGAATTTTCTAAGTTATTTGCAAACCCTGCAATACATATGTGGCTATGGACTAGAACGCCACTGGGATCCAAGCTGATGGAGTATTATACAAAGGGAAAGGCTATATTATGGAAAAGCATAGAGAAGAAAAAGGAAGAATGGGCCAATGAAATAGGTCAGAAGTTCACGAGTTAGGCGATACTTTAAACTTTTAATTAATAATTTTGACACTTCACTATTGATTTTCAATTCCTAAGTCTGCCTCAAATATCAAAACTGATTATTAACAATTATTTTCAGAATATGTGGATAACACTACAGAACTCCCGCTAATGGAGCTTCTACTTAATGATGGTACCGCGAAAGAGTCTGACATTTTCGAAGAATTCACGTTATTTGCTGCAGGTGTAAGTATTTTTTTAACAAAGAAGGAACAATAATTGTATGTTCTGAATTACTACGTACCCACGTTGCTCAGTTCTTGACTCTTAGGGCCCCTTCACACTAGGTCGCTATGCGGCGCTACTCAGTGTCACCGCTGGTGGAAAAGCATTGAGAGCAACGGGAACCTTCACACTGCATGTATATAACCTGTATATAACTCGCTGCCAGTGGCTTGGGTCGCTCCCCCCGAGGGTCGCTTCCCCCGAAAAAAAAATGCCAGTGACTTCTAGTAGAGACCAGCGACGGCCGGCAGGTGGCGCTGCGCTTTAATTCCGTATTCACATTATGCTGCTGCAGCGGCGCTGCTTGACTTGTCCTTTTTTTTATTCTTTTGGACAGTCAGCAGAAGAACATTTCAGAGGAAAGAATAATTTGGTGAATTTGCTTTGTAATATTGAAAAAGAGTATAAACAAACATTAGTACTGAACAGCTCATATTTGGCCTTGAAAAGCAACATTCTTTTGAGACTTGTTCAACAAAGAGGGGCTTTTTCCACATCGACAGAAAGTAACGTCACTTGAAGTCTTACGTTAAATGATTCGAAATCGTGATTTCTCCTTTTTTAATAGTGAAGAGTGATTTACGCTTTCACAAACTAGATTATTGCCCTTTCGAGACACAACAATCTCTTTTTCTAATTTTGACATATAAAGTGACACTTTTCAATACTGATGACAGTGACGTAACGTCCTACTTTTCGTAACTAGTTACGAAAAGTAAAATCTTTCGTAACTAGTGATGAAAAGTTGGTGTCACCACCAGTTGCAGGTTTCGGCTGTGGCACACCGTTGCTATAGTTTTACGGTATTAAGTAGATACAAAGTGGTTTAAAAGTAAATATTGAAGTTTATTAATAATAATTCTCTCTCTAAGTAGGTATTTGTAGTCAAAATTAGAAAAAATCTTGTATGAAACACGTGACGAAAAACCTTTTTTGTGTATCTCATTCAAATTGCGTGCCAAACATTCATTCGTTACACAAAATCGGACTTTTCGTAACTGGTTACATAAATAGCTATTACGGCACTACATTTCTAGATTTAGAATTTATTAATTTTTACAAAAAATCTATTCAGTTTTTAAATAGAAATCCACTGCTCCAGTCGAGTTTCACTATGGACCTGGACGATGACGTGTTGTGGATTGCTTTGCTTCTGCATCGAAAACAACATAAAAAAGCCCGTAAAAAGGAGATGGTTGGTGCATCTTATTTTGTCATCACGACCGGGAAAAAGCTTTGATGATTCTTCTTTTGTAACATTCTTCTGGAATTGTTGCATTCTGCTTTCTTTATAGTGATCGTGGTTTGAGGTCTTTTTGCCTTGTTGCTCTACAGTCACCATTTTTCCTCTTTGTCACACCTCTTCTCGTTTGTAATTACTTCGCTCTTCAAAAATTGATCATTAAATATTTTGTGTTCAAAAAGTGTTATTATGTACTCCATTTTTACTTCCTCTGACGGGAGTACGTCATCTAGAAAGCTATGAATTTTAGACAAAAAAGGATGACATCATTAAAGTAAAGGGACTTTAGTTCTTCCTTATCTTTTGTTCGTTCATCCTTTTTTATTGCCATTTTACAACAATTATTAAATAGACACCCCATATTTGCTGTGCTAGTTTATTTGCTGTGCTAGTTCTTCTGCAAGAAATTTTGGCGATGTATGTATTTCTTTCGCTTCTAAGTAACAAAAAAAATATCAAAGTACAAGAAGAGTTGTTACAAAGAGGGAAAATGGTGACTGTAAATCTAGGAGACAAAAAAACCTCAAACCACGGTCACCATGAAGAGAGCAGAATGCCACAATTTTAGAAGAAGTTTCCAAAGGAAGAATGATAACAGAGAGTGATGACAAAATATGATGCATCCACCATCTCCCTTTTTTACTCGCTTTTTTATGTTGTTTTCGATGCAGGAGCAAAGCAATCCACAACGTCTTCAACCAGGTCTATAGTGAAGCTGGACTAGAGCAGTAGATTCCTAATTAAAAACTTAATAGATTTGTATAAAAATTAATAGATTCTAAATCTAGAAATTTATTGCCATCATAAAAAGATTTTTGTGTCTGGAAAGGGCAATAATCTAGTCTGTGGAAGCGTAAATCACCTTCGCTATTGAAAAAGGCAAATCGCGATTTCGAATAATTTAACGTAAGACTTCAAGTGACATCACTTCCTGTCGACGTCAGCGCCATTTTTGTGTGACCGACTGCTAAAAAAAGAGGCCAAAACTGTAAAACCCGAGAATCTCTTCATATTTAATACATTAGCTGGTTCAACGACCTAGTATATTACATCTGGATAGACCCTCGTGTTACAATATTCGCCCAATTTTTAGCAGTGGGTTTCAAAAAATACGGCGCCACTTACGACGAATTGACATCACCTGACATAGTATACGTCAAATAATTCGAAATCGCGATTTGCCAATTGATATGCTCTGACAACGAGATTATGTCATGGGTTTTTTAAAAATGGCCGACTTCCGACCAAATACAATCTAAAGTTTTTCTGGGCTTTGAAGCCGTAGTCCAATGAAATGCCTTTCTGACGTTTCGTCTACAGCTGCGGCTGTAGGCAATTATCAAAGGCGATGGGCGAAGTGATCTCCCGTGCTTCTCGACGTTAACTGATTCGTCTTTGGTGAGTTCTGTTGTATTTATTCCCGCGCCGCGTTGCGTCGTCGCGCTGCAGTGAAAGGACTAGGGTGGGGGTAGTGTGCGAGGTTGAAAAGCCTTCACAGTCTTATATTCCGACCAAATAACTTCACCATTTTTAAGGTAATATCGACATTTGTTTAGTTTCTCCATATCTCCTAGGTCATTGAGCTGTTTGGTAACTTTGACTGATAAAGGCGTAGACACAATTAAAATTTATGGTTGGACAAGCCTAGTTAAACAAGAAGTAATAGATTTTGAAAAATTTTATCTTCAGCTTAACAACGTAACAATAAAAGTGAAAACGCAATAGATCTATTACAAAAATTTTAATTGCTTCGTTTCTACGTTGCTTCGTTCTTGGACGTATGTTACATTGAGGTGGGAAATCCTTGGAGTACGATCCTATGATGATAAATAGAGATGGACAAATAAAAGCAACCTCTATTGATCCTCTCAGATATAGGTTTCCTTTGTCAATAAACGTTTCGATGCGGATCTTCGAATTCGATGCGGAAGATGCCAATCCGCATCGAAACGTTTATTGACAAGAAAATTAAAACTGAGAGGATCAACAAAGGTTTTTATTTGTCCATCTTTCCTCATCAT
Source organism: Taphrorychus bicolor (assembly GCA_951812265.1). Taxonomy (NCBI): domain Eukaryota; kingdom Metazoa; phylum Arthropoda; class Insecta; order Coleoptera; family Curculionidae; genus Taphrorychus; species Taphrorychus bicolor. Next base: position 36,565,000 of record OX638297.1, read on the forward strand.
CATAGGACCGTACGCCAAGAACTTCCCACCCCAGTATTACAATAATTCTAATGGTACTGTCAACGTTGGACTGGAGAAGAGGCACTATTCTGTGCGGTGTTGCTTTGCAGCGTGTATCATAGGACCTCTTGCTCCTTGCCGCGCCACTGAAATGACGTAGTGAAGCGCGTATTTTCCTATAGTGTGAAGGGGCCCTTATGGTTGTACATATATCGAGACAGATAAAAGAGACGTGTCAGTTATATTGCATAAACAATATGCAGTCTTTGCATCAGTATTTGTACTTAGGGTTTTTTAAGTTTACAATCTTTGTGCTCAGATACAGGGAATGCTCCTGTTCTAAATTTTCCAAAAATATTAGAGCACCGCTACATATGGAAAGAACATCTCAATCTTGATGAAAAGGTCCGTAATCTTTGGGCTAAAACGACACAACTCAAAAACCGTAAGCACAAACACTGATGAACTTGTCAGCCCGCATCGAAACGTTTATTCAATATAACTGAGAAGATTGACAAGAGTGGTTTTGTTTTGCGTCTTTTTTGGACATGTCTAGGACAGTAAATCAAGAACCCCTCTCTACTAACAATTTTGTTTCTTTGCTGATGTTCTTGCTGAACAAGCAACTAACCTAACAACTAACTTTAATACGTATTTTTTATTAATTTTAGGCAACTGATACAACTGGGCATACTTTAGTGTTCTGCTTCACTTTGATTGGAATGTTTCAAGATGTCCAGGTAAATAATACATACGCATTTTTAAAAGGCGAATGATTCTTAGATTAAGAGTTCCGGAGACTTTTTGTTTGATAGTGACAATAATTTTTTGCGCATTCCCGGTCCCATACCGGACCCCGAGGGCCACTTTGGCATCTATTAAAACCTACCTAAGGTTTGAACTTCGGATTTAATGTTTACTACATTGCTTATCGGTTAAAGTAAGTCTTTCATCTTTAACGTGGAGTATCAATTTTAAATGTAGAAAGGGTTTTTAGTCGGTTTTGTATAACTTATTTGGTATTATTTGTTAATCATCAATGCAAATTAGAGTTTTGTACGCTACTGCAAAAATCCAAAAAGTTGCATGCACGTCTTTTTAAACTTTGAGAAAATATATGATGTATCTTTCCTTTTTTTTAAGTTAATATTACCTTAGAAATTTAATTAACATGTTCGCAGTGCTTAAAGCTTGTTCTTCTATAATCTCAAGAAGAACATAAAATACTAGAAATAAAAAGAAAACACTTTCAGTAGTGATTTCCACATAAAACTTTCCTAAAAAAATATTTCTAGTTTTACCGTAGGCCGAAAATTAAAGAAAGTGCGAGAGGTTTGGCCACAAAATGACAAATCTCACATAGTAGCCCATGAATCAACCTACCGACTAAAGATTGTGTTAAACCGTCAATCGTTTTATGAAAAGTGACATAATATTTCACTCAGTTTCAGAGATACCAGGCAAAAGAAACAAAAATGATACAACCTATAAAAAAAAAACTGAAAATTCTCGTTTCCACTAAAACTTGTTTCAACATCTTTGAATCAGATAACTTTAGCGTTTTGCATCTACAAAACAAAGAGTACCCTTCAGCAAAAAATGTTTATTTTTTGCAGCAAAAAGTATATGAAGAGGTAATGTCTGTAGTTGGCGACAGGGAAATTGACGGTGCAGTGCTATCCAAGCTTGTATATACTGAAGCCGTAATCTCTGAAACAATGCGAATCTTTCCTGTGATTCCTGTAATAGGAAGATACTGTTCTGAAGACGTCAACCTTGGTGAGTATAACTTTCAAAATATTGCCTTAAATGAATTGACTATTACTTTTATATAAAGAATTATTTATCAATAGAGCTAATATTCAGAGTTAATTATTCAATAGAGCTTTCTGGAGAGATTCATAGTAGATGTCGCCACTATCGGCACAAAATAAAATGTTTTTTAAAATAACGCAGCTACGAAATACATTTATTGTACATTTTTGTATTTTTGACATACTCTTGATATGCATATTTCGAAGTTATATGACATTCTTTAAAATAGGTGAATATAATTTTCAGCATTTTCCTATTGCCTACGATTGCCTACGTTTACTATCAGTTTTTTTTACTTACTCCGCTTATTAATGCACTCTCTACATTTTTTCGAAATTATCTAGGCGACAAAATACTGCCAAAAGGAGCGAATGTGATGGTTAGCATTTTCCACATACATCGAAGCCCTAATTATTGGAAGGATCCTCTTGAGTTTATCCCAGATAGGTTTCTTCCAGAGAACCTGTCAAAAATGGTAGCAGGAACCTATCTACCTTTTTCCAGTGGCCCTAGGAACTGCATTGGTAAGACTCCGTTGTATGTATTTACAGAGTGTTAACGATATTTATAATTATGTAACCAGGAACTTCTGCTTCAATATTAAGCAATTATTGCCTCAACAAGCCACTCTTTGCAATTTTTTATTATTTCCTAAATAATTATTATTTCCTAAATAAATTTCCTAAATAATATTCCCTAAGTATAAACTCGTACTTTTTTAAGTTCCTGACGGGATACTATTTGTTCTATGTACTAATTCTTGAGTGTTTTTCAAAACTAGTTCTATGGACTAGTTTTGAAAAACAGCTAAGTTACAGACAAAGATAATGTTCAGTCAAGTAAGCCATAATAGGTGCCATTGTAGTTTCAGTAAAAGCAATTGAACGACCGATTGCAACAGTCTGTGACATTGTCTGTAACATGGCCATCCGTCGTAAACACACTCTGTTGCCAAATTGTCAAAGAATCTATTTTCCCATCTCTCTCTACCTTTCGAACTCTGGTTAAGGTTATCTCTTGTGGCACGCTTTCGTCATCGAAATAAAGATGAAGGCACGAACTTAAGCTGGAAGCAATGCTTTTCAATATCATTGTTTGATATTGCTGATTTGCTAGGCTCCAGAAACGAAGACAAAATATGGGAGTTCTTAAAGACAAAAGAGGAGGTCTTAAGGGAGACATTTAGATATTTTACGATAGGTTACAACTTGCACTGATCTTTTTTTTTAACACAATCAATGTTTATATTTAAAAAAACATTACTGAATAAGCAACTAAAATTGCAGAGTGTCTTGTTCCTCCACTAATTTGACAAAATTCCAACGCAACACATTATACATTTACCATTACCTTACGTAAATTTAGATGATTACTAACGTCATTTACACCCTGTATAGCTTAACAAATTATAAATAGAACTGATTTTAGGTCAAAGGATGGCCACAGTCTTGATGAAAATTACGGTGGCTAAAGTAGTGAGACACTTTAAGATTGCATCGAGTCATAAATCTCTAGAAGAATTTAACCTAATCTCCTGCATCTCAATGAAAACCAGAAACCATTTGGATCTTCGCTTTATACCAAGGACACAAAACAAACATTCAGTTTGTTGATTACGCTAAAATATGAGCAGAAAAATTTAATATTAATCATTTTGTGATATTACTTTTAGGTAATTTATTTTTTATTATTTATTTTGTGTTAATTTGTATTTTCAAAATTGTCAAATGCATTGACAACCAAAAATACGCAAAAATAAACACGAGAGGTGACATATTAACTAAAATAAATGTATTAACTATTACAGAGATACATATTTCTCCGTCAACGAAGCAAAACTCCTAATCATAACAAATGTGCGTCTTGCCTAGCCAGCTATTAACGGGTTTAGACTAGGCAAGTAAGCACAAAGAGAAATAATATTCACTAACAGGAAAGCTTGAATGTCGTGAGTTTTTGCTAGACATGATATGTAGTAAAATAATAAACAATAAAAATAAAATATACTTTAAAAAAAAATTTAGTATCAGTAGTACATATTTTGTTTATTTTCCCTTTGTTGAATTTGTAAGTCACCTTGCCTAGGTTCACTGCTCTAATAAACTTTTATTACGGTAGATAATACTTTAAATTCTTTTTACGTTACTCGGTACGGTAAAAAGCTGTTTACCAGATTAAAATCAAGTAAGTTCTAAGTGATAGAGTACGAACTAAATCGATATGTGTGTATCATACCTTTTCAGATTATGACCAATAAGTGGATTGATTAGGGATAAAAGTCTTTGAAACAAACATAATCTACTCCGTTTTTATAAAGATTATCAGACTCAGATGAAGCTGAGTTCATTCAAACTCTTGTAGGAATTTATGAGAGTACTTGAAATTTCAAAAAAATCCTCTAAACTTTTTCTCGCATTAAAACCTTTGGTATTTTTCAACACCAAATTTTTTTGCCATCTCCCCTCTCGATTCCCAACTCATTGTTAATACAACGATGACTGTTGTAAATTAAAACAAAATTCTGGCATTTTTGCATTTACTGATATTTATTATTAAATAAAAATACACATTTTAAAATAAAGGGTTTTCGCCAGATATTATATGCAGGTTTTTCCGAAGTTAGCGTGCAATAATTTGACACCTAATTTCAGACCAAAAAAAGCTTAAAAATTTCGGTATCTCATTCTTATAGGGTCGTCAAATAAGCTTTGACATCACCCACAATCGAAGAACACAAACCCTGTTCTCCATTACATAGCCAGTAAGACCAGTATAGAATTTTCTTCTAGCTATGTACACCTGAGATCCAAGTTTCTGTTTTTCAAAGAACTTTCTATTGTTCTCCGATTGTAGGTGATGTCAAAGCTTATTTGACGATCCTGTAAGAATGAGATACTTAGACTCGACAGGTCTCTGGTCGTAAAATGTTTTCCTTTGTCTTCTATCTGCAAATTTGCATACTAACAAATAATAATAATTTTTTGCAATCGTCCGTTTTTGTCTATTTACCGACTGTTTTGACAACGGTATATGACATTTACTGGTTATTAGGCATCACAACGTACTGAACTTAGTGAACGGTAAGCAATTTACTTACCGTTCAGTGAATGGTAAGTGAAATTCATCGATTAGTGAAACACCTACGAAGGTTTTTGGGTATAATTTATTAGTACGAAACTTAAATATAAATATTATTGTCAACACGAAGTCTTGACAATAATAAATAGCCTACCCAACAAATATTCCGCAGGTATTGATGAAATACCAATCTCAATTGTCAAATCTGTTGCCCAATATGTATGTAGACCATTATCTGATTTGATAAATGACTGCTTCGCTTCTGGAGTCTTTCCTGATGCCTTGAAAGTGGCTAAAGTGGTCCCAGTTCACAAAAAAGGCAACCCGCTGGACATTTCCAACTATAGGCCAATATCTTTGCTGCCGTCATTTTCCAAAGTTTTTGAAAAAGCTATCTATAGCAGAATTCTCAAATTTTTACAAGCAAACAAGTTGTTAGCAGATCATCAATTTGGTTTTATTCCCCAGAGGTCCACTGAAATGGCAATTTTCAACACTCTTAAATTTATAGTCGAACATATTGATCAAAATGACAGGGTGTGCGGGCTGTTTTTCGACTTATCTAAAGCTTTTGATCCCATCAATCATGATCTTCTAGTCCATGAGTTGGAAACATTTGGCTTGCGGGGAGTATGCGCTTCTTTGATTGTCTCTTATTTGAGAAATCACATCAGACACAGTCCATTTGTGTAAACTACAATGGGAGGACATACTTTTCAAAAATGCAGGAACTCAGACAGGGTGTCCCTCAGGGATCAATCTTGGGTCCACTTCTTTTCATACTTTATGTCAATGACTTGTCAGGTAAGGTTAGCAGTTCTTTAGTGTGCCAATATGCTGACGACTCTTCAGTCATTTTGAATCATAAAACAATGGATGGGCTCTCAGGCATCTCATCATTGGCCGCATCTAAAATGTGTCAGTGGTGTGAAAGAAATTTTTTGAAACTAAATACCAAAAAAACTGGAATGATTTGTTTTTCAAAAAAAAACGCAGCCTGATTCTTTATATGTAAATATGCAAGGAAAATCAGTTCCTCACAGCGAATCAGTAAAATTCTTGGGCGTCATTATTGATCCCCAATTAAATTGGTACGAGCAAACGTCCAAACTTGTATCAAGACTCAATAGCTACTGCGCCCTCTTGAGAAGACTTCGTGATGTTTTGTCTATGGAATCCATTAGAACTTTCTATATTGCATGTATCCAGTCATTAATAAATTATGGCATTTCATTCTGGGGCTCTTCTAGCAGGGCTACAGATGTTTTCATTGCACAAAAAAGGCTGATTCGATCGATATTTGGTCTTCATCCTAGAATTAGTTGTAAGCAATATTTTGGAAAGCTAAATGTTTTAACTGTGCCCTCCCTGTATGTTCTTAGTTTGGTGATGTTTGTTAAGAGGAATTCTATGGTGTTCAGCAAGAATTATGAGAACCATTCACCGGACATGTTAATAAATACCAGAAGTGGGAGGGATCTGGCAACTCCTCAACACAAGTCAGTTTTCTTCCAGAAGGGTCCCTACTATCGTGCAGTCAAAGCTTATCAGTGGCTGCCAAGGTCAATAACAAATATCAATAACCCGGTCCAATTCAGAAAAGAAGTAGTATTACATTTGAAGAATAAATGCTTGTATTCATTTGATACTGACTAAAGAAATATTATATATTAAGTAGTTATAACAAGAATCCAAATGTGCCTATTAAGTAAGTGTAAGATATTATTATGTATTGCAAAATGTATTGAAAACCCCTTTTTTTTGTGACGTTGCCTTGTAGTATGTTTACTATTTTGCTGGCAATAAATATTGATTGATTGATTGATTGATTGAAATGTGCAATTATTACAATCTGAAACAAAATGCACAAACAAAACCTTTCCACTTTTAGAATATCCCGGTGCTGGTCGGTATTAAGCATTACGGAATTTCGCGAATTTTTGAAATTTGCAATGAACAGGGCATAAAATTAAGTAGTTTAGAGCAAAAGAAATTTGCGGAATATTCATATTTCTACTAATATAATTACAAAAAAGTACCAAAAAAATTTAACGGTTTATTACATTTTAATGCCCCAGAGCGTATTCGGAATTAAGTTATTTTTTTTTGTTCGTGTTAACTGTTCGCTGTAACTTATTATACCAGCTAGGTTGCCAGTTCCTCTCTCAATATCCAGAACTAGGCCTTTTTAGAAGCAGTTAGTTAAGCAGGTGTCGGATCCCGCAATGGTCCTAAAGTCCAGGCGGCCCAAAAGCAAAGTAAAACTCTAGTTCAGTTTTATTTTGCTAGTTTGTTGTCTAAGTTGGTCTAAGTTGGTTCAGGTGAGTTCAGTTATGTTTTTCCTTTGATTCAGTGAGTGGCGCCTTCGGCCTGTTTAGTTTTGGTCAGTCCATCTGAACTTGTCTTTTAAGGCGGCCCGATAAGGGCCGCAACTGTACCGCCCCCCCCCCCCTTTAGGGCCGCCACGGAACTGTAATAAGTGTGGGATCTGTTGGTTAGGTTAGTTCAGTTTTACTTTTCCTTTGATTTGGTTAGTCCAGGCTTACTTGTCCTTTACGGCGGCTCATGGGCCGCACCTGGGCCTTATCACAGTTAGTTCAGGTTCCCCTTTTTTTTCCAGAGGTGGGAGGGCACTGGGCAGGGGAGTACGTTAAAGATAAAGATGAAGTAATAATACAATCTCCAGAGAAAAGAGAGATAATCACTGACACGACGTGTAGTGAGTAACGAATTTATATATAGGGTTGTTGTGATGTGAATAGACTTTTCTTATCAGGAAGTTCTTTTATTTCCTTATGATGATGACAAAGACAACAAACCGACAATACCTCTGCCCTCTGGTCATATACGCATCCCATTCCTAACCGTAAATTTGTAAAATATTGTGTTATGTCACTTTGAAATTTTTAGATTTGATCCGGCTTGCAGTAGCTGCAAACAGTGCAAACTTTAAAGAATTTAGCGCTTCCAGAATATATTAAACTTGAGTAGAAAACTGTCTCCATTCAGTGTGTTTATCAGTGTCTTCAGTGTGTGACTTTTTTTGATTTGCACAAGTAAACGTTGATCTGTACAAGTAAACTGTAGCGTAGAACCCACGCTTGAGAGTGTTTGTATACTTTCAAAAGCGAGAAAGTTTGGTTTCAAAACTTTGTGGCTCAGTGCTGGCTTGTTCAATGCTTCCTGGTCTAAAGCCTAGAGAAAATGCGGATTGTATGAGGGTGAAAATTAACTCACCATTTACACAATAGAATTGTTTTTATAGTGAGAATAAAATTTTGTTCAACATGTACTTTTGGCGTTTAGACAGATAGGTAGGTACATACAGTATACACACTAAACACCGTTGGATACATTTTTTCTTTTTAATATATTTATTGCTATTGCAGACATGGCTACATCTACGCAAAAGTGTTCATACTTTGCATGTTTAAAATCTCAGCAGAACACTCCTCGACAGCGCAAATTAAATTTCCAGTTAAGGATCCTCAACACCTGGAAAAATGGATTCTGTATTCAGGTAATGAAATATTTTCTTTATTATTATATTATGGAATTGTTTCCCAGAATGTTTCTTATTAGTAATACAAAAGGACAAAACAGAGCAGAAGAGCAGGGGGGTTATTTCACCAGTACTCTGTTAAATAATTTAATAATCAAAACAATAATTTAAGAACATGTATAATCTTACTTTAGAAGAAATTTTACGTTACTAAAAATAAAATTATAATAAATATGTAATATAAGAAATGTACCTAATGGAATCCATTTTACTTTATTTTCAGGTGGAACAGATATGTTAGATATTCCACATAAAACACTTGCTCGGATATTTATATGTGAAGACCATTTTGAGAAAAAGTTCTTCCTCTCAATGAAGTTGTTGCAACTTGCCGTACCAACGCGCTATGAACCTAGCCAAGCTCCTCCATCTAATACGCACAACAGGTTATATCCAAGAGCTCAACATAACAGTCCCGAAGAAAACGTAAAATCCTACTTGTATTGTTAATAATATATAATGATTATTTTATGGAAGTTTTGAATTGAAAAGCAAAAATTAATAAAGATCAATTCACAATTCTATAGATAACTGCTAATTATTGGAATTTAGAATATTAATAATGATACTTTGGGATTATTTAGAATAAGTACTCTGGGGCCAGTTCAGTCCTTCAAATACTACGAAAAATTGGCCTTGGCCATTCTATCAACAAATCGAACAATACTGATTGTGGCCACATCTATTGGTTTCTCCTGGAAGCTCATTGAACAACTATATCTTATCTAAAAACAATGCCCGAACACTCCTCTTGTTAGGACCATTTCTGAAAAATCTCAGGTATACGTATTTTCGTAGCGTTCCTTAGGTATCAGGTATTACAGCAGAGCGTTCGGCTTTCCCACACCTCTTCTATAAGACAGCTTTGATCTTCTGACTCACCGACATCTCATTTATGCTTTTTAGAGTACTTCTAATGCCGAAAGAAACACGAAAACTTTGCTGCGATTCGAATTAACATAATAATTATTTCGCTTCCATTCACGTTGACAGTCTGGTTGCTAAGTTAAACGAAACAGACGCTTGTGGCCACCTTATAGGACATATTCTTATGGCCATCCTTTAATCGATTTTGGGATAGGAGAATATACATTTTTAGATAAAAATACGCACATATTTTTATAATTAGTGCTATTCAGATCGCACAAAAATTAGCATAAGCATTTCGGAGAGCAAGGGGTATACCGATCTCCTACAATATTGTATGACATTGTCGCCGATTTGTACACTCTCCGTACAGTTTTTAAGACTTAATATACTATTAAGTTGAAGAAACGGTATGTATGTTTCTGCTGTTTGTTGTAATGTTTCCCTTTCACTTCTAAGAAAAAACGGTATCCCGATAAGCCAATGAGTTAGACGTGCCTTTATAGTTCACTTTGTAGAGCACATCTTTCCGACAAATAGAATGTCGCTGGTTCAAATCTGGTTGAAAGCCTAATTTTTCTTTAAATTATTATTCTTCAATCCGCTGAATCCACAAAAAAAATTTCATGTAAAAATTCCTGCGGATGTAAAAGAATATCTATATTATTTATTTTCTAACATTTGAGATTCTTCTTGAATTTGAAAAAAGATGGCTGCTTTCAAGACTTTCGAATCTCCAATTTTTTTCAAGATACTTGTGAATATATGAATAAAAGCACATAATTTTTAATTATAAAATAAATAACTTTACTCTACCAACTGGTAATAATTTTTATTTTTGCAAACATTTTTATCTTTTTAAAATTACTAATTACAACCAATTTGTAATTTAGATGAAAAAATCACTTTGCTTAGTGGTCCTTTGTTGCATTATTTCGGCATTTCTATAATCGTATAGCTTCAGATTAATATTTATATTAATATTTTGCAAACTTCCCGAAAAGGTTTAGTGTTACGAAGTTCATGCAAGAGGTTTTCTATTTCCAACAAAAAATAGAAATCTTAAGAAATAAATTACCAGTGTCGACAATAAAAACAAAACTTTTGGGGAGGAAAAATTGGACTTGATAGTTTTAACTCTATATACCTAAGGCATAATGAGAAAATTACATTCTAAATTTGAAGTGATTGGCTCCTATACAAGCCATGAAAAAGAAAATACATAAGTTTTAAAGTTTAAGACCCTGTATCTATGAAATGAAGCGCTTGACGACATAACGTGTTTATATAAAATTTTCGTCACCTTTTTTATTCTAAAGTGTGTTGCTATGTAATATTTACATGATGATATTTACCTATGCGGACCGTTGTTTTTCAGAATGGCGGACTTATGGCCATTAACTTCTCGTCTTATTCAGAGTAAAGCATTTCTCTAGAAATGAAAGAAGAATTAATACAAAGCAGATACTGTTTGTATTTTCTACGTTCGCTTTTACAATGTTTGTATATTTTTTTCAGGTTTTTACAAAAAATCATAGTTATTTTGTGTGCGTCCAACTAATGTCTCAGATGAACTTATATTTAAAGACAACATACTAGGATCGATGACGTAGTCATATTGGTCACATTGATCCTGCAAAAGGTACCGACTTAAGGGTGTCACATTCGGATCCATAAAGAAGCGCCTGTAAAATGCAAGTTTTCGAGTTTTTGCCATGGAAATCCAAGCAGCTATTCACATGACGAGACCCCACCAAATTTTGGGGCATGGATTAAAAATGTATTTTTTTTAACAAAATATCGCCTGATGGTTACATATACATGCTGATTACCATAAAAAAAAATGCAGTCTTAATTACCCTTTATTTTAGTCTACAATGAAAAACAGCCTCTTTGAACAAAGCACTACTTTTAAATCACCAAATTAAGGTAAGCATTCGAAGTATACAGGGTGTCCGGAAATTAGTGGTAAATATTTCAGGGTATTGTACGACAGAAAGTAGGTTAAACATTTACTTAAATCTCACTGAAAATAAATATGGAGCGTTTAAAGGTAGGTACCTATTTAATTTTCAACCGTCTACGTTCCACAGTATTGTTCATTATTTGAATATGGCTAGTTTCATGAAAAGCCCAGAAAACTGAAAAGTGAGTTTTGAATGGAATATACCTTTCGTTTAAAAGCTACTTCCATGGATTTTTCTTAGTTTGTAGAAGTTCCTTCTGGTCAAAAATAAATACCGGTAACCGGTTTTTAGCCTTGGATGTTGGTCCTAGTCGGTGGAAACACTAAACAAAATGTACGAATTGATTTATCTATTGAAAAATAAAATCTAACTTACGCAAAACTAAGATCTCCTTAAATGCTATTAGCGGAGCTACTAAACAGAAAAATTACATGAATTTTTGGCATGTTGTTAACCAAACCATGAGAAAATTGCTGTCGTTAAAAAAAATAGCAAATATTAAGCAAAGAAGGTGAATCGAATAACGCAAAATCCCTATTTAAGAACACAGGAAAAATTACTTATCGTCTTCGTAATGCCACCTCTCTAGCACCATACCTCGCACCGATTGCTTTTATGAAACAGGTACGTGATCGACTTTTCCACTTATTTGACATCGCCATGTTTCAGTTGCACACTGTAGTAATATACCTGTTAATATTTAACATTTTATTATTATAAAAATTGTACTTTTTTATTATCTGGCAGAAGCTAAGAGAATAGAATATCAAGTTCAAAAAGGTACATCTAAAAGGTTTACAACATGCTTATACCTGGCCAACAAAAACCCACACTATAGCACTTTAATGTAGCGCAGGGTATTCAGCGCAAACAAGGAAAAGTTTCATCATTAGGTAAATTTCCCATGTGGCACAAAACGCTGTTTGTTTTGCCCCCTTTTCACATTTACCTTAGTGGTAATAATTTCGTTGTGTTATTATTTTATTTTCGCTTGCCTTGCTATCATAAAGATTTGACGCCTGAAACTTTCAACGTCTCTTACTTAGGTAAACATGAGGTAATTAACCCACCGTCCACATGGCATGGAGCGTGAAGCTACTTAGTTCTATAAAAATTTGCTATATGTACTGCAGTCTTAGTAGTTGGTTTAATTCGTTTATAAAATAAGTCAGAAAGTAATATTTGATATAAGTACAAATTGCTTACATGGAAAAAAGGGTACATGTTTTAGCGTGGAGTGCGTTTACGAGCTTGTTGACCGCGCCACTTGGGAAATTCCACTAATGTTGTAGCTCCTTTTTAATACCACCCCGAACAGGCACATTCCAGGAAGTAAATGACAGTCGGTTTTTTCCCAATGGAATGGATTTTAAGCCGAAATAGGATACCCAATATTAATAAAATGTTCAAGTGGTTATTGTCCTATACTATGTAAGGACGAGTACTAAGTAATAGCTATGTAAGGTAAATTAATAGAAGGATGATAATAAAAGAGCTTCAGTCAACTGTCAAGTCGCCTACGTTTCGACCGTCTTTTCCGTTCGTTGTTAAGGCTCTTAATGAAGTGATGAAATATGTCTATTAACAAATTAGAAGGAAAATTGGAGTATATTAGCCATTTATGGGCCAATAGGACAAAATGTCAACGGAAAACATGCAGGGCTGCAACAAGCACTTCGGTTCTGTCTGATATAAGAATCATTACCGTATTTGTGACAATTTAATTAATTAGTTCAATGTATGCTCGATCAGCGGTTTTATATTTTTGGCAAACTCGCACATTGTTCAAGGAGAAGTTATCGATTTTTTGTAAATGTGAATTACACGGTGATTCACGTTATTTGACACGGAAGATTATGGCTAAACTTTTAGATTTAAAAAAAGTTTTGTATGTGGAATGGATGAGGGTCTATTGGAAGTACATTTTAAAATTATTGTCATTGTATACAGGTGGTCCCAAAAGTATTAAATTGATTAAAGTTTTATTTTTTTAAATGATACACCTAGTATTTTAATGTATTTTCGGTATCTACGGACAAAAGTAAAGGTAGTTTTATTAAGGTTTATGGCATCTAAACCGTACCGCTCTTCAGATATTCGTGATTATGTGAAAATGCAGCATCAAGTTTAATGTTTAAAATCTCAGCACTTGGTTTATTTTCAACCACCGAAATCGGCTGGTGGACTGGTACATTGGATTTTTTGCGGTGTGTATTAAATATTAACTACTGTGCACCGAATGTCAATAAATGAATACCAAATTATTGCAAACTTCAAACAGTAATAACTCGTTTAATTTAAATTAGACACCCTGTATTTTATAGTATCATTAGATGCAGAGTGGGGTGTAAGGGGTGACAGCACAAACTATATGTAGCTGACCCAAAAGACAACCTCACCTGCACGTGGTGCACCCTGCTAGAAAAACTGACGAGGCACTGTCGACCGAGTGGTTACCGGTATAAGTAATCCCCTCTTGTCGGCCAACAGCTGCGGGTGGAGGACCTGACAAGAGATAGGGCACCTTCTTGCCCTTGGAAGAAGAAATTCTCCCTAAAGGCGGACGAAACTGCTACAAGTTCAACGGCATGGAGATGCAGAAGGCAACGGGAAACCACTGCATTAAGGATCCTTAGGGATTTTCCAAGACAAACAATAATGGCAACACAAGATAATCAAATGGCCCCTAGTCCGTGGCAGACCTTAGATGGTCAAGGGGTGCGAAGAATCCCCACGTTGAAAAACACTAATGTAGTAAAGACGGAACTTAAAGAAGCACTTCGACTTGGCACTTGGAATGTTAACAGCATGTATATGCCAGGGAAAACCCATAATATAGAGCAGGAAATGAAAAGACTGGGAGTGAACATCTTGGGAATAAGTGAAACAAGATGGCCCGGTCGTGGAAAAATCAGACTGAAGAACGCAGTGTTGTTTTATTCCGGAAAGGAAGACACCCACCACTATAACGGAGTAGGCATTATGGTGGACCTGGACACCAGCGGTTCTATCATTAATTTCATACCACTCTCTGATAGAGCAATGATGATACAACTAAGGTCCACACCTAAAAATCTAAACATCATTCAAACATATGCCCCAACAGCCGATAAACCATAGACAGAGTTGGAGGCATGGTATACAGAAGTCAAGCAATTAATAGCCGCCACAAATAAAGACGACATCACCCTTATCCTCGGGGATTTCAATGCCAAGATAGGTAGAGGAAAAAGTGGGGATACCGTGGGTGAATACGGTCTGGGAATTAGAAACGAAAGAGGCGATACCCTGGTCCAGTTCTGCCAAAAAGAAAAACTGATGGTTTCCAACACATGGTTTAAGCTACCTGCACGTCGCCTCTACACATGGAAATCCCCACAGGACACCACAGAGCATCCGGTCAGGAATCAAATTGATTATATACTGGTTCCAAAAAGATATAGAAATGGAGTGCTTGGTGTTAGGACATATCCAGGAGTAGATGTCGAGTCAGACCATATTCTGGTGGCACACTTTCGTATTAGACTTAAGAAACTTAAAAGAACGCAGTCCAACAAACCAAACGCAGCACTACTACAGAATGAACCCGAACGTCAAACAATCACTGACAAACTCAACAATGAGCTCAAAAAGGTTATATAAAAGAACGAAATGATTCCTGATACCGAGAGCCCTGACAGGATCGAGAACACCTGGAATTCATTCAAGAAAGCTATATTAGACACACAAAAGCCGCTAGTAACACCAAACAGAACGAAACAACATAAGGAATGGATGACCAACCAAGACTCACCAAGAAATACTCATGCTGATGGAACAGAGACGTAGCTTCAAGAACACGAGCGCAGAAAAATATAGGAAAACCCAAACACATATCAGAAGAAAAATCAGAGAAGCCAAGGAAAAGTGGATGGAAGAAAGGTGCCAAGAAGTAGAAGAACTATACAAAAAACACGACCTCTTCAATTTACATAGGAAGGTCAAGGAAATTACAAGTAGTCGAAAATACCCAGCCTTGTCCCATGTCGCAACCAGGACAACAAAATAATCACAGATGATGGCGAACTTAAAAAGGTATGGGCAGAATATGTGGCAAATACATTTGAAAGCAATAGCCCTCCTTTTCACAGTCAAGATCCGATGGAGTCGACACCGGAAATACTTCAATCGGAGGTCCAAAAAGCACTAAGAGAGATAAAAACTAAGAAAGCAGCAGGCCCAGATGACATTTGCCCAGAGATCCTAAAACTTATAGGAGAAGAAAACATACACATCCTGGTTCAACTTTTTAACGATGTCTATAAATCGGGATACATCCCCCGAGATTGGCTGAAATCAATCTTCATACCTATTCCTAAAAAACCCGGAGCACGAAAGTGTGCAGAATTCCGATTGATCAGCCTGATGAGCCAGGTGTTAAAGGTGTTCTTGAAAATCATCCATAGGCGCATACGTGCAAAATGCGAACAGGATGTAAGCGAAGTGCAAATGGGTTTCCGCGAAGGAATGGGTACCAGAGAGGCCCTGTTTGCACTCTCTGTCCTACTACAAAAATGCAGAGACCAGCGAAAGGAAGTGTACCTGTGCTTTATAGATTACACAAGGGCCTTTGACTGTATAGATCACACCAAATTATTGGAACTACTGGAAAGAAAGGGTGTAGATGCTCAGGAAGTTAAAGATCGTACAGAATCTCTATGAACAGCAAATAGCATCTGTTAAACTGGAAAACACCGAAACAAGCACTGTACCCATAAGGTGTGTAACGATTTTGGCCAACGAGTGGACTTTTGTATGTTGATGTTAGAAAAAGTTGGAGAACAAGATATTTTTGAATCAGTTCTATACAGGAATTAATCCAAGTTCAAAAACTTGAAAGAAAAGTGGGAAAACATGAAAAAAGAGACAAAAAAAAAGTTTTTTTGGAACAAGCAGGAACTCTATCAGACTGAACGAGGATCCCTCACTCAAGTCACATTAACAAACCAGTACTTTGATATAAAGGCATTATTGGGTCCTTGAGTTCAAGGCCTAACAAATAAATTTGATTCGGATTCCCTTGCAAATTTCGTACCAGAACTAAGAGAATCAAGTATAGTAGTCGAGGTCGACAATTGTAAGTTGAAACATAACTGGTTTTTCTATTGAATCTTCTTTTAGTTTAATTTCTATATTTTTGTAGCAGTTGGTGCTAGAACAGAGTTTAACAGAACCCAAGAATTACCTGATGTAGGTAAGTAAACTTTTTTTTTAGATGATTGCGTAGATCTGAGCACAGATTCTTCATTAATAAAATTTCATATACAAAATCCATCCACTCAACTGCCATCCACACAACTGTCATCCACACAAATCTCATCTGCACAGCTTAACTCCACTCTACTAGCCTCTAATAGTTCTGGTAAGTAGGCTCCTCTGTAGGTCCCTTTATATTAATAATTAATAAATAACATATGCTATGTGCCCATTACCCTCTATCTATAAGTTTAGCTGTCATTTTTTTTAAATTTTTTGTTAAGAAACTTTTTTTTTAGATGAAGACGTTAGAGAAAACAATTCTGAAATTCAGCAGGCAGAACACGTGTCAACAGACTACTGGGCTAAAGTTCTGAAAACACCAAAATCATCTACTTTGTGCAACAAAGGTGGGTTTGAACCATTGTTCACTTTAGTATTTTCGAATATACAGGGTCATCCAACCAGGCAATATGGGGACAGACTTTGAAGGATAAATATTGAGTACTTATACCTATGTTTCTTCTAGAAAAAAAAAGTTACCCGGCCAGTTAGGAAATCGGATATTACAAATGAGTGCAAGAGGAGAATATCAGCATTAGCTACAGTAAACTTAGAACTCTTCCAGCTGCAAATTCAGAGTCTGACAGAAGAAAATAGACGAAAACAGAAGCAACATGAAGATAAGTTAAAACAGCAAAAAGAAATTCACGAATTAGAAATAGAAAGAAAGAAACTTCAGTTGGACCTACTGAAAAAAGAAATACTAGTAGTTATTTATGTATTATGAGCGAAAAGTACAACTTTTTTGCTCGGAGAGTGAAGTTAGCCGCTCGACGCGAAGCGGAGAGCGGCAATCACTCGAGAGCAAAAAAGTTACTTTTTGCTCGTAATGCATACAACGTTTTTTCTGCAAACGATCAATTTCAAATAATGTGAATCACAACTGAGCATAACTGAAGTCACAATCTGAAAATTTAAATCAAAGTGACAATGACGTTTTAAATAATTGGTTGAGTGGTGGTAGTTGCTGTTGACAGCAAGCGATAAAATCTTTTTCGCTTGCTGTCCTGGGCAACGCGCGGAAAAGTAAACTCACATTCTGATCCTCAAAAATGGTTAGGTTTTCGTTTGCCTAATGAAAGCGTAAAATGCGTCATTATTTGACGTTTGTAGAAAAAATTATTTATTTTTAGTTTATTCAAAAAATTTCAAATAAGTTTTAGCAATTCTTTACTTCGTGTTTCAAATAATATCATCTCGGATTTCAGTGATAAAGTAAAAACACGTGTTCTATATCTGATACATATTTACAGGACTTAGAAGAAATGTCAAAAAATAAATATTTTAATTTGTTGATCCTCTGTTCCAATAAATACCACCTCTATAATCCTCTGAAATGGAGGCATGAAAAATGTATTACCAGTATGACCTGCAAAATGTTGTTTTCAGATTTGAAAAATTAGAAAATTGTACATTTTGCAATGGGTCGTAGAAAGAACAATAATTCCAAAATACTCTTAAGCTCATTTTTATTTTTCATAATAATAACATTTTATAATTGAATGATGTGGTTTCGAACTTGTTGACCATTTCCTTCAGGTACTTCATGTCCTAGAGCTTCATCATCATTACCTTCATCTTCTTCCTCATTCTCATCTAAAGGAGGCTCTGGATCATTATTTTGCAAGGCAATATTATGTAGTACGGCTGTAGCCATTATGACGGTTAACACAGTTTGTAATTTTAACCTCATTTCTACTCGTAAAACTTGGAATCTTCGTTTCCAAACTCCGTACTGCCGTTCCACTATGTTTCGTGTACACGTGTATATGTGCATCGTTGTATAACATTTCACCCGTGGTCCGTGGCTCACTGACTAGAAAAAGCACGTGTTCATTTAAAGTATATCCAGAATCCCCCACTAAATAACTGTTTCCAAAAGTTCCTTGATTAAGTAAAGCTTTTATTCTAGAATTGCTATAGACATGTCTGTTATTGGCAGCACCAGGCCACCAAGCAACAATATTTGTAATTTTCAAATCTTCATCTGACACTGTCTGAACATTGACAGAGAAATGACCTTTTCGATTTCTGAAATTTTCAGCCTCTTTTCCACCTTAAAATAAAACAAGAACACTAGGAAACAGCACACAAAAAATTTGGAGGTGAGGGCGTGTATAGCCTCTATTACCTGAAGACGGGATCCGTATATGGGTACAGTCTATGGCTCCAATAACATTTGGGAACCTGGCTATATTATGAATAGCCCGTTTGCATTAATCTATTTCTCGTGGATTTGCTGGTAACTTTATGACTTCAGGAGCCAAGCTTGCTATGGCTTCTGATACTGTTTTTATGCACACAGAAGCAGTTGACTTATGAATTCCAGTAAAATCACTTGCGACTATCACCATGCTTCCTGCAGCATAAAATCGAAGTGCAAGTAACAGCTGCGTCTCAGGAGTTAGTGCTTCATTTCTAAAAAAGTCACATTACCTGCTAGATAGTAGTGATCTTTGATGATAGGTAAGTATGTAACAATAATGTAATATTTCTTACTGAGTCGTATTCCGTTCCACTAAACCTGCAATCCTCTCTAATATAGAATTTGCAGAATTTTTTGAGATCCTAAGCGTGTCAATAAATTCCTCCTCTGTGAATTCCTCAATATTAATTCTTCTGTGGAAATTTCGTGGCGCTCTCCATGGCTCTACAATGTTTAAGATATCTTCGAGTTCATTTTCGTCATCTAAGATTTCTTCAAACACATCAAAAATATCATCCATTTTAATTCGGTAATGTCTTGAGTCACTTGAGAAACTTTTTATACTTTGCACTTCCCAAATATACAAAGAAAATATTAAAATTGATTATAAACAAAAATGTGAGATTAAATACGCCAGGTCAGGAATCGTCAAAATTGTTAAATTCTTCAGTTACTACAACAAACTGAAGTTTTACTCTCGGCCATCCACCAGTTGAAGTTTAAGCTCTAGATTGACAGTAACATTGAGGTGTAAAACGACGAAATATCGATAAACCGGAGTTTTTCTCAAATCCTGTAGATAAACCATACCTATAAAACTGGCCGTTAGTGGTGTATATTATGTGTAAAATAAATAGAATATGTTATAACGGTAGTTTTCAATGTTCAATGGTTTCAGTGGTATTAAATCATAACCAATGGTTTAGGTGGTTTAGGTAAATTATGGTAAACTAAAAATTTTTAGCATTATTATCAATATGAAATTAATAAAAATCACATTGACAGATAAATGTGATGACGCGCATGACATTTAACAGATGAACTCAGAATTCGAGAACCTCTGCGATTTCGACTAATAACGGTTTCGGGTGGTGCTCTCGAGCGCTCTGAGAGTATTCTTATACTTTGTTTTTTCAATATGAATGTGTCATCTAGTGTTTAAATAATTTTGGTGAATGGAAATCGTTTATGTATGCGCCACCATGACAGTAGCGGTGACTTTTGACTTTACTTTTACTGCCTAGGACTTTTTTGCTACTTTTTTTGATCTCAGGATTAGAAAGCCCACTTGAGGTGTGCGTATGGAGAAAACAAATGACGTACTTTTAGTCCGCTTGAAAAGAAGTGTTGTACATACAGGCAATTAGTCAGGAAGCCTAAACTGTGGAGAAAACTGCAAGATTTTGCGAAATACTTAATACTGGAGGAGAGTAATAGTAGAAATATGACGAATAAAGTCGAAATAATAGAAATTTAGAAGTTGAATGACTACCTGAATATAAGCAATATTTGGCTGGAAAGAGGCAAAAAAGTGGCCTGCTGAGACGAGGTATGAACAGACGGTAAAGAGTTATTGGCTTCAACCTAATTTGCTTGGGTCTGAAACTGCCACTGAAAAAGGTGTTTTCTACTGAAAAAATTAAACAAATTATGTTTGACAACGCGACGACAACTGTGATCACACCTAGTGATTGTAGTCGATATCCAAAGCAGATTTCTCATGACCTATTTCCATGGTTGGGTAAATCATAGTAAATATCTATGGCGAGGGTGTCACCAAGGATATCCTGAACTAATAACACAAATGGAGAACTTTTGTTTTTACAAAAGAGAGAACCGATACCAGCAAGTGTAGCCCACTTTTTGTCCTCAACCTTTCCGAGCCTTCCTGATTGGTAGGTGCTCACACTTGCCTAATCGTACAGCCAATGAACAAATTTGCACATACTTTTTTCTTTTTTTTCTGGAAAGAAATTTACGGAAGTGCTCTCAAATTTTTTAATTTTTTTAATTTCTTTTCCTTTTAATTTTTCTAATTATACATAGCATTTCCACTCATCAATACTAGACACCTATATTTTAGTTCGTTATTATCTATGAACATTATTAAACAATTATTATTTATTATATATTTTGTTGCAATTAACTGTAAAACTGCCTTAAGATTTGATTTGGTTTAGCCTCGAATATATACGAATAATAATAGCCATGAATTATAACCTAGAAACCTAAGCTTGCTTGATAGTTAGTCAAAATGACATTTCATTACCGACGTTTTTTTTTAGTGACGACACAATAGTTTCTGACGCAGTAGTGGACCCTGAACAAAAACAGAATTAGAAAATTCAAAATTAAAACCTGGACTGCAGCATTTTGCTTAAGAAAACGAAGGGCGTTTGGCCTAAAAAACGTACGTTTTTTCTATCGATAATGTTTTTAGGTATATGTCATATCATTAGGTCATATGCATCAATAAATATGAATCAAGAATCTGCCGAATAAGCTTATCACACTATCGCTCTACGAATACCCTTTTAAAGATTGCCAAAAACAACAGTATAATATAAATTGCCAAACCAAGACCGTTTCGCATCGTCTCCACTTCGCACAACTAAAATGTGCTAAACATAAACTTAAAAGTAGTTTTAAAAATGAAACTTTATTTGGCACAGGAAACTGGCGAACATCATTTTTCACTTTCGGGGTGTATGTCGAACCGACGCCTCCGGGGCATAAAACTTTCTGGATTTTGATTGAAGTAAATCTAGACAAAATGGATTTTAGCGTCTATAGAGAATCAAATGCGACAGATCTATTTTTATTTCGGAGATATCTTTCGCGAGACCTATTTTTTCACTTAGTAGCGGTAAACTATACGTTGAATGACAATTGAATAAGTTTTAAATAAATTTACTAGTTTTTTACATTTTTAGAGCGGGTTTTGTCAGAGTTCGTTCAAAAAACGAGCAACAAAAGTTTCTAATGAACGAATAATTAAATAATGCTAATTCAGAAGTTATCTTTAATTTACCTACCTTGAATCATGATGACGTGAGGATCTGCTACTCTACTCTAATATTCAAAGTTCGCTTAGAATTTATGACTTCTGAGAATAACTGGATGACCTAAGGGCGGACAGCGATTCGGGCAGTTATGTAATATTCAGTTTCAAACCTAATTTTCATGAAGCTATTGAGTCTTTGTCTCTATTGGTTTCGTAACATTTTTTTAGGGTTGTTAGTAGTGCTTCTAAGGACTGATCCCACAATTATGTTTTTAATATGTTTTTATAAAACGATTTTTTCTAAAATAAATTTCTTCTTACCGAAATTATTGATTTCGGACCAGTTATTTCAAGTATAATGTGAATATTGACAGGTGAATATTTTTTCGCATATACGGTAAGTTGTTTTCAGCAAACTCGACATGAAAATGTACGAGACACGGAAGTCCTTTAAAAACCACGAAAGCGAAGCTTCAGTTAAATGACTCACCCTCCCCATTATGAGAAACGAAAGAGATGTCACTTTAGGGTTTAAGGTGTCACGATATTGTCACGTGGATAAAAATATGCTTTTTTTAAAGCGGTAAATAAGCCTATTCTAGAACCATATGCATGGGGTAAAACGATGTCACTGTTTTACTATAGTAAAAGAAAAAATATTTAAGTTTTGTATTAGTAAAAAATTTAAAAATTTTTTAGAGATGTCGATGTAAGAAATGTGCTGTAAATACAGTAGACAGAGAAACACAAGAGATATAAAAAACTTGTCCTTTCTTGCTCTTAAAATGCCGATGGTTCGAGCGTTTATGTCAGAGTTTTAACATAATGTGGAAAATGAGTAGGTATACACATAAAGAAAACTAGCGACATGCTGATTTTAGAATCAAAACTAAATAAAAAAGTCGATAAAACTGTCTCATTTTTAGTTCTTAAAAAGTGTATTAGTTCATCACAGTGAATGACCCGGAAATTAGCTATTTGAATATTTAGAGTGTTTAAACTTTAGGTATAATTTAGGCACAAGCGCTTGAAAAGTAAAAAGAGAATATATTACTTGGAGTAGAACGCGATTGTTCTGCTTGATTATGCTGCTATATCAATATCACAAGCGATTATCTGGCAGTATGTGCACTGTTTCGGAGATGATTTCATTTATTAAAAGGTCCAGATGCTTGTAGCCATTCATTGTACAGGGACACCATTTTAAGTCGATCACTCGATTAGCGGCTTTTCTGTTATACTTTATAAAAATTTCGTACATGGGGGTCATATGGCATCTAACTCTAACCTCGGATCCAGGGCTAGCGACGTTATTCGCTGCTCGGTTTGACAGATACGACGCCATCTTGATTTCTTTTAAATGGAAACACATGTATTTACATACAATCTAATACTGCTGAAGTGGAAGATTACAGAAATACATAACTTCGAATTGGGACTATTATAGTGGGTCAAACAGGTTTAAATAACAACATTGCAAAAAGCTCTTACAGACCATAAACGATAAAAATAAGTTCGTAATATTCAGAACTTACAATTCTATCCCTCATACCGGTAATGCAAAACTACGGACGAGCTTTAGGTGACTTTATTGTGTCCGGAAATTCAAAACGAGAAAAGAGGAATAAGAAAATAACATATAAGATTCCTTTGAAAATTTATTTGATTTTTTATATAATTTTTCATTTAAGATTTGACTAAATATGACATATTTCAAGAATTGTAATCTTTGAATGATTAAAGATCACTGGCAATAAATTGTCAACTTCACGTTAACAGTTCAAAATTTGACCTAAATCAATTTTTATTTGATTAGGTGTAGTAGGTATTAGGGTAGTAGTAAAAGGTGTTGGACAAGCTAGAGGTATTTTTCAAAGTTCTATTGTTTTATTACACTGTTTGCATTTAGCAGTCCTATGTTTTCACAAAATATGATCAAGTTTTCACAGTCCTTGGCGACATTATTCAAAATTATGTAACATGTATTAAATAAAAAAAATAGACTGAAAATAAATAGAAAATAGAGAAGTAAACCGGTGATCAAATGTCAACCTCATACTCATAACCTGTCAGTCCTGTCAGCTCTGTCACTTGTCAGGAATCGTTCCATACCAAGCTTAAAGCACCGATACCCCGAAAATATTGATAAACAAATATCTATGCCAAAATCAATACATCTGTGCTCAAGTTATCAATATTTTGATAGTATTAAAGAATCTTTCGTGCCTCTAATCACAGGGCATTATAAGCGGGCATTATGGTATCTCCTGCTGTTGACTACATCAAAATCTACTGATCGAGTGAGCTACCCAAAATGATTTTCCAAATTCAACAACTTTACCACTCTGTATAATCGAAACGAATAGAGATAAATCCAGATGGCGTCATACCTGTCAAACCAGGCAGCCAATAACGTCCTTAGCCCAGGTTCCAAGGTGGCCTTAGATGTCATAAGACCCCATGCATAAAAGTTTCTTGAAGTGTAACAGGAAATCTGCTAATCGAGTGATCGACTTAAAATGATCTTCAAAATTCTACAAATTTACCACCCTATATAATCGACACGCCTAGAGATAGATAACGAAGTTTTTCCATGAAATGGCGTCAACTGAGAGGACGCGGAAAAATTCATGTGGCGAAAAGTGTTACTATTTCTGTTGCAAAACTAAACCTTTTAGTGCACAGTTCTGTGTTATTTGTGGCAGGGTCTTTCACAGATCCTGTGTAGCAATAGATTGGGCCGATAAAGTGACTATTATAAACTCTGTTCAGCGAGAGTTCAATATGACGTCACATTCATCATCTCATTTCATTAGAAAAAGTTCGCAAGAAAACAGGCGTATTATTACTTCTTATTAATAATAAAACCACCAGCTAAAGTCAGTTTGACGCTTAATGTCAAAATGTCAAAATTTAGAAATCTGAGTCCAGTTTTTGTAGAACTAAATATAGAAACGAAAGAACCGCTTTTAAGGGATCATGTAGAAAAAGTCACTGTGTGAAGAAAAACCGGAGAAAATTTCAAAAATAGTCGAGAAACAAGGAGTTACAATCGATGAACCGGCGGAAGAAATTCCATCAACATACGTCCCGAAGGAACTATGAATTGTTGAAAAGAAGCCCCTGTTCCTAAACAACCACCTACTGGTCCACAAAAATATCTTCCCCTGGTGTCACCTAACGGCTAGATCCGCTTCTGTGGAAATGAATAAAACATTAATCAAAATTAGCAGGTAGCTGAATCAACTAAAGAAAAAATGTGGAAGAACGGTGCTGCGACACAGATAAAAGCAAAACTAGGTGTCTTAAAAAAATTGCCTACCCTTAGTTAGATTATGTACTCAATTTAAGTTATATATGTTGCATGTTTTATTATCACATGGTGCATTAATTAAATTGTAAGAAAAAATTCAATAAATACAATAAACGCCTAACAGTTTTTTTTATCAAATGAATGAATTCATGCGGACACGTATTGAACTATTCCGCAGAAAAGGGAGCATTCGAACGAAAAAATATGTTTGGCGACCCGACGACAAGTGTTTCTGCTTATTGGTTTTACAACGCAAGTTATGAGCACTACTAGGTATAGTAAGCACACAAAAATACTCGAATATCTTCGGCCAATTTTTGTTCATATCTTATGATCTACATCCATGGCCGGGTGAATCATAGCAGGTGTCTATGGTAAAGCTGCTGCGGATATTCCTTGTGAAATAATACCCGGAATGGGAAAACTTTGGAATGTTTGCACAAAAGGCTAAACTGTTACCTGCCCCGTGTCAACTTGACATTTTGTTTAACTGACATTTTATCAGAGACAGACGTGTTTTTTTGTATGACATCACAATTTATGACGTAATATTGAACCCTCGCTGAACAGAGTATACATGATTCGAAGTTAAAATGCAAGGAGCACAGTATGGATGATGAACATAACCTCAATTCCATTCCTGGAGGTGACAGTGATAGCGAACTGGAGATAAAATATCTGAAGGAACTCCTCTTGGAAGTAAGGAGTAAAAACCTAATTCTAGAAGAAAATAACCACCTTCTTAGAGAAAAACTTTCGCTCTTGGAAAATAACCACAAAAATGCAAGTAAACATGACCAACAAAGCCTGCCAAAAAAAGGTAAACAAAAACAAAACAACCAGCATGATGACAACCAGGAATAGATATAGATCTGAAGAATATAAATCTCAAGAATTTATACAACCAAAAAACAGGAAATTAAATAAACAAAGATGTCAGGAGGATAAGAAAAAAAAACCTGCAGCAGGAAAATCGAACTGAGGATGTGGAATTCCAGTTTGATAAAGACACGAAGAAAGACAAAAAAGCCTGGGTCTTTCTAAAAAAAACTGGTGAACATGTTACCAAAGACAATATCACCAATTATGTTCTAAAGCATGCTGATGTCACAGCAGACAGCATTTCCGTTAAAGAGTGTCAACCGAAAACACAAAAAGGAACCAAGCGGTTCTACATGATTGGTGTTCCTTCATGTAGAACGTAACGTAAAGAATAAATAGACAGTCCAGATTTCTGGCCTAAAGGTGTGACCTTCCAACGGTTCAACTTTGAACTAGGCCGGAATTTTTTAGACCAAACAAAACCAATAATAGAAATTGGCTAGAAAAGGATGCCACTCGCAATCGCAGCGGTAGAAGCATCCACCTAAGTGATCTATCATCCCATGAACATGATTATGACTCCACGAAGCAGCAAAACACCCGAAGCACAACTATGACAAAATCACAGAGGCTAATCTTGTTTCAATGGAATGTGCAAAGCCTGAACAACAAAACCCAAGAAGTCTCCGTTGCGCTGTCGGAAGTTGAGCCTGACATCTTTTGTATAACAGAGCATTGGCTTCAAAATGCAGACTTACAATACTTACAACTGAGTGGATACAGCATGGTGAGCGACTCATCAAGAACAGAGCTGAGGGGAGGAGGAACTGCCATTTTTTGCAAAAAGGATATCCCAATGGAACAGGTATCTGTACAAAAACTACCAATTGAAAGACATTTTGAATTTTGTGTTGCTAATCTTACAACCGAAAGTGGATATTTTTGTACAACTGTCACTCTATATCGCTCGCCATCTGGCTGTTTAGATATTTTTGTGACTAACCTATATGACCTGTTGCATGAAGTGTATAATCCTAATAGGAATAGGTATCTCATAGTCTGTGGGGACTTCAATGTGAATTTCCATACAGATAACGCTGACTCAGACCTAGTGAATCAATTACTTGTGAGTTTTGGTCTTTCCTCTAGCATACATGGTGTTACTAGGGCTAGGAGAGGCGATGGGACACAAGTGGATAATATCTTCAGTAATATTCCCAACGAATTGATAAATGGAAATATATACTTAACTAATATGTCTGATCACTATGGCCAGATAATGAGAATTCTAGTCTCAAAAAATCAAGCCACTAGGGCCAAATGCATTAAAAAAACGCTTTTTTATTGACACCAACATACAGTCCTTTATAGATTGCTTTGAGAACGAAACTTGGGAAGATATCTATGCTGTGCAAGATCCCAATAAAAGCTATAATATATTTCATAACATTCTATATTATTATTTCAACTTGGCATTTCCTCTTAGCTCAGGTAGGTTACAGGCCGAAAGACCTTCTTGGATTAGCAAGGAGATTAAAGAATATGGGCAATATGTAAAGAACTTATATGTGTGGTATAAGATCACTGGAAGCCGGATATCTACAAGAATGAAAGAAAAAATTATAGAAAGTTTATTTCGCAATATCAAACAGCGCTTAATGAAAATCAGATTAATAACTCAAACAACAAAACAAAAACGGCTTGTGGCATCTTTAGGAATTTCACTTCAAACAGTGGTCAAAATAGTATAGTTCTTGACTTTGATGGAGTGTCAGTGGGAGATCCTTCCATGGTGGCAGACTTATTTCGACACCCCGTCTGTAGCTCGCCAGCAAGATGGTGATGTGGAGAATGTTATTGACAATCCCGATACGGCTTTCCTGAGGCCGGTGGATGATATTGAAGTATTTAGAATTATAATGGCCCTGCCCAATAAATATTCCGCGGGTTTAGACGAGTTTCTGATAGTAATAATCAAAAGGGTAGCTAAATACATTTCAACGCCACTGGCCTATATCATGAATGACTGTTTTGGTGCTGGGATATTTCCAGACATCTTGAAGAGAGCTAAGGTTATTCCCGCTCATAAAAAGGGAAAGACAACCGACATCAAATAATTATACACCCATTTCCCTTCTCTCTTCCGTGTCGAAGATCTTTGAGAGGGCCATATACAGTAGGCTTATGAACTTCCTACAACATCATGAGGTGATAGTCAGCCACCAGTATGGGTTTATGCCCGATAGGTCTACACAGCTTGCAATATTTGACTTTATTACATACATAATTGAAAATGTTGACAGGGAGAAAAAGGTTGCTGAGTTGTTCTTTGATCTCTGGAGAGCCTTCGACACATTAGATCATGATCTGCTCATGAACAGGATAGCTAGCTATGGAGTCAGGGAGAATTTCGCCTCAATCATAAAGTCTTATCTAACAAACAGACAGCAGGTAGTATCTGTGCTCTCACAGGGGGTCGAGGTTCTTTTCCGGTCGGTAGCAATCCGGAGGGGCGTTCCGCAATGCTCCATTCTCGGTCCCGTGTTGTTCCTCCTGTACGTCAATGGATTGGGTGCGACGATTGCTGGTGGTCGCATCTGCCAGTATGCGGACGATACGTCTATTGTGCTGGTGGATGATGGCTTTGCTAGTCTCTCGGCGGCTTGTTCGGGTGCGGTGGGGGGAATGCGGGCTTGGTGTGCGGCCAGTGGCCTGATGGTCAACTGTGGGAAGACAGATCTGTTGACCTTTAGCAAATTGGGTGGCTCTCTTGAGTCTTTGTATGTCAATATTGGTGCCGGTTCTCTTTCTGTATCAGACGGGGTGAAATTTTTGGGGATGACCGTTGGTCAAACTCTAGCATATGATAAGCAAATACAAATTTTGGAAAACAGACTAAACAGTTTCTGTGTTTTAATTCGCAGACTCAGAAATTGCTTTTCACGTACCACACTAATACAAATATATTATGCCGGAGCTCAATCGATAGTATTCTATTCTGGGGCTCATGTAGAAATGCTCATAAAATATTTGTAGCCCAGAAGCGGCTTGATAAATGTATCCAGGGGCTACACCCTAGAGTATCATGTAGGCCTTACTTCAAGCAAATGAAATTACTCACTGTCCCATCGTTATATTTCCTATCGCTGGTAATGTTTGTAAAAAGACACTATAATCTGTTTACACGCAATGCGGATGTATATGCTCAAGGTATGACTATGTCAACCAGGAGTGCAGACATTCTCAGTGTGCCACTGCACAACTCTACTTTTTTCAAGAAAGGTCCATATTGTCAGGCGCTCATGGCCTTTAATCTATTACCCAATACCATCAAAGACAAGACCAGTCTTTTATCATTTAAGAGAGCCACCACTGATTTCCTGTTAGACAAGTGCTACTATAGCTTTAGCTTTACATGAGCCTTGTAGCTGAATATATGGATTTGCAAACCAAAACTACAGTGTTGTGTGATTTTGGGAGTGGCTGCATTCCAGAAACAATTTATAGAGTGTATCTTTTTTCTCTTGTTTGCTCTTGATGTTGCTTTGTTGACTTCGTGTCGATTTTGGTGGCAATAAAGATTTTATTATTATTATTATTATATATTTGTAATCTGCTCCTTCAGATGTATTAGATTGCATGTAAATATATGTGTGCTTTTATTAAAAAAATCAAGATGGCGTCGTTTCTGTCAAACCGGGCAGCCAATAGCTGGATCCGAGATCGGCCTTAGATGCCACAAGACTCCCATGTATCAAACTTTTTTTGAAGTGTAACAGGAAATCTGCTATTCGAGTGAGCAACTTAAAATGATTTTCGAAATTCAACAACTTCACCACCCTGTATAATAGAAA
Organism: Taphrorychus bicolor; assembly: GCA_951812265.1. Lineage (NCBI taxonomy): Eukaryota > Metazoa > Arthropoda > Insecta > Coleoptera > Curculionidae > Taphrorychus > Taphrorychus bicolor. The sequence goes on from OX638297.1 coordinate 36,594,786, forward strand.
CGCCTAGAAATAGATATATGAAGTTATGTATTTCTGTAATCTGCTCTTTCAGCTCTATTAGACTGCATGTAAATATATGTTTGTTTCTTGTTAAACTAAATGAAGATGGCCTCGTATCTGCCAAACCGGGCAGCCAATAAAGTCGCTGGCTCAGGATCCGAGGTCGGCCTTGGATGCCATACGACCCCCATGTATCAAATTTTTAAGTAGTGTAACAGTAAAGATGCTAATCGAGTGAGCGACTTAAAGTGATATCACTGTACCTTCGACGAAAAAAGTTCCGATTATTCTTCCACCGAGTATATCCAACCAAACATCTACTTTTTGTGTAGATTTTATTGAGACGGCGGTTATGTCTATTGACATTTTCTTAAAAAGATTATAAATTTATCTGTGAAAACTATTCTCTTGATAATATTCTGATATGCGTTGCATCTTTTGATCACGGATTGCGCAAGTGTAAATTTGTATGTATTTACCTTTCGGATTTCAATAGGTAGTCGACGGACTTGTGAAAAATATTGATTTCTTCAGCCAATGCTCAGGAATAAATATGGGCTTTTTTTGTACATTTAATAAAATGTCTAGGTTCTTTACGTTTCGGAATGTATCAGTGTTTTTAAGAAATTTACACAAAGTAGATCTGAGCTCTCCTTTTGTCTCCATATGCTAATATCATCAATATACCAATTCACCAAACCTCTGTTTTTTGATACATGCAGAACTCTATATGAAGTACTTTTTTAGATTTATACTATTTTTTAGTAATTATTAATTAATCAAAGAATCAAGCTCTATCTAATAAAAAATGCGTTAACAAAAATACTCAGATTTTATTATAGTTTTTTACAATAAAACTTTAAGTTTCAAGTCAGATGCTAATGGGTACATGGGTACCTTAGATACAACTCCTATTCTGACTTTGCAATATAAACTTACAAGTTCATTTAAAAACATTTGGAAAGTTTGACATTGAAAAAAGCTTTTTCTCTACTCCCACTGAATAAGTTTGGACAAAAAATCTGGTTTAAAAAAGTTATGAGCATTTTAAATGGATCACTCTTGGTTGGGCCACACAGTATAAAACTATATGTATTGTTTGCTGAATGATAAATTCATTCGAATCAGCTAAAAAAAAACTAACATTCAAACCAATAATATACAAGGTCTTCAATATAAAGAAAATCATATTACTTTTTATTTTGAAAATTTTAACAAAAAAACTAAAATATTGAATGGAAATAGAATTACGGCTATTTTAGAAAATGCACAAACGGTTTTCAAAAGCGGTCCCTTAGCTCAGAAATAGTGTCAGATATCAAAATGTGTAGCTATTAAATTTGTATTAAAAATTAAGCCCTAAGCGGCTATATCAATTTTCTTTTATTGCAGCGGAAAATAGAACTTTCCTAAGAAGCAGATCTGAATTTGAAGCACCTTGTACTTAGTAGTACCAAAAGGCCGTTCTTCGTCCTTCTGCATAATCTCTTTTACCAACACAACATGTTTTTAGCTGTACTAATTTGAAAATTTTTCGATATCAACAAAATTCGTCAAAAGTCACTACTTTGTACTTTGTTACACTTAAAACGTGTTTTAAGTTTATCGAGAATCGCCAATAAGAGTTTTTGTTTTCTCTAGCAATTCCTCTACCTTGTAGCGTGTGGAAAAATCTATATTGAAATTGAGAAAACTATTATAGAATGTAAACAAAGTAAAAAAACTAAAACTACAAAAATTGGTCAGCATTTTATTAACGTTTGAGGTTAGTTCTAGTTCTTACGCCTACTTCTACTCTTGATAAAATTGACCAGTTTATTGTAGTACATTGTAATAGTGGATGGTGAAGGATAAAGGTGTGGTAAGGTGTTACTCGATGGTCTTAAAAGCTGGTTGGACAAGAACTATTGTTACGTTTTTATTTTTCCCAAAGTATTAACCTTGTTTAGTCCGGCCCTGGCGAGGTTTCCGATGGCCAAGGTCGATAATATTGAATATTGGAAGATCTCAAACCCTTCACCTTGATTGGCCCTAAAGGTTAACTGAAGGTCGTGACATCACCATTTGCCACCAATGGGAATTTTTGTAGAATTTGCATACCATTTTTGGTACTTTTGTACTTTTGTACGGCCCTAGTTTTTTTTTGGGTTGAGGATTCTAGAAGGCAACTTTATGATTCTTCTTTTTTTTTTTCCTGTGAGCTTCTTGGCTGGCTGCTGAACCACAGATTTCGCCTAGCGGATTTAAGAAATAAATCAGAACTACCCTCAATTTTGTCTTGGCTATAAAAGTGCCTTACCTAGTCTAGTGACTGATTTGCAATTATTGAATGGTTTAGTGAACTGATTAACTTAACCCTAAGACCATATTTGATACCAGCACATGGTTTTCTCTTTAGGCCACCCGTCACCCTAAGGTATGTAAATTTCTATTACTTTTCTTACTGCAAAATTATTCTGATTAGCTATAGCCTTGATCTTTTGTTACTTTGAGAGTATATTCTTTAACACTTACCCACTTTCACTTTTTGCACATTCCATATTGCGACCTAGCATCGACTAGACGAGTACCTTTGTTTCAGGCCTTCTTTTGAGAGTTGGGTTTTCTTTCCTGACTCATTATTTTTTGTTGATACGTCCTTAATGCTCTAATCAACTTGGAAGAGTGGATCCCCTTTTTCGAAACATCCTACAACTGCAAATTCATCAAGACAACTCCTGGACACTCTGGCCTTAGCTTCCTCTCGGGGTATCTGCCTGGCACCATATTAGGATACTGCTTGTAACTGGTAGGAGGCCTGGAGAAGTCAGGTGGGTCCATTCCATTTTTTTTGTTTTAACCACCATCATAACCACATTTTGTGGACCGTACCTATTGAAGCCAAGTTTCTTTTTTTGGAACATGAGAAGTAGTACCTATAAGTTAAACATAACCTGTTAGGTACACCTTATAAATATTAAGTGCATCCTTTTTACCTTAAGTTTTAAGTATACACAAAGCACCACAACACATATTAGCACTACAACACATTTCATCGTCTCACGGAACATGTAAACCAGACGTATACGTATATGGCCGGTATGGGTACTATTCCCTAAATGTTGTCTGATTTTTAATAATTTAAAAGCCTCTACAAGGTTAGTTCAGGTACACAGACTTTGGACATAGAAGATTATTTACTTTTATTAATATTATATTTATTACTTAACAATCCTCAATATAAATATCCAAACTCATAGCCTAAACAAACCATAGCACAGCTGATTATTGATTTTTCACCTATTATCGTATTCGTTATCGTTATTCGTCATGTAGGGCTGTTGGTTTGGTATTATCGAACAAATGTACAGTTGTATTTATATATGAATTTTGCATGTAGGTATGTATATTACATTGTACATTGTACTGAAGTATACAGGATGCGGTTAATTTAATTGAATTGATTTTGTTTAATTTCGTTGCGTTTCTTTCCATAATATATCGTTCTTTCCCGCTTTGTTTGTACGGTATTAACAACTGATTTAAATAGAACTGAGTTTCGAAAGGGGCCTTAAAAGTGGGTGGCGCCTTTGTTTCAGACTATCAAGCTATCTAGCACATCTACCCCACGACCACTCTCCGGCTCGAGGGTAGCTAGCTGGCGGGTTTTGCCCCACAACTCAGTTGGACCAACGATTGACTTTTATTTCAGATCACCCACCTTTTGTGTTTGGTAACCTCCTTTTCATTTTTTTTTTTAATAAAATAAAGAAAAAAAAAGAAGGGGTAACACTATGTTTTTCCCCTGGGTATTTGAGGTTAGGACTGTTTAAAACCTAGGAGTCACCACTGTCGCTAACGGTTCCATATTCAGCAATCCAACATGGGTTTGGACGGTTTAAAACTTAAGAACCATCACCGTCACTAATGGTTCCATTTTCGGCAAGCCAACACCAAAATAGAACTTGGAGCGAAGTTACTGAGGCATCGCGAAATGCCTAAGAATAAATTTCTGGACTTAAACTTAACATTGACTGAAATGAAACAAGGAAGACTTAGTGAAATCAAAATTATTTAAATGAAAACTTACTCCAAAATATGAAGAAGTTGACATAGGCAATATGGCCGGTTTATGGCCGTTTTGTAAGGACTGGCTCACACACACTCTTGTGCCTTGGACAATGGTCAAGATGGAAAAAAGGCAACTAAAGGACAGCACAATACATATTGTACACGGGTTTAAAATTGGTCAAAATGGAAGGGGTTTGTCAAGGTAGAGAACTAACAGAAGAAAAAGAACAGCGAAATATGAAATTTTAAGCCATTGGTGATAAAAAAATATTTAAATTTAGTGAAATAACTAGATGATCTCATGAATGAAATTTGAAATCCAAAGAAGAAATCAGGCAATGCTCTAAGGGCAGTACCAATCATCCAACATCAGACAATGTCACCTGTCACTGTCCAAAAATTTAGAGAATATCAAAATATTTCTTAAAGTTGTAAATCAAATGTAAATCTTTAGAAAAAGAGGTATTGTTTGTGGCAGTTAATACAATTAATCAGGCAAGAGATACTTACTTATTCAAGGTAAGTATCCAGACAATTCTATAACCGTCAGAGTAAGATAAGATGAGATAAGATTTGCTATTACCTTGGAAACAAGATATCGACAAGTTAATAAAGATAAGGTTACCCGCAAGGTGACAGGTAATAAAAGGTAAGAGGTAATACAAAATATAAAAAGGTAATACAATTGGAAGAGGTAATAGGAAAAGAAACATGGAAAGTTTCACTAACACTGTCTTTATTGTCAACATTTAAATTTTCTGAAGAACCCAGAATGTTTTTAAATGCTTATTGTGCCATTTTCATGCATTTGACCTTCTAATTTTTTCAAACGATCAACAACATGTGACAACTTCTTCTGCACAATAGATAGGGTAAATTTAAGGGCTAGTTTAGAAGAGAATTTAATTGCTGCATTTGACAAAACTTTATTGAGTCTTCAATATTTACCTCCTACATTAAATCTGACATCTCTCCTACGGAGATTATAAGAACGTACATTCTTGTTATAGCCCGACTTCCGTTTTTCACGACTTTTATGAATAAATCTTTAAATTCTACAAATGCTTCTACATATCTCTGCAACTTCAAAATCACCCTTGACTTCGTCTTTAAAATAGTTACCACAAAACGGAACATATCTACCAAAAATCAAATATGATGGCGGAAACCTGTAACATCATAACAAGCAGTATTCAATCCCTGTCTAATTTGAGGGACATGTAAATCCCAATCATTATGACTTTTAATATAACTTCTAATAGCAGTACCAATTGTCTTATTATTTCGTTCCTAACCTTATATCGATCGCAAAATTTCATCAAATTTGTACTGATATTGTTAATAAAAAAGATAAAAATTTAGGAAAATTACTAGTTGATCTCATGAGTACAAATTGGAATACAAAGAAGAAATGTGGGAACGCCGTAAGTAAAATATCGATCTTCATAGAGATGGGCAAAGTTGGAAATTTCCGAATAATAGAGATTGCAATAGGTTTATTTTTATATAAAAAAAAACTAATGTAAGTCTAATGTAAGTGTTAGTGCAACATAAATTACCCAATTCCCTCTCAAATTGAAATATGCATTGTACGAGAGTCTGCACTGAATAACTCTTTTCTCTTAAAAAAAAACAAGACGAAAACAGGAATAAATCGTCCCGTAACAAATCTTACTTCGAGAACTCAATACTTATCCGTTTGCGCTGTAAATCTCAGGAAACATTAAATAAAGTCCAACTATAAAACACAACTTTGATATAAAAATAATTGCGGGTCTTAACGGCGACCACAAATCTTTATTGGATTGGTTCCAGAATGTATTTTCTTCAATTTTGCAAGTAAATTTAAGCCGGCGATATCTGGAGAAAATGTCTTTTGTCACGATTTAAATCCGGACGGGTTTATATCACTGCAGTAAGCATAGAATTAACGTGGACTCAACTTTTTCTACTTTTTTTCGGGTTAATTGCCATGTCAGCTTTACGAGAAGTACTTGTACGTTTGATTAAACTGCGGGAATCGCAAGTGTTTCTTACCTCAAATAGCGGCAAGAGGTTTACGCGGATTGATAATTTCGCGTAACATTAAACGAAGCTTTTACTGGTAGTTAGCTCTTTGATGGTCAACATTCCTTCTCGTTAATAACTTTGCACAAAGCATTCCATTTTGTTACGAAAGTCCCAACTAACGTACTAGTTAATTTTATAATTTAACAAGTTAAAAGGCTTTTATCCATATCTCTGGTGTTATACAGTTTTAGACATTTACAAAAATTTAATTTTTTTTCTATGCTGGATATTTTATGGCAAATTTTCAATAAAGTATTTTCGACATATATTAAAAAACTAGAACACATGGCAATCGGTCCATATGCAAAATAAAGAACTTTCTGCATGCAGCTCGTCTGAAAAATTTAATTATTTTAAGTTTCCCTACATACGTGGTTTGTCAGAAAGGTTAAAACAACATTTTCAAGATAAAAACCTTCAATGTAGAATGGCGTTTTACAGCACCAAAGTGGTGGGAGCCCTCTTTTCCAATATTAAAGATTCTACACCCACACAGTTACAATCAAACATCGTATTCAAAGTCCCATGCAGTGACTGTGATAAGTAACTACAGTATAAGTTACATAGAACAAACTAGACAGTACTTAAAAACCCGCACTTACCAACATAAGTACGATTGCAGATAATACAATAGGGAAAAAAATTAAAAAACCGCTCTGGCCTGTCACCATTTTTCAACAGGCCATTCCTTTAATTTTCTAGGTGTAACCGTTGTTGATCGCGAAAGTCATTATCGTAAACGGAACATCAGTGAGATGGTCCACATAAAATTAAATAACACCGTAAACTTTATGGTGGATACCCAAAACTTGGGCACACAGTATTTGCATCTTCTGAGGCTGTTCGGCACAACAAATAAAACAGTAAATGGATGAGCGTTCCCGATAAAAGTAAATAACATCTATAAAATGAATGTGCTTCTATATAACAATAGGAGAAACATCGTACAGCAAAAAAAGACTTGTATTGCTAGACTGGGCACAAAACACCTGATGAGGTTTCAATTTCAGACAACTTACTTTCGAGGCGGTACTATGGTTGTTTGGCCGAATAAGGCATCTCTCCTGGGTCTGGGGGATCGTTCACATATATAATTATTGACTATCTCCCTTCATAGAAGATAGATGAGTCTCATCATCCTTTTCGATTGCGTTTTCTCATTATTTGCGTGCCGTTTCTTCTTTTTTGTGTTTATTGTAGGGAATTTAATGTTAAATGGTTTGTGTGTCATATTAGAAACTACATATACCTTTTAATTGATACACAATGTAATTATGTAAGTTGAAGCATCTTCCCATGTGCTTTTTAGCCTTGAAGAAGACTACATTTTAGTCGAAACGTCTTCAATAGAAGATAGAGAGTTTTTCTTTGTCCTCTACCTGCAATACCATCCAGTTAGTTTACATAAGGACGCTATTGCACTGATCATGACTGAAGTTTATGTTTGGAAGAATTTATCTTTTTATGATTACTCCAAAGCACTAAGTAAATTCAGCATTAGATTTCTGACTTTGTTCTGGTTATTTAAAAATACAGTGGCACCCTTTCTAATCTCTCGTAACATCCAACTAACCTTAGCCCAGTTCGCCTAATATTATGAGCAAAAAAAGTATGCCTGCAACTCAATTATTCTTGAATATAGGTACCTCGTATATTCGTTCGTTATTATCTGAACGAGAATTCTTGGAATTCAAATAGCTAGTCTTTAAATTTTTATTTTACATTTTTATTTTTTTATTATTTTTCTCTGTTTAAAAACCTGCCTACAGCCAATCTAGAAACCGAAACTCACTCTCGGTAGCGAGAATTTAAGTAATGCGTCCATTATTTTCTTGTCCGCAGTTTAATTAAATACCCCCGTGCAAGTAGATGGATGTGTTTAATCTATTTTAATATACTGTGCTTGCTTTTCTAATTTAAAATAATTTCACCTGGTTTCCGCAACGACCTTCATCCACTAATTCCACGCTCCCGATTCCGTCCTAAGGGAAACGTACCCATTTATAATTATGGTTATACTGTTCCCGATATACGACACGCCATATATCAACTCGAACCACATATAGTCAGCATGGGATTTCCAACGAATAACGTAATATAGGGAGCTGGGAAATATAGTTGAAGGCCCTTTATGGGAAAAGGCATTAAAATATTACGCCTCTACATATTATAATGGAGGAGAACAGTTGATGAACACGCCTTAGGCGTATAAATTGATATATGGGTAATAATATTAATTAAGAGATAACTTACTTTAAAAATTATTGCGAAACGATAGTTATTTTGAGCAACAGGGTGGGAAGGTGAAACTCCTACTAGAAGCGGAAAGCTTTAAGCTTCGAGGTTTCAAAGGAAAGGACAGGAAATATTTCAAATACAACGAGATGTCCAAAATAAGTGAGGTATACACGAGAAATCCAATTCTCTTTCTATGTGAAAATTATCAAAATCTTAGTCTAATTGTTGCATTAAATACCTATATGGGTAACAACACAAATTTATTGTGTGGACGTTTATATGGGCACTCATACCTAATATACACATAATATAAGAAACTATAAACTATCTAAATAGTAGATTTCAGATATAAATGTTAAACCTATAGCAAGTAGTTATCCATTGACATTCAAGAAAATATAAGCGAATAGCTTAACAACTTTAAAGGTTAGAATTTCCTTACAAAACTCCTTAGCTGGTCTTAATGAAATGTAGTTGAAGCAGAACACGGAATGCTTTTACGAAACAAAAAAATTAATCAAATCTTCACTGCTGGTTTTCCGTAAAAGTGGTTCATAACTGTATCCAAACTTAAGCGATGTTACAAACAGTCCAAAACCAAATTTACCACTGTCCTGCATATATACTGTGATCAAATTCCATTAGCGTCTCCTTTGCTACAGCAGAACTTTTTGCAAACAATTACAATAAATTAATGCAGTTTAGTGTTCTCCCTTGCACTTCAGTTTCAGAAACGGATGTTAAATAATAAAACCGTTATCATTTTACTAGGAAGCCCTAACGGTGTTTTTGAAGGTAATTAAACTTGAGTTATTAAATTATAAACTGTTTAAACATTGGTGCTCTACGTCTATGTTGAAGCCTTGCGTATTATTATATACTCTAAACTCCACTTGGGTTAGCTGGAAGTTTTGAAATTATGAAGTTTATGAAGTACTTACCGAGTTGCACTCAAATGTCGTTACAAAGTGGCAAAAAACTTTTCTAATTTAATTTAAAGTGAAGCGTAGGAACGGACGTTTTATTTCGGTATATTGTTTTCCACAGCGTTAGCTGGGAAAATAAATTTTAAGACCAAATGATAGTAAGAAGTTACGGTAAAATCGTGAAAAATGGCATTATTTTTAGAAAATGTGTAGATGCTTATTTCTAGATAAGTATAGTTTGCTGGAAACTTGCAAAACAATCCAAACTTTCATCATCTTTTAGTATTATCATTTATGAGTTAATTATCATTAATGATCAGTGTAATAGCGTCCTTATGTAAATTAACTGGATGGTATAGCAGGTAGAAGGCAAAAAGAACTCTCTATCTTCTATTGAAGAATGCCGACGTTTCGACCAAAGTCTTCTTCGAGAAGATAGAGAGTTTTTTTTTGTCCTCTACCTACTCTACCATCCAGTTAATTATCATATATATTATAAATTACATAATTTATTGAACAGTAGCTGTCACAGCAGGAACTGACCAAATGGCCATTGACCGAAGTCTTTCAGCCTAAGAGTAATTGCTGGTTGAGTTTTTCTTTACAATTCTGGACAAACAAAACAGTGAAAAAAAAACGAAAACAAAAAAAAAAACAAAATCTGAGAACAAAAGCGAAATTGAGTCATACAGAATTATGTGAAACTTGAAAATAGGTTAATAAAATATAAAACAGACGGGTGCATTGTTGAAGTTCTGTCCTGGCTCTCCTTGACCTTAGCGTTTGGTAAATTGTTTGAGTTGGGGAAGAGCAGCGTCTTCTTACAGGTGTTTCTTTAATGCACAGCGCATCGAGGGGCTCTTGGTTGGACCTCCTGTTGGCGAAATTGTTTGTTAAACTGGTAAGTCTGCCAATTATAGGTTCTATTTGTGTTTCACGATAGAGTAGATCATTGGATGGATTATGCAGCGGGTTTCTTGGATTTCTCATTCTTGTGATGTTTTTCAGTGAGGCTGTTTCTGCTACTTCGATCTTGTGGAGAGCTGTTAGTGTGCATGTTGAGAAAAGTGGGGAGCAGTATTCCAAAAGTGGGCGAAATATTGATTTGTATACCGGGTGTCCAGCACAACCCTGGACTTAGGAAATTAACATGGGAAATCGGTTTTTATTTTTTTGCGCCTGTACGGTTGATTTGATTGAAAAACTTTTAAGAGTAAAGTTGTGGAGCGTATGGTCAGCTATCATCCTATATTTATGCATGTGCAGTGTCGCCAACATATTTTCACTGCATAATCACGTTAATTACTACATGATAGTCCCTCAAAATAAATAAGAAATGAAAATCGGCTCTGACTCTGACATAAGAAATTATTATGTTGGCGACACTGCACATGCATAGCGGGGATCACGCGCCAAATTCAAATTCTTGTACTTTTCGAGGCGTTTTTTAAAAAAAGCAGCCAAAACTGAGGTATTGAAAAAATTACAGGATGATAGCTGACCATAAGCTCTACAACTTTACTCTTAAAAGTTTTTCAATCAAATCAAACGTACAGCCGCAAAAAAATAAAAACCGATTTCCCATGTTAATTTCCTATGTTCAGGGTTCTGCTGGACACCCGGTATATGAGTGGCCGTTGAGATGTTGATTCCTTGGTCTCGGCAGGTAAAAATTCGGAAGTGCTTTGCTCTTGTTGTGCATTTGGCTTTAACATTTTGTATGTGCATGTTAAAATTGAGCTTGTGGTCTATTGTAACGCCCAGGTATTTGGCAGCGTGCTGAGGAAAAACTGTTTTATTGGAAATATGTAGTGTTGGAGACTCTACTAGTCTACTGTTGGAGACTCTACTAGAGCATTAATTCGGTGATTGAAAATGATGAGTTGACATTTAGCAGGGTTTGGTTTTAATTTCCATAAGCTGGACCAACCTGAGGTTCTGTCCATTAGGTTTTGCAGCGATAGCATTGTAGCTATGAGGGTTTTATTGTGGCAGATAAGTGCAGTGTCGTCTGCATATTGAAGGAAGTAAGATTGTTTATTGATGGCCTTGGTTGGGGATTCTGAATAGATGTCATGGCAAAATAAGTTGTAAAGCAAAGGAGAGAGTGGGGAACCCTGAGGAACACCCTGATGGGCTATTGAGAGGCTATTCCCCAACTTGATTTGAACTGGTCTTTGCGAAAGATATGATTATCTTAGGTGAATTAAGTAGACAGGACAGTTGAGAGTGTTGAGTTTGTAAAGAAGACCGTGATGCCATACACTATCGAAGGCTTTATTTATATCCAGAAATACAGCTGCCGATTTATGTCCTTTAATTTTGGTAGCTTGAACGTTTGAGGCTAATATGTTGACAGGGAGGGTTGTAGCATTTTTTTCTTTGAAACCAAACTGGTACGTAGGGATGTGCTCGCAAAGGTCTTCTAATACTGATAGAAGCGTAATTAATTATCATTAATAATAAGTTTTGTCTTTTTACTTTTACTTGCTCTTTTCTGCTGCAACTGCGCAAGTCCTATAAAAAAAACGCGTAAATTATGATTCCATTTTATGACGTTTAAAAATTTACAGATATTAGCACAAAACTTAGAATGCTTAAATCAAATCAATTCGATCATCTTCTAAAATTAATCAATGGTTAAAATGGCAAAGCGAGAACGATACCTAGGCATTGACGATTTATTTTGCCCGGTCTACAGGATAGTACCGGTAACAATGCGTTTTTTCTACATGATGAAGCCCTGCTTATAAAGAAAAGTTTGTTTAAGTCTTTTACTAAAGGGGTGGATAGTCTAGTGATATGGCAAATTAGAATTCCCCAGCTCAGATAATCTGGAGATTGGGGTAGGTTAGCGCTACTGGCTTTGGCAGTAAAGCAGGACACCTTCAATGGCGGAATGTTGAAACTACACCAAACCAAAATATAAACCAAAGGACAAAAAAATACAACTTGGTAGTTTGCTAGTCGATGTCTATTATTATAGGTGTAAGGTTACCTACATATAGTCTTCGATGCTGGTTGTCTTCCTACAGCAGTGAGAGTAGATGGCTCGATATTAGGTACAGGTTATGCTTAATTAAACCAAAAAAAAAAAAAAAACCCTAGGAAAGAAAACATGTTATACAGACAATTTTCCGTTAGGTGATTACTCTCCTAGTAATAGCATTAAATCTAGAATTTAAAGATTAAAAGAGAAATAAGTAAGCATTGACGAATAAAGTTAAATTTGAATACACCAAAACCATCGAATTATGTGAAATTTCAATTACCAAACTCAAATTTTATTAAGGGAAAAAACTGAAAAACAATAAAAATTTAATAATTACCGAACTGTAAAACGTGCCAGACCCATTTGGTAAAATGGCGGCGATGGCAAAAATGTGATGTGAAACTTACCGAGCAGATAAACTGTGTTGCTGCAGGGAACGTAGAAAAAAACAAAAAAAAACTTAAATTGAAAACCACGAAAAGCAATACATGGACCGGGTCCTAAATCCGCCAAAATGTTAGGGCAGTGAAAAGATCTATCTTTCTATTTTCCTGTTCCCTTTCCGAGTCCTTGGCTGGGTCTCTTCGTCGAAGTTCAAGGTAAGAAAAAAAAGGCATGAAGCACACCGGAATTGTAGTACCGGTATTCAAGCCCAGCAGATGAAACGAATTGAAGATAAATACTTATACACATACATAGAAATGCCCTGGGAACTGGAGAGGCAATCTTTTCATGACATGTCCTAGTACAACGCTGTAGGGACATGAACCGAGATGTTTACGCATGCTTTATAGATTTTTCAAGGGCTTTTGACAGGATAAAACACACAACGTTGATGGAAGTAATGAGGGAGGTAGGCCTAGACAGCAAGGATATACGAATTATAGCGAATTTATATTGGAACCAGTCAGCTTACGTGAACATAGCCGGCAACAAAACAGAGTAGGTGAAGACATCATTACAATTATTTAGACAGGCAGCCGATAGAATAAGAATAGGCATGATGATCGCCCACGTTCGCAGAGAATAAGGCACCACAAGAACAAGAAGAGTGTTATTTATATGACTTGGAAAGAATAATGTACATGAGTCCCTCATTTTGCAAAACAACTTTTCACTTATTAGAATCATTATAAAGCTAGGAAAATATCTTTTTCTAATTTTGACATATAAAGTGGCACTTTTCAATACTGATGACAGTGACGTAACGTCCTACTTTTCGTAACTAGTTACGAAAAGTAAAATCTTTCGTAACTGGTGATGAAAAGTTCGTTTCACCACCAGTTGCATATTTCGGTTTTGGCACACCGTTGCTATAGTTTTACGTTATTAAGTAGATACAAAGAGGTTTAAAAGTAAATATTGAAGTTTAATAATAATAACTCTCTCTCTAAATAGGTATTTGTAATCAAAATTAGAAAAAATCTTGTATGAAACACGTGACGAAAAGCCTTTTTTGTGTATCCCATTCAAATTGCGGGAACTCGCTGCGCTCGTCCCGCAAACATTCATTGGTTACACAAAATCGGACTTTTCGTAATTGGTTACATAAATAGCAATTTTTCTACAAACGTCCTATATTGACACATTTTACGCTTTCATTAGACAAACGAAATCCTAACCTTTGTTGACGATCAGATGGTGAGTTTACTTTTACGCGCGTTATCCAGGGCAGCAAGCGAAAAATAGTAGATTATGTCACTAGGAGTAAAAGTGGGTCTTTTCGTGCTGAGCCCAGAGATTGACGGCCGAAGCGAAGCTGAGGCCTGCAACTGGGCGATGCACAAAAACACCTTTTACTCCGAGTAACATAATACTATTTTTTTTTAATCATGCAGGAAATAAGAAGTCTATTTCAGAGTGATTCAGTTTTGCAATTTTCTCTTATCCTCGTTAAGCGGGTCTGGGTACTTACCCAATTAGTGATGATTATTATTTGTAAAATAAATAGAATGTGTTAGAATGGTAGTTTTCAATGGTCAACAGTTTTGATGGTATTAAATCATAACCAATGGTTCAGGTGGTTTAGGTAAATTATGGTAAACTAAAAATTTGTAGAATTATTATCAATACCAAATTAATAAAAGTGACATTGACAGATAAATATGACGATGTGCATGACATTTAACAGACGAACTCAGAATTCGAGAACTTCGACTAATAACGGTTTCGGGTGGTGCTTTCGAGCGCTCTGAAAGTATTCCTATCCTTTGTTTTTTCAATAAGAACGTAAAGATGACAATACACTCATATCGATCTATCTGGTGTCATTTAGTGTTCAAATAATTTTGGTGAATGAAAATCGTTTATATATGCGCCACCATGACAGTAGCGGTGACTTTTTGCTTTTACTGCCTAGGACTTTTTTGCTACTTTTTTGGTCTCAGGATTAGAAAGCCTACTTTAGGTGTGCGTATTGAGAAACCAAATGACGTACTTTTAGTCCGCTTGAAAAAAAAAAATTTTCGATTTCTGTCAATAGCAACTTCGAACACACAGCCAAATATTTAAAACGTCATTGTCAGTTTGATTTAACTTTTCAGATTGTGTCTTCAGTTATGCTCAGTTGTGATTCACATTATTTGAAATTGATCGTTTGCAGAAAAAACGTTGTATGCATTACAAGCAAAAAGTAACTTTTTTGCTCTCGAGTGATTGCCATGATTGCAAACTTCACTCTCCGAGCAAAAAAATTGTACTTTTCACTCGTAATACATAAATAACTATTATTAAAACAGTAGGTGCCTTCGTTAAAAATAGTAGGTTTATATCATCATTTAAGGTAGGTATAAGCCCAAATTGATCAGGGTAAAATTATCTACAATTTTGTATATTCTTCATTCTGCTACAACCAATAATAGCTTAGTATGATGTGCACTTGTTATTTTTTGCTAATAAACTAGTGGGTCATAAAATCTAAAAAAAAAGCAAAAAGGTTTTCGAATTGATTTCCCAAAACTGCAATTTTTTCCGCATTCAACATACTTCGAAAGCCTGTTAGTTTATAGTTCACCCTGCAGATTATGAAGTCTGCTTGATGGAGGCAACAATTACTTGAAATTAATCCTATGTTGCTTAAGCTAGAATACCTGTCATGAGAGTGTGGCCATAAGGTGGTATCGTTTTCTATTGGCCGCACGTTTTGAGAGCATAGTCACTCATTCAATGAATTCAGTCAATTTAGTCAAATCATTCAATTCAGTCAATTCATTGAATTGTGAGGAAACAAATGGAGGGAATACTTCCAGAGTCGCCACCCGGAAACTTCCGGGGGTATTCATGGACCGCGGAGATGAGTATTCGTCTTCCGAACTTCATATCACATACAAACCTGGCGGGATATTCAAATTCTCGAAAAATTGTAAATTGCTCATAATGTGTCTTCGACTGAAAAGTTCATATATTGGTATGAAGGTAAGACCTTCAGACAGTTCATGGTTGCCATGCATTCATGAGAGCCAATATTAATTTTGAGAAAAAATGGTGGTGAAATTGTTATGGCCACACACACCCTAGCTTGGAATGGACATTTTAGAGATAAAGGCAATTTGCAACCTGAATGCGTTCCCATGGAGTATACTTTTTTTAGCGATCATAAGTTTGGATAACCACATAGGACCTTTCTTTTATTTACATCATCTAGCTCTTATTAGCCAACTACTAAAACTCTCAGAGGCTTGCAAAACAGACTTGACGAATAACCCCCGAGATGAAGAACACAACAATTATAATAATAATAATAATAATAATAATAATAATAGTAATAATAATAATGACTTTATGGCAATTCAATCATACAGTAAAAAAAAAAACAATAAAACCCAGCAAAAAGCGAATTGCAAAGGGCGAAGTCGAATCACAGATTCCTCACTTAACCCATTAATTACCCCAAAAGATAATATAATATAGCAAAATAGATATTAATACATAGATATAAAATAAAAAAAAAACACACCAAATTTTTAATTTGACATCTGTAACTTCAAGGAAAGCAGCCGATGCCTGGAACAACTGTGGAGTCGCTGAGAACTATATCAGCTGGGCGATATTGCGCTTTATATAATGTTTGAATTGGCTATTTTGCAGTAACTTGGCGCCGGCGGGTAGCCTGTTGTAATACTTTGCCACGTTGAAACTAAATGACTTCTCAAACTGGCCAGTTGTGTGCAAGGGTGGAGTGACTGTCATTGTATGCCTAAGGTCAAGATTATGCATATCAAAACGAAACTTTATTTTGCTAAACAAATAACCAGGACACCTCCTTGCAATTATTTTATTAATCAATACAAAGAAGTGAAGTAGCCGCCTCTCATCCATTCTCAGCCATCTGATACTACGCAATTTGGCCGTCACGCCGCTCTCGCTCCGAATACGGTCCCTATCCCGAGCAAGTAGACAAGAACCATACACCACATCAGTAAAGTTAAAGTGAGATAAAACTAGGCTATCGCACAACATCCTCTTTATGTTTTGTGAAAGAATATTACGATGACCATAAATCATTTTTAAATCTCTTCTTATGCAAAGAGTAACATGTTCACCAAACTTCAAGTTAGTGTCGAGCACCAAGCCCAGGTTTTTGGCTGATTGAACAAATGATATAGATTCGTTATTTAGAGTGAGTTGGATTTCATTTTCATATCTTTTCAGTAAATGTTTGGGACCAAAAAGCAGAGCCTTCGATTTAGCGGGGTTTATTTCTAAGCAGTGCTTACGTGATGCCCTGGCAATGGATTCAAGATCAGTGTTCATATTTTCGATTGCTTGATGTATGTTACTAGGAGCAGCCCCAAGATACAGCTGAGTGTCGTCAGCATAAAAGTGACAGGAGCAAAACTGAAGCTCTGAAATAAGCTGTGACGTGTAAATAGAAAAGAGTAAGGGTCCCAGAATGGAACCCTGAGGAACTCCAAACTTTAGTTGACTACTCTCAGAAGTAGAATCGCCCAGCCTCGTTACCTGCGTTCGCCCCCTTAAGTACTCCCGGAGAAGCTCACAAGCGCTGCCATCAAAGCCTACATGCTTTAGAATAGCAATCATGAGCTCATGATTAAGTCTATCGAATGCTTTTGAATAGTCCAAAAGAACCAAGACTGTGAGTTGACCATTGTCTGTCGCCAAGAATATATCATCAAGCACCTTCAACAGTGCTGTAGCACAGCTGTGCTGAGGACGAAATCCCGACTGCACCAATGGCACTATCTGATTCCGGAGTACATACTCCCTCATCTGATTGTTCATGATTTTTTTCATAATTTTAGAAACGGTTGGCAAAATGCTCACGGGTCGCAGATCTTTTAGTTTATTGGGCGGCGACACTTTAGGGGGGTATTGGAATAACATTTGCACATTTCCATACATTTGGGAATGTGCAGGTTTCGATACAAAAATTAATAAGATGCACCAGAACCGGCAGAATGATCGGATAACAGTGCAGCAACATGGTGATACTTATGCCATCGGCCCCTATTGCTCTTGAATTTATGGTGAATAAAGCAACCCTAATTTCTTCATCTGCAGCCAATCTGAAGCTAAACCCGGGTACATTTTGTTTTATGTTATTCATGTAATAGTGCAATGTCTCCGGATCAGGTAGAACCTGGGCAATCTTAACGAAATAGTCATTCACCTCATCAGCGGACCATTTTGTGTCCAACTCGCCCCGCCCAGACACTCTGCAAACTCTCAGCTCCCGGAGCAGAGCCCAATTTTTCTTTGAATTGTTAGGTTGAAAACTAAACTCGAGATATGCCTTTTTCTCTCTTTCCACCGACGCCGTGGTGAGGTTACGCAGTTCCCTATACGATTCCCAATTCCTGGGCGTCCTACTATTTCGATACCTTGACAGGGCCTTATTTCTTAGGGTCATTAGATGTTTTATGTTCGGTGTGAGCCAAGGACAGTCAAACAAGAAAAATCTTCTGGGGCTCCAATCCAAATGGAGGTGGAAGAAAGCGACGAAGAAACTCCCAATTTGGAGAGAATCCAAAGGGAAGAAAAAGTGAAGAAAGCGAAGAAACCCGAACCCGCAAAAACCAACCAACCCCCGAAAAAATCGAGGAAAAAAAGGAAACAAGGCCAAAAGTACCCCCAGTGGTACTGAAAAATGCAGGCGACTGGCAAGCAGGCGGATGTCATTCTGTTTCCTAAACCAGGTAAAAACCCTCTTTTTCCACAGACCTACAGGCCCATCAGCCTGCTGCCTTCCATGGGAAGGTAGCAGAATGAGTCATCCATTAGACGGCTAAAGGACAAGGCAGAACAGCTAGAGGCGCTACCGGACGAACAGTTTGGCTTTAGAGCCCAACTGTCGACCAAACTACAAATGCTGAGGATGGTGGAATTCATCACCGAGGCATTTAACAGACGAGAAGCACCAGGGGCTCTTTGATATCCTCGCGGTTCGCATGGGTGCATGACGATCAAATAAGTTTATGATAAAGGTATTAAACAATTCAATTTTTTTGTCGATATTAACAGCGTTGAAAATTCTATAAAAGGGAACAGTATTAAGGTCATCAAGAAGCGCGCCTTTGTTAAAATATTTAAAATCGCGATACGTATACAAAAAAGGTCTGTGCTTAGGAATGGAAAAGCTCAATCTGCATTGGACCAACATGTGGTCAGACAAGTCCAAGTCGTGAGCCACACGCACATCCGAAAACCCATCATGTGAACACAGAATCAGGTCAAGGAGAGTAGCACCGTCGGTCCCAAGCCTAGTAGGCTTGTCAATTAATTGTTTTAAATTATATGAGTCGAGTATGGATGAGAACCGCAGGGTGTGGCCAGCCTGTAGGTCCAGCATGTTGATAGTAAAATCTCCAACACAAGTCACGGAGTCAAACTGTACCAGTTGATTAGCTATAATTTCCTCAAACTCCTCACAAAACTCAAGTACGTCAGTACTAGGAGGTCTATAGACAACGCCAAAAGCAATGCTCGAGTTGCCCGATTTTATTGCAACCCACAGCTGCTCCGAATAATCAGCAGAAATGCTGTCAACTAGCATACACTTAATATGATTCCTACAATAAATTAAAACCCCACCACCGCGACTACCAACACGGTCAATTCTAAATGTGTTATAACCTCTTATTTGAATAATTTTGTCAGGCACTACATCCGAGAGCCAAGTCTCTGAAATCCCTACAATATCAAAATTATTATTTCCGATATAGATCTTTAAATTGTGAAACTTGGGAACAATTGAGCGAACGTTTAAATGCGCAATCTTCAAGTGACAAAGAGCCATTGAGAGAAAAAAAAATTCAAGACAAAGAAAATTCCATGCAGATAAGCAAAACGTATTTTAGGACTTATCAATGAGACCCTTCAGACTCTCTACCTGTGCTAAAGTGATAATGTTTACAATTGGATCGCCTTCCTTTTTTCTAGCGAACACATTTTCGTTCTTGCACCAAACATACTTGAACCCAGCCGATTTCAATTCCCTCGCCTTCATAATAAGTTCACGCGTATGCCGAGGCAGGTCCGGATTAATGTAGATTCTGCCGCCGCCTGTGCCGGCACCGACACCACACATCTCCGTATCCAATCTAATCTCCTTGCGTTTTTGCATGACGTCATCTCGAAGTTTTTCTCGATGGAAGGAGACTAGCAGAGGCTTTGTTGGTTTTTTGCTAGGAATGGGCTTTACCGTAAAATCTTCACAGGAGATCCCATTGTTGAGCACCCGCAACACCCTCTCCACACGGATTTCGATGTTTTCGTTTCCATTCTCGAGACCCACCATGATAATATTACGGCCTCTGGTAACAGTTTGCTGTTGTTCCCTTCCAAAACACTTCATATGTGACACTTCCTTTTCAAGCTGGTCGACTCTGGATTTGATCAAGGAGTGTTCCTTTTTTAGATGTTTATTCTCGTTAGAGAGTACCTGCATGTCTGCTTTCATTTGCTCCATCATGGCCCCATTGAATGATACGGCCTGGTTTAGGTCATCAATCAATGTTTTTACTGCATGCAAGAGCTCTCGATTGGACAGATCCGACTGGCGGAGAAGGCTGTCAAGTGAATTCTGGCCTCCAGAGCTGTGCACCTCTGAGGCCTTCTTATTTTGGAGCACAGGGTGCCCATTCACATTACTTGCACGGTGCGTAGAGCCTTGGCTATGGCTACCTAACGCGAAGTCCTCCTCTTCACCAGAGTTTTCGGACACGCGGCAATCCTCACAGGCCCATTTCTCCACACTTTTCCGCGACTCGTAAGCTGAAAACTCCTCACTGCTAAGGCCTGAGCAGCCCTTATGGAACCACTGACCACAGTCGCCAGAGCATTGTATTTTGTATTGAAGTTTGGTGATGTTTTTCCTGCATACACAGCAAACGTAGACTTTCCGCTTCTTATTAGCCATTTCCTTAGTCCGACACTGTTTCTTACCTTCGGCTATTTGGTAGGTATGCAAAATGTAAGGTACTGTACGTCTTGGGACGCAAACCTCAATTTCTAGACAAATGAAATTTGCAAAGTTTTCCCTGAACTACGTGACTGACATGCACAGATTTTAGTCACACAAACCACATGCCCTTGATGCATGAGCACACAAAATTTCACTAATTAAGAACCACTACTTCCGTATTCAATTTTAAATCGCTAACGAACGTACAAGCAGCGTGCCACCGCTGCCGCTACCCGATCGACTACGGTGTCATTCCACAGGTGTATTGGGAACCGCCTTTGTAAGCCAATGCCGGCACCTTCAGTACCCCACCAAACCAAGAGAGTTTTATGTTACTCGACTCCTGGTCACTAAACCCGTTTTCATGTGAATAGAGAGAGAGGATGAGTAGTGACATGAATCGCTTCACTAAAGATTTCAACGATACGTGAGTTTTAATATGCAAGTGGCGCCATCCGATGACGTCAGGACATGCGAGATATATGTGAAGTGAAACGAAGCCAGTTTTGTCGCTTCCCACAGACAGATGGCCGAGATTTCGTAACTATACCGTCAGAAGGCTACATTCAGCAGAGTGACGAACTCATTTCTCTATCAGGCAGAGGAACCACACACCGGTTTCGCTCTTATTGGAGCTCATCAGTATGGTATACCCCAAACCTGATAGAAATACGAATTCGAGTTTGACTTGGTTTCCTGTATTGCTCAAGGCACTGTGCATATATGCAAGTGGCATCATCGGACGAAGGCAGCTGCTTCCACTAGGGCATGCGAGATATATGTGAAGTGAAACCAAGCCAGTTTTTTGCGTGAGTTTTAATGATGATTTGATACTTTTACTAAAGAAGATGTTCCATGCAATTTAACTCTTATTTTGGAGCTGGCAATTTAAATATGTTTTATTTGGCGATTTGTCGCACTAAAATATATGTTGCGAATTTACACCTAAACACAGGGACAATTTACAATCGAATTTTTCAAATAAAACAAAAGAGGTACACAAAATAGGATAAGCTTTATTTTACAATCAAAATCAATGCACGTTATTAATTTTGTATTATAACATCTTCCATAGAAAGCTAATAATATAATGGAATAAATTACTGATTCAAAGCTTCTAATCAAAAAGTTTTCAAAACTTTTGTAAAAACGCCTTAAGATTTATATAAACTATGTTATTGACAGAAGTTGGAAAGTTTTTACAATAATTTTGATCATTAGTAATTTACGAAAAAGCTTCATAAAATGTAACAAGCTGGACTGACTATAACATTTGATTTACTCAACTAAACTGGCTTTTTTATATTTGGTTAATATTGGCTTGAAAATATTGTTTCTAAAATGTACGGATAAATAAAAAATTCAGTACGCAGTTAAATCTGTTATTGATGGGAATATTATATATTGCTGTCACATCCAACTTGAAACGTACAATATATAATTAAACATTATTTTACATTCATCAATCGATATGTGACAATTTTATATTATCGGTAATATTGAATGCAATGAAATAATCTCTTAATTATTATTTACATACAATATACATAGAATATATCACCAATTCCAAATCGATATTCTAATTCTTATTTTAGGAAATAATTATTAAAAGCTTGAAGTGAAGCAAATTTGCTGTCTTAGTTCGGGGAAAACATAACATGTAGAAGCGAAAGATGATTGTTGGGAACCAACACTAAATGTTGAAGACGTAGGTAATTTGTGTTTCACTTCAAGATTTTCCACATGCAAAAAAAACTACGAAATACATTTTTATCACCTTAAATCTCCTTTAATATTGTCTTTTTAATCCTCTTATTGACCTTTCAATAATGCGGTCAGATATTTGGTATTTTGAGAATTGCATCAAAATCTTAACTTTAAAACTTAATACATTATCAGGCCTTTTTAATTGTTAAAGTCAATTCGCATTTTTTTTTAAATTAAAATCTAAACTATTACTCATCAATAGAGTTTTTCTAATTGTGTGTTAAAAAACCTTGACCTAGACCTTCAATTGCAGCACCGTCACTTTAAAGCGACTTTATAAAACAAAGATCCTTTATTGTGTTATAATTTGTAGCTGTAGGTATAAATTTGTTTTAGTTAATATTAAGCTTTCTAAGCTCAAGTTTGTTGCGGTTTATACTATAAATTTCAAATATAAATGATTTGCAATTCCTTAGTTTTTATAGTTATGAATCAAATAGAAACAATTCTGCAGTAATAGTAAGATTTGCGGATATACAGTGCAATTTTTTTGTCGATGATTAGTGAAAAGATCTCAGAAACTACCACCGTTACCAGGGGGGTTAAATGGGAAATAATTTCAGATTTAGGAGTTAATTCAAAGCCATTTTCATATTTTTTAATAGTTTCATTACTAGATAACTGTCAAAAACTTGGTTTTTAATTGGGAGCAGGACTCACTAGATAACAGTCAAAAACTAAGTTTTTGAGCTGACTGAGTAATAAACTGAGTAACTGAGTAACTCTTCTAGTTTCCAAGACCTCTTCATCAATCAATCAAAACAAAATAAAACTTGCGATTAGAAGGCAATTAATATTATTTTATAAAAATCAACCAAATATATAACAAATTGTTAATTACGTACCAGCTTATAACGGTCATATTCTTTGAACAATGGTAAGGCTTAATACGCAACTAGCTAGTTTAAATTCAATTCTAGGTAGAGGTCTCTAAATTATACTTAAGAATGCTTGTTGTACTCTTCGTTTCTTTGGGTTACAGTTAACACATATCGTTCACTCGATTTCATAAGTTTCTTAAGCATGGGAAAGGAATTTTCTTAAGTGACCAGTCAGGGCTTTAGAAAGAAAACTTCTTTAAAACTGCAAAAGGTATGTATTAAATCTAGTAATGTCATGTGGTCTATTGTCTATCGACGAGATGTATTGGTAAATTATATTTGGCCTCGTCTCATAAATAAGTTTACTGCAGTACCCCTGTTCCTGGCATCGAAAACACAGTTAAAAGAAAAATCGATAATCTTCTTGGGATGATATTGCGGGTTCTCCCGTTCATTGTGGCAACGTCGCTACGTAGAATAGCCGTAATTGTAACTCGATTATAAATTATAAGCATCATCTAGCACTTCTTGGCAGAGGATATTAAGAATTATTTATCTATGAATGGATTGGTTGATTCATGTGCGAAGTATTTTTCGACTCGATAATTATTTCAGTTTGTGAACACTGCATAATTATAATATGCAGGCATTGGGTTTGTGAACGCATGATTTTGTCAACGTTTAGGCCTGTTTGTGAACACACTCTCTTCACATTACCACATGGTCCTGCACCTTTTTATGATGAAATGCTTAGGGTGGGGACTCATTTTGTCTTCTTTTCTAGATTAGGATAATGAAAATCTGCCAAGTCTAATGGTGTATCTGCCTCCTCCACTGGAAAATTGGGTATCTAAAATCATTGGAACAGATGTGTCTGGCCTCAAGAATATTTTTGGTGCTCCTCTACAAGAGACCTTAGCCCACAGATGGGTTGCTATAGTACAAGTGGGAATTAGTGCAGATGAGCGTGCAGATTTGCTGTCCAAGTACCAGGCCCCATAAAACATACGTACATGTTGCTTTAATTAAGGCTCCGTTTCTCAGCAACATGTCAGCAAGGCTGTGACGCCTTACAACGGGACAATCGTCTGCAACATACGCAAGACCAGATAGGTTCTAGTGTTGCTGCCATTGGTCAGGTCGTTACGGCTATATTTATTGCGACAGGAGGGGGAGATGAGGAGATAATAACAAGGATTACCTAAAGCTATTAAGTGACGCTGGCCGTCTCCTGTCAGATGTTTTGCACAAAAAGCTATCATCGCGCAAGTAGCTAGTATCGTACAATCTTTATCAGTCCTTAAAGCAAATTTTGCTTTCATCTGTTTCTGATGAAAAGCTATTTGGTGCGGATTTGAATAAGCGCGTTGAGGCAGCCAAACAAATGGACCGCTCTGTCCAAAATCTTAAAAACTCAGCTTAAGAATCCATTTAGCCAGCCACATTTAAACTTCAAGGGTCTGCCTCGACCAGTCAAAGGGACACATCAAGACGGACGACCTCAGTGTACAGCTCGATCTCCCATCTCCTCACGAGCCCCCATAGCCAATCGTAGCATGGTTCGACAAACTCCAGTGAAGAGATCCCAGAAAGTGCATGCCTCCACAAGGGGAGAGATATGTCGCCGCTAATGCAAGGTAGGGTTACTAAAACGGCTGGCAAGTTAAAGGATTTTTATTACTTTTCGACACAGTTAACATCAAACAGTTTCATTCTCTCAGCTATTAAGGGTTCTAAAATCCCGTTTTTGCTCGAACATACGCAACACTGCGTACCTCATGAACCTTCATGGTCTGTTACTGAAATAAAAAAATTGAGTCAGGCTATAAAAGATTTCTTAATTATTAGGGTTTTGCAGAAGGTTTCACCCTGTAAGGGACAATTTTTGTCCAAAAACCGGATATGTCTTATAGATGAATTTTAAATCTAAAAAATATTAATAGGTTTGTTTTAACTGACCATTTTAAGTTAGAGTATAGCAAGACAGTGATAGGTATCCTCAAAGAGAATGATTTTATGGAAGGCAGATTTACCAATTTAGTTATCAAACGTTCGGTCTTATTTGCGCACCTTGGCTTTTCACTAAATTAATGAAACCCGTAGTAAACGCTTTACGTACCAGGGGTTTTTTTCAGTTATTTACTTAGATGATCTCCTGTTAGTGGGGCAATCTTTTCAAGAATGCGCTAACAATGTGAGGGAATTAGTGCTCTTTTGGAGTTGTTAGGCTTTATGATTATCTATAGCAAGAGTAAGAATTTTCCATCACAAAAATGCAAATATTTAGGTTATATATACGATTTAGTTAATATGATTGTCTTTCTTCCACAGGAAATAAGGCAAAAAATTACGTTTTTAGTTCGTTAATTCATATCAATGAAACAGTGCAAAATAAGAGATTTTGTTCAGTTTATTGGCATTTTAACTGCTGCTTCTTATGGTTGGCTATACACCAAAGCCTTTGAGTGTGAAAAATGTTTGGCACTTCAAAGATCCAGAGGAGATTTTGACTCCCTTACGTGCATTCCTTCCCATTTGACAGAGGATTTTTTCTGGTGGCTCGCTAATGTAACTAAGGAGCACAATTCAATAAACCTAAGAAATTTGCTTTGGAAGTTTTTTCTGATGCCTCTCTGACAGGTTGGGTTTATGCTGTAATGAGCAGAAATCTCACGGATTTTGGGTTGGCCTACGAAGAGATTTTCACATTAAATACTTGAAGCTCTTAGCAGCAATTTTTGGTTTAAAATGTTAGGCCTCGTCAATGTAAATAAGCCAGAGCTACCCTCTTGCAACAACAAAGAAGGACTTCAAAAGCTTCATAAAATGTAACAAGCTGGACTGACTATAACATTTGACTTACTCAACTAAACTGGCTTTTTTTATATTTTGTTATAATTTATATTGACTTGAAAATATTGTTTCTAAAATGTACGGATAAATAAAAAAATCAGTACGCAGTTAAATCTGTTAGTGATGGGAATATTATATATTGCTGTCACATCCAACTTGAAACGTACAATATATAATTAAACATTATTTAACATTCATCAATCGATATGTGACAATTTTATATTATCGGTAATATTGAATGCATTGAAATAATCTCTTAATTATTACCTAAGAACTTAAACCTAAGAAATTTGCTTTGGAAATTTTTTCTGATGCCTCTCTGACAGGTTGGGTTTATGCTGTAATGAACAGGAATCTCACGGATTTTGGGTTGGCCTACGAAGAGATTTTCACATTAAATACTTGAAGCTCTTAGCAGCATTTTTTGTTTTAAAATGTTAGGCCTCGTCAATGTAAATAAGCCAGAGCTACCCTCTTGCAACAACGAGAATCAGTTCTTAGGAAGTACGGAGGTCCGAGAGGATTATCGATTTTTCTTTTAACTGTGCAATCGATGCCAGGAACAGCGGTACTACAGTAATAGTATATTACATACCGGGGTGGGAAGTCGTTCATTACTGTCGAGAGATTTGATAGTTTATCGAGACGCGCGGCGTCGAGATGAATTATGAAATCTCGGAACGGTAAGGAAACTTCCTACCGAGGTGTCTATACTATTTTATTTACAACCTACTTAATATGAATTTATATTTTTCGTATAAGATATTTTTAAGTATCTTTTTTAAAGATTACCAGTTAACTATCTTATCTAGTTCGATGCTACTAGGGACACCTTTTTAATGCTATAAAGACATTAAATTTTAGGGGCCAAGAAATAAGCATGGAAAATGAAGGTTGAAAGAGAGGTAGGTAATAAGCCATTACCGCCCTTGGGTGGGTGGTAATGAATACCCATTACCTACGCCTAATTTAGAGGTAGGTAATAGGTAATTTCCCACCTTCCTATAATGTTTGTAATAATAGCATTACATATAAGGTTGTAAATAAACTTATTTACTTCGACTAGACCTACATATAATCAAGGTCAAACATCACTTAGGAAACGTTCGTTTGATCTTGTAGTGACAGCTATGTTCAACTATGCGACGTACGTACAATTCAAACCTTTTGACGTCAGGGCCAAGTTGTGAAATTAAGACTTTGGAACAGTTAGCCTCAAACCAACTGTCAAAGTCATGACATGTTCCAAACCACTGCAATTTTCGTCAGTAATACTTGGTTTTGCAAAATTATGGACAGAATATTCACTGCATGCCTGAAGCCAATGTCAAATAAGAAAAGAATATCAGAACATTCAGAACTGCAATAACAAAATACAAAAGAATATGGCTAACAAAAGAAAAAGATATGGCTAACAGGCTGAAAATGAGCAAAAGACATCAAGAGAATTCTCTTTTACTAACTTACTTCGACTTTTTAGTTGTTTTTGTGATGAGATTTAAATACATAATGTTACTTAGATCTTCAATATCAGTACGATTATTTAAAGTGTTGCTATGGTAGCAATTTCTAACATTTCCAGAGACAGTCTTTTGTGATAACGCTGCTCTCTGGTTAAAACGCGGACCTCATTGAAGATTATGTGATGACCTATATGGACCTTTTCCGACGAGGCGCATAAAATTCTCTTAAGTTTCAGTATGGTGTTCACACCTCGCTCATTGAGTTGAATTTCTAGAGCTAGTTTTATTCAAAACTTGCCATGTTTGTGGTCCTACTCGACATTGTTTAGGTCCAAAAAATGCTTAACACTAACTTAATGTAAAGTAAGGTAAATTATTTACCTTGAGTTACTTATCTCCTGTCTTTTTTAATACAGTCATAATTTGCTGGTAGTCATCTCAAATCTTAAAGGGAGCATGATGTTCCATTGTTCAAGTTATATACCTGGTTATAAGTAAGGTCATGTAGCAACATGGGTACCCATATTGAGAAGCTGAAGTTAATGGTTCCTTTTCTAACCATATTCTATACGCAAGCTTGTGGATAAAAGTAAGAGTAAAAAACACTTTTCAAGTAGATCTAGTAAACTATAATAATCTAACATTTGGAAAAGGTCCTATATAGATCAAGTCAGTAAGTTTTAGAAAAATGTGTTGAACAACAGTCTTACTTCACTACATTATTTATAAAAAATATTTTAAAGTATTTTGCTTTATTTTTCTAGCTACTGGATTTGCAGAGCTCTTTTTACATAATATTATAATAGTGTTTAATGGAAAGCATTTTTGAGAGTAATTCAATTTAATATGCACCTGCGCTCCTAAACTCACCATAATAATAATTTGTCACTTAATTGTTTATTTTTTTATGGGACAATACAAAAAGCTCAAAACAAAACGAAGAAAGGAAAGGAGTAGAAGATATTTCAAGCGGAATCACCAATTACGTTTCATATCTTCCCATGCTAAAAGTTAGGGATACCTGTTTCTTCTAAGGCTTGAAAGCATTTGATTATGAAACAGGTATTTGGCACAAACGCAGGTACATATTATTTCATTATCACTATTTTCTT
Source organism: Taphrorychus bicolor (assembly GCA_951812265.1). Taxonomy (NCBI): domain Eukaryota; kingdom Metazoa; phylum Arthropoda; class Insecta; order Coleoptera; family Curculionidae; genus Taphrorychus; species Taphrorychus bicolor. Next base: position 36,623,500 of record OX638297.1, read on the forward strand.
TGATTCCCTCTCTATAAACGGCGTAAATTTCCTTAATGTTAAACAAAGTTAGGCAAACTTGTTTTACTCCTATGTCTAGTTTCATCTTTAGTGTCTCGCAATCCTCCTACCTCGCTTTCGCTATAGACAATATATTCGGCAAACACCCGTTCGCCGGTTCTTTTGTTTATCACAAAGCCACGATACTTCGTTATCTCCTAGGGTCAGGTCATGATGCCGTACAATCTGTGAAGATTTGTTAAGGTCGTTTCGTCGTCCGGTTGGAGTCTTAGCGCTGTTTTATAGCTACGCTCGGCTTCTTTGTATTTACCGTTCAAGTGCAGCATTGCGCCTAAATTTGTGTGACCACGAGGGTCCTGTAAAATAAAAAAAAATATCTTCAATAATAATTCAAACACTTTGAATCGATAAATAATTTCTCAAGAAGTGCTACACTTAAAGATACCCCAAGTAAAGTCTGTTGTGAAATTAACGTAGCCACCACGAACCTAGAAACTATGAAGTATATTGCCAAAATAAAAAGTACTTGAAAGAACCGTCAATATGAGGTAGTAATCAGCAAGTTGGGGAACAAATGTGTGGCAGTAGAGAGACTTTTGCCAATGTTTCTGTAAATTTTAGAATCACGTTGCAACCACGATTTAATCACGTGGCGATATCTTGAAATTTTAATTGTTTTCTCTTTCTCGCAACTTATCAAAAAAAAAATACTTTTTAAATTGTATCATCCCTTCCACAATATAGTCAAAATTTGCATCGTTTCCAGGGTTTCCACCTACCGTTAAGTGACAGGTTAAATGAAATACCAAAAACTGTATTAGTAAATATTTTATAACAATACTAGATTAATACTAAACACTTAGTAGTTATTTTCCTAATAAGTGCGCAAAGTAACACTTTCGCGCACGCGACTGCCGTTGCTCCAGCAGTCAAGTGCGCGAAAGACACTTTACCCAAGAATTAGGAACAACATTTTTTCTACAACGGTAGAAAAGTCCACCTTCCACTAATATGGAACATCTTTAACGATTTTATAAATGATTAAGCTTCACAGATCTTTTCTGCTACCCCTGTATTGACGGCGTGCGCGAAAGACTTTGTCGCACGTGTCCTATGGCAACCAGTAACTTTTTTTTACGCTGCTATGGGCGAAGTGCGAGAAAGGTAACAATGAAAATATGTGTCAGTTTGCATACTGTCAGTAATGCGCGAACCGTGTCATATTTTGACGGTTGTTGAAATAGTTATTCTCCTAACTAGTGCGGAACGTGATACTTTCCCGCACGCTGTCTGCCGATGCCCGAACGACGCGAAGCGGAGTTCGAGCAACACTTTCCGCACGAGTTAGGAACAATATTTTTACTACGAGCCAATTCATTGTAACAAAGACAAGGAATAATCTTACAATACATAAACAATTTTATCTTTGTCAACAGTATGACAGCTGAATTAATCAACAATCAATTGGTTGTTATGACAAAAACTTGGTGTGATTGTTGGTGTGACGTAATGTTTCAGGCATGAACTGGTAACATTGGAATAAAAAGTACGTATTTTATAGGTATATTTGGTATCAAAAATCAATAAATGCAAGCATAATTGTTCCTTAAAACAGATAAAAATGTTTGATATGGCTGTAAGGCAGATGCACCTATCTAGACAGACAGACTATAAAGTCTAAATTATATTATAAATCAGTCATTCTTTAAATATTTACTTAACTTACTAACTTCTCGCACGCCGTGCGGGAAAGTAGAGTTTTCAAAAACAAAATGCGTGCGGGAAAGTGACATAATAAGCACGCTCGTAGGAAAAAATACTTTCACAGCTTAGTAACTATATGTGGCATCTACGCATTGTTAAGTAAAAACAATGATATTTTAAGTTTTTATTTTATCTATAAAGAAAATAGCTGACCTAGAGGATGATCTAATTGATCACTTTGGCAAAGTTTTAACTGGTGGTAACTTTTTTACCACTACAATCATGTGTATGATGCATGTGCTGGTCGAGCGCCACTTTCTTAAAACGATCAAGTGCCTTCACTTAAAATATTTTCTACAGGATACTAGAACGTGGCGAAAACCAATTTTGTCACATCAAATTAACTACCTCTTCAAAATAAATTATAAATGGTCCAGTATGGCGGCGGTAGAACTTAGTTTTAATTTTTACGTAAATGTGTAACCGTCAAGGCGTTTATTAGGTTCCTGTTACAACATTTTATTCACATTTTTTATCCACTCTCAGCAATGACCTAGAAGATATGGACAACAACTGCCGATGTTCTCTAAAAATTGTCCCGTTTTTTCGTTAAGGTTCCCATGACGTAATTTTGTCGTCAGCACACTCATAAAAGCGTCATACCAACATAAAGCCGGACCGCATATTAATTGTGTCGATTGTTTTTGGTTTTTGTTAGGTTGGAAGTTAAGTTTTAGAAAACCTTGGAGCTAGGTCAGCTAAGAATTAGGGGCCCTAGTGCTCTAGCTAGGAGATAAATATAAGTTTGATGTTCGATTTGATTTGAAATAAGAAGTAATAAAAATAATGACAGTGACAACTGTCTTGCAATAATTTGACATGAGGACTTCCGGCGGAAATTGTTACCAGCTTAAAGGTTTCCACTGCTAAAAAGGGGGTCAAAACTGTAAAACAGGATGGAGTCTTCAGATTAGCTCGATGATCTTCACGTTTTTTATTTTTGCATAGGTAAATTGATAAGAAAAACACGCTATTACCACTGTAGAAATATAATAACATGTCTCTTCTACTTTATAATGATTTATATGTTGGTAAATACGTAAAGGCTCTTGAGTCGACGCGACCAATACACATAAGTAGTGTATAGGTCGTTCATTATAACTTTACTCGCGCAAACGGCCATCATATTTTTTCATTAGATTGGCACTCCTGATTTGTTAGCTCTTGGTTGCCACCTTGCTTCTTTAAGCCGAGTCCATAACCATGTCCATAACGAGGTGCGAAATCAAATTCATCCAATAAAATTTAATTTTCACAAAATTCAGCCAATCCTCTTTAAGGAATCTGTTTACCTATGAAACTAGCCTAATGTCAGTGTTCAATGGGCCACCAGCAATTACTTTTAAAAATCTGGACATTGTCAAATTTTCTGTTGTTTTCAAGTCCATGTTTTTCTATATGAATCCTAATAATTTGTAGATCCATCGTAAAGTATTGTATTCTGTTTGGCTACCCGGAAGGAAGACCTAACTGGGACGACCTGGAAGGAAGATCTGAACCCGATCACTTCAGAATTACGTACCATCAAGTGTATTATTCATACTGAGCAAATCGTAAATGTGACATAAAAGATAACTAGTGTCCGACCGGCAAGAAATTCAACTTCTTCTCAACAAGCAGTTTTCGAGAAAATATGAAATTTTCAGATATAACTGGTAATTAGAGTTGCGTAGGGGCTTTGTTATACTTGAGGAAAAGCGTTATTACTATTTTTTTTTCCAAAATTTTCTTTAGGAATTAATAAAATGAACAAAATATAAAATTATAGGTGGTGGTAGAACTTAAAAACGGTTCTTGTAAAGTTTATGTTATCTCGCTAACCCATTTTCAAGGTTTTTCCTTTTTTTAATAGTAACTTACTGTCTATAAAACAGATTGAAAGAAAAAACATTCTTGGAAGAGCCACATTTTACGGAGAAACAAGAAAATACAAATTAAAAACGTTTGACAAAATTGACCCGAAAACTCTAGAGTTCATCATTAAGTACAGTAAAATTATGTGGTCGCATCTAGAAATAAAAGAAAATTGCATAACTAATATTAGGAAAATTTAAGAGGTATTAATTTAACACATAACGTTTGCGAATATGCCTAATGAAATTGCGGCAACCACTCGTGAGTTCTTATAATTATCTAATTTCGACATAATGAGTAGAACTGAACTAACCTTAACTTATCTAACGTAAACGTAAAAGTGTAACTGAACCAACCAAACCAGGAAAATTAGAAATCGACTAACCTGAACTAAGCAGACCTAACCTGAACTAACCGAAAATTAACCTGTTTTAAAAATTAAAACGGGTCCAGTTTTCATATTACTCTCTGCCCCTAACATAAAGAGTAGAACTGAACTAACCTAAGCTAGTCTAACCTAAACGTCAAAAGTGTAACTAAACTAACCTAACCAGGGAAACTAGAACTGAACTAATCTGAACTAACCAGACCTTACCTGAAGTAACAGAAAGTTAACCTGTTCCAAAAATTACAAAAAAGCTGGCCCTTTCGGGCGTGATGCGGGCCCTTTCGGGCCCGCTTTTTATATTATTCTCTACCCTTAACATAAAGGGAAGAACTGTACTAACCTGAGCTAACCTCACCTAAATGTAAATAGTGCAACTGAACTAACCTAATCAGGAAAAACTAGAACCGGACTAACCTGAACTAACCCGACCTAACTTAAACTAACCGAAAATTAACCTGTTTTAAAAATTAAAACGGGTCCAGTTTTCATATTATTCTCTATTCCTAACATAAAGAGTAGAACTGAACTAACCTGAGCTATCCTAACCTAAACGTAAATAGTGTAACTGAACTAACCTAATCAGGAAAACTAGAAATGGACTAACCTGAACTAGCAGACCTAACCTGAACTAACTGAAAATTAATCTGTTTTAAAAATTAAAACGGGTCCAGTTTTCATATTATTCTCTGCCCCTAACATAAAGACTAGAACTGAACTAACATAAGCTAGTCTAACCTAAACGTCAAAAGTGTAACTGAACTAACCTAACCAAGGAAACTGGAACTGAACTAACCTGAACTAACGAGACCTCACCTGAAGAAACAGAAAGTTAACCTGTTCTAAAAACTTTAAGAAAAGCTCACGGGCCCGCATTTTATATTATTCTCTACCTCTAACATAAAGGGAAGAACTGTACTAACCTGAGCTAACCTAACCTAAACGTAAATATTGCAACTGAACTAACCTAATCAGGAAAACTAGAACTGGACTAACCTGAACTAACCCGACCTAACCTGAACTAACCGAAAATTAACCTGTTTTAAAAATTAAAACGGGTCCAGTTTTCATATTACTCTCTGCCCCTAACATAAAGAGTAGAACTGAACTAACCTAAGCTAGTCTAACCTAAACGTCAAAAGTGTAACTAAACTAACCTAACCAGGGAAACTAGAACTGAACTAATCTGAACTAACCAGACCTTACCTGAAGTAACAGAAAGTTAACCTGTTCCAAAAATTACAAAAAAAGCTGGCCCTTTCGGGCGTGATGCGGGCCCTTTCGGGCCCGCTTTTTATATTATTCTCTACCCTTAACATAAAGGGAAGAACTGTACTAACCTGAGCTAACCTCACCTAAACGTAAATAGTGCAACTGAACTAACCTAATCAGGAAAAACTAGAACCGGACTAACCTGAACTAACCCGACCTAACTTAAATTAACCGAAAATTAACCTGTTTTAAAAATTAAAACGGGTCCAGTTTTCATATTATTCTCTATTCCTAACATAAAGAGTAGAACTGAACTAACCTGAGCTATCCTAACCTAAACGTAAATAGTGTAACTGAACTAACCTAATCAGGAAAACTAGAAATGGACTAACCTGAACTAGCAGACCTAACCTGAACTAACTGAAAATTAATCTGTTTTAAAAATTAAAACGGGTCCAGTTTTCATATTATTCTCTGCCCCTAACATAAAGACTAGAACTGAACTAACATAAGCTAGTCTAACCTAAACGTCAAAAGTGTAACTGAACTAACCTAACCAAGGAAACTGGAACTGAACTAACCTGAACTAACGAGACCTCACCTGAAGAAACAGAAAGTTAACCTGTTCTAAAAACTTTAAGAAAAGCTCACGGGCCCGCATTTTATATTATTCTCTACCTCTAACATAAAGGGAAGAACTGTACTAACCTGAGCTAACCTAACCTAAACGTAAATATTGCAACTGAACTAACCTAATCAGGAAAACTAGAACTGGACTAACCTGAACTAACCCGACCTAACCTGAACTAACCGAAAATTAACTTGTTTTAAAAATTAAAACGGGTCCAGTTTTCATATTATTCTCTACTCCTAACATAAAGAGTAGAACTGAACTAACCTGAGCTATCCTAACCTAAACGTAAATAGTGTAACTGAACTAAACTAACAAGGAAAACTAGAACTCGACTAACCTGAACTAACGAGACCTCACCTGAAAAAGTTAACCTGTTCTAAAAATTTTAAAAAGCTCACGGGCCCGCATTTTATATTATTCTCTACCCCTAACATGAAGGGAAGAACTGTACTAACCTGAGCTAACCTAACCTAAACGTAAATAGTGCAACTGAACTAACATAACCAGGAAAACTAGAACTGGAGTAACTTGAACTAACCAGCCCTAACCTGAACTAACCGAAAATTAACCTGTTTTAAAAATTAAAACGGATCCAGTTTTCATATTATTCTCTGCCCCTAACATAAAGAGTAGAACTGAACTAACCTAAGCTAGTCTAACCGAAACTGAACTAACTTAACCAGGGAAACCAGAACTGAACTACTCTGAACTAACCAGACTTTACCTGAAGTAACCGAAAGTTAACCTGTTCTAAAAATTAAAAAAAGCATGCCCTCTCGGGCCCGCTTTTTATGTTATTCTCTACCCCTAACATAAAGAGTAGAACTGAACTAACTTGAGCTAGCCTAACCTAAACGTAAATAGTGTAACTGAACTAACCTAACCAAGAAAACTAGAACTGAATTAATCTGAGCTAACCTAACCTAAACGTAAAATGTAACTGAACTAACCTAACCAGAAAAACTAGAACTGAACTAACTAGGCTAGCCTACGTAAAAAGTGTAAATGAATATTAGAATTGGACTAACCTGAAGCAACCGAAGTTAACTTGATCAAAAAAAAAAATAATAAATTAAATTTTAAAGTGTAATAATCAAATATTTTTAAGAAAAAGACTTTGAACTGCCTTTAAAAACGTCAACAAATTTCATCTTTTATAAGCTACCTGCCAACTTCAGTACAATGCAAAATTTGTGAGTTAAATAAAAATTTGAATTTATTAGACGTTTGAAACTTAAATTATATCATAAAAATCGAAAAAGCATGAATTTTATAAATGTAATGTGTGTTGTGGCTACAAAAGAAGATTGAGGCACCTTCGAAGTATGAGTAATGTATTTCCATACCTTCATTTTTCTAATTTTTTCTTACAAAACTCGACCATCCAAGAATTTTTTTACTTAAATCTGCTAATCTTAACATAAGCTTTCTAATGAATTTCGAATGAAATGATGAAAATTAAGGCAAAAATCGAGATAACATTTTCTTTACAATTATCCTTAAAAACATATATAATGAATAGGAACAGCTTTACGGGTATAGGACTGAATAAAACCAGCTCTCGTTAAAAAATTGCCGACGTTTCGATTGTATATTACAACTTTCTTCAGGACTTTTTTCGGCCGATCGACATTTCTGGTCGAACATTCTGTCAAGAAAGACGCCGCTTACAATTATTTCGAGACGGCAGTGCCTGGTTTGGTCTCCATTATGTGTACTGGTGCACTAAGCTCCATTGACACAACTATGTTCTCAACTTAAAAAAAAAAGCCCTGAAGAAGATTGTAATATAAAATCGAAACGTCGGCAATTTTTTAACGAGAGCTGGTTTTATTCAGTCCTATACCCATAAACCTGTTCCTATTCATTGGCAACAAGGACGTTAACCACATATAACATACATAATATAAAAATGAGGCAAAAGTTATATTTTTTCTTTGATCAGGTTAATTAAAGAAAAAGCAGCCCGTCAGGTTCGCTTTGGCCATAGAGACCTACGTTGCTATAACTGCGAAGCCTAGCGGCCCTAGCGGCCCGTTAGGGCCGCTTTGTTTTTCTATGAGAAATCTGTTGGTTAGGTTAGTTCAGGTTAGTTTAGGTTAGATCAGGTTGGATCAGGTTAGTTCAGTTCTAGTTTTTCTTTGGTTAGGTTAGTTCAGTTATGTTTTTCCTTTGATCAGTTCAGTTTAGGTTAGATCAGGTTAGTTCAGTTCTAGTTTTCTTTTGGTTAGGTTAGTTCAGTTATGTTTTTCTATGAGGGATCCTTTGGTTAGGTTAGTTTGGATTAGAAACGACGAAACTTCAGAGTAGTGCGTTTTACCATACTTTTCAAGATAATCTGCATAATTTACAAGGTTACCCAGAGTTTCTTAAAAATGTCCCTTGTTGACATTTGTGACAAATGTGGTTTCAATTTATAGTCCCATGACAGTGTTTTAACATAACCTTCAAGTCACCTTCCATTGTATAGTTTGTTTCAAGTAAGCGAAGCTTATTATTATATTTATTCTAAAAATTGATATTATTATAAATGTTTTTAAGTTCTACCACCACCTATAATTTTCTATTTTGTCCATTTTATATTAACGCCTAAAGAAAATTTTCGAAAAAAATTAGTAATAACCACTTCCCTCAACTGTACCAGCCCCTTGCGTAGGTTTGGAGACTGAAAAGAAACAGCAAAATATGCTAAGTTTATGTTTTGCAGAATCAGGACTCAACAATTTCTACCACAATCCTTTCACAATTTCTACATATTAACGTATTTAAAAACCCTATAGCAGTCGGCGAGAATAACACGATAGTAATATGAGAAACCAGACAGAGTAAATACTAAATTTGTTATAAATTATAATTTTTATTTTTTGATAAAAATCAATTTTCTTTCAAATGCATATTTAATAAAATGAAATACAAAATTATTAATCATATGGTTCACATTACTTCAAGTCGTCCTGGCAACCATGGAACCAAAAATTATAACCTCTAAAATCATAAATATAACCTAAAATAGATGGCAATGCCTGTCATAATAGACAGGGGGCAAAATGTCAAATTTACATGACCCACTGCGCAAGTAAAATTATAGTGAACGAACTGTAGTTAATATATGGCTGCTTGGGATATAGCAGGAAAATGTAGGTAATCTTTCGGGTTCATCTAAAATCCATTAGATTGCTATTACAATTTGTGTCTTACTGAGACCCCCAACAGACGGAAATATCGAAGCGTAAATGAAGCAGGCCAAAACTGGTTTTATTCTCAAATTGTTAAGTTTCTTGATTAAACTTAGAAATATATTAAGAAATATATTATAAGCAGGACCAATCAAACAGTGCCTTGTCATTATTTTCTTTGTGTAGACTCATCTTCCACAGTAAAAGAAGATTCTGTCTCCCAAAGCGAGCTCTCTCTACCATTTAAACTACTCGCTCCAACATACAATGATACGCATATTATATTAAAACAAATTGGTCAGAGTCCCATGTGTTATGAACTTTCAATAATATAGTGACACGTGTTTTGCCTTACTCAGCATAATAAAACTTAAAATTAAATTAAAATCTTAAAATTTAATAGATATAAAATTCATTAGAAAATTTTGTTCCCTCATCTTTTTTATTTGACATTTCACAGCCAACCATAGATAAGGTTTTCCAATAAAAATCCCCTATATTATACTAATGGTCAATATAACTACAGTTCAAATGCTCATTCTTGGATTTCAAAGCTTAAAATCCGACCTCCTCTAGTGGTCAAAACTTTTTTTTTTATTTTGGTATCAAAATGACAGCTTTGTTGCACTGTTATGACGTCAAAACAATATCGCAATGAGGTTCATTTCGATCCCCGTTTTGTGTTTTTGCTTTGTAATGTTGGTAGCGGTGACAAATCATATGTCATCTTTCCTAGACATTTAAATTATTTTGTGTGTCTGATATTGAATTATTTCGATAAATTAATCATGAAACGCAACGATAGACTTACAAAGTCCGAAAGTACTAAGAATAAAACAGCTAATAAACACGAAAACTTATAAAGAAAATGAAAAAATTAAAGCAAATATAATCAAAATATGGATACAAAACCTCCTTACTATACGATTATTTTAGTGGAGTTTAAGGTTAAAAGTTACAAGTCAATGTGTTTGCAAAGGTGTAAAAAATACTTTAATTTATATTACTCAACAACTTTTGCATTATTTTAAACTGAAATAAGCCAGATTACTGAATTCAAATCTCTTGTTAATACTAAAAACAAGCAAAACCACTTATTGCAAAGAGGGCATTGATTATACAGTGCTATTGAAGCATTGGAGTTTTCTGCAGCATTAATGGTAATTCCAGGAGTGTTTTGAGTATGATTAGTGTTAATTTTAATATTATTATTACTACTAGTGTTGGAATTTATAATAACTGGTAGCTCTAGATCTGCAAATGAGGCTGAAGAGGCATCATATGTTGTCCTATGGTCTACAGTACAACTGCTAGATTGTGCAGATTTAGAGATTAGTTGAGAAACTTCAATTTTTCTTTTTAGAGAAGAATCAATGTAACCCTCAGCAACACTTGAGGACTTCCAGCCTCCATGGTGCTTAACAGTAATTAAATCTCCACCTTGACTGGCAAGTGCGGATGCTGATGATCTTCTGAAGCAAGGCCCAGAAAAAAGTTCTGGTTCAGGCAGTTTAAGGAAACTGGCAATAGTTCTGGGAGTTCGTCCTATTGTATTAATGCTAATTGTACAAAGTGATATTGTACGAAGAAGCGTTTATGTTTCAAGTGGTTCGGCCTGAAATTTACATATTTCTGAATCTACAATATCTATTCCTGATTTGTTAATACAAACATTCGTGAAATGTAGTTCTTTGTTTTTGGGATTGTAAAGGAAACCATATCAGTTTAAGTCATCTGTTGTTAAGTTTGTTATTTATTCTCGTCTACATGTTCCTGAGTATCCAACAATTAAGATGCACTAAAACAACAGTAAGTATCTATTTGTAGTTTGTAGACTTGGTAATAATCTCAGAGAAAAGTTATTGTAAACTCTGTTGTTCAGTTCAGTTGTATCCCCTGCACATCAACTTAAATAAGCAAGACAAGAAATCATGACTCTTGACATGAAATGTTAAATAATGTTATAAACTCGCTGCTCATCCAAGCTGCAGTCACTGATGATTAACTATAGATGTTAATTTTAATATTGAAGATATTTTCTTTTGTTTTTATGACTTTGGCCTGAACCTCAAGGATGTGTTAGAACTCAATTAACCATCACAACAGAGTTTGCATTTTAAATTATATAAAGAGTACAATTACTTTCACAGCAAGAAAAGTAGTATCAGGAGCTTTATTAATGAACTTTTCTATATCAGCTCTTTCAAGGACTTTTTTTGGCTTGTAACCTTTAGAAAGACTCTTCAAAAAACATATGAGTATATTATATTTTGAGATGTTCATATCTTGCTTCACGCTCTACATTGCTCAGAAGTTCAGAAAATTAAATTTGTAATATTGTCACTTTCCACAGACAAATGGCCGAGATTTCGTACCTATATTGTCTTGGGGCGACATTTAGCAGAGTATCAGACTCATTTCTCTATCAGGCAGAGGAACCATAGACCGGTTTCGCTCTTATTAGAGCTCATCAGTATGGTATACCTCGAACCTGATAGAAAAATAAGTCTGAACGGCAATTGGATCTAAATCTTGCTTAAACGCCTGTATGTGTATGTAAGTGGCGCCATCTGACGACGGCGGGTGCTTCCACTAGGGAATGCGAGATGATTCTGAAGCGATCCAAAAACCAGTTTTCTGCAATATTGTCACTTCCCACAGACAAATGGCCGAGATTTCGTACCTATATTGTCTGGGGGCGACGTTTAGCAGAGTACCAGACTCATTTCTCTATCAGGCAGAGGAACTCATCAGTATGGTATACCTCGAACCTGATAGAACAATAAGTCTGAACGGCAATTGGAAATGCAACTGCACTGCAATTCCAAGATCAAGGATTGTACTTTTTACGAAACCGATTATTAAACTTGGTCAAGACCCGAAAACTGCTCAACTCGAAGGTCTGAGCAGGAATAGGTTCTTAAGAATAGATACTTCTCAATAAACGACTATTTTCATTACAAGGTCAAAGGAAAATTTAATTTTTGCTTACCGAAGGCCTCATTTTAACTGATTTTCTGTACCATTTTTCAGCGTCTTCTTGTTTGCCGGCTTTCCTCATTGCGGTAGCAGCCGCTACTGCCAATTCAAAGTCGTCCGGTAGTAACTCAGCGGCTCTTTCGTACATGTTGGCTGCTTCATTATAACGACGGTTGATCACAAGGAAAGCACCTGCAACAATAATACATATTTTAACACATTTGATAAAAGAAAACCACGACAACCATCCTAACTTGTCAGAACACATTTTAGGATGCTTGTTATCTGTTGGGGAAACCCAATATAAGAAAGGAATAACAGGCGCATTTTAACACGATTTCAAACAGTAAACTACCCAAATAAAGCCTTACTTTCTATGGAGACAAGAAGGCAATACATTGTGTCGAATGTCTTCATATTCAAAGAAAATACCCCGATACAATAGTTTTATTATTCGAGATAACGAGGACGTAGGTATACGTTGCTGATTTCCCCATTGGCTGTGCAGCGTCGCCACGGAGAAATGGTATGGATAACTCGGTACGATTGGCTGACGTCTGCATAAATGCATTCGTTCATCGGATTGAAAGAGAAATATATCATTCGAAAGTATGTCAGCAAGTTAGCTGAAAGTTCGATAAAGAAATCGTTTGGTGTATGTTTGGGCTTAATTGCAGTCTCGTGTACTGGATTAAGTGGGTTTCTGTCATCTGCTCATTCTCCATGATCTGCAGGTTCTCTTCTCTTATTTTGGATTTGTTAAACATGTTTTGTTGCAAAAATCGTGTTGTTTTCGTCCGTTTCTAAATCAGTTTATCTCTATTTCTGCCTATGAATCTGCTGTATGTGTGCAGGGCTCTTTCATCGCGTTGTGCAGTTAATTACCGTAATTTGATTGCATTATTCGTGTTTATTACTCCGTGTTGTTGTTGCATAACTGCATTATTCTCTGTCCTGGACTGATCAGAGCTTGGAATGATTAATCCAAAAAGACTTTCTCATGTAAGTTTTGCATTTCAAGTATTTTTAATTGCATAATCAAATATTTACTATCTTGGTATTGATTTAATGAATCAATAAGTAATAAAGTGAAGAACTGCTTATCTCTTGCATCTCATAGTTTGAGAACTCTTTACAAGTTATGTTTTCAAACTTAGAGTCGTATCGAATATTAAAGATTGCAGGGGTACAAATTAATCTATTTAAACGGTATTAATTTGCTTAATTGGTACATATTTATATATTTAGTTACGTGGACACTATCATAGCTTATAAGGCTTTTCTTTAAGTTTTTCGGCAGAGGCCGCCATGGAAATCTGACAGTTTGCCCCTGCATAATTTTTGAATAGTGTAAACGTTATTGGTTATGTTATGAAAACTGTAAAGCAACGATCGGATCTGGAATACCTAATTAGTGCAGGATTGGACAGTTTGTCATGGTTTTCTAATAAAATGATATATGAGAGTTGAAATAAATTTATTTTCTGTGAAGTATGTTAGTGATCGATATTTGTAGCTTTTTCGCAGAAAACTCTAGTTTAAAATATGCAAAAAGGCAATATTTACTAATTGGAAATTGAAAACTTATCTGCTTTTAATATTTCGAAAAATATTGCAGCTGTTAAGAAGCAAACAAACAGAAACAACTACTCCGAGGGCTAATACCCCTACCGGCATTGACTTTCACTGTTTGTGTCAAAGCTCATTTTATAAAGCAAAAGATAAATTAAAATGAATTAATAAAGTAATAAAAAATCACTGCTAAAAAGCCAAAAAATATTAGGCTTTTTTCAAAGAATATAGAACCAGAGTTTTATTAAGGTATGCGAAAATTGCACACTTATAATTACAATTTGGATATTTAAAAAACTTGTCTGCTTTCGACATTTCCAAAACCTTGTAGTTATACATAACGAAGGAAAACAACTACTTCGAGGGCTAATACCAAAATGTTGAAAACAGATAAGTTTTCAATTGTCAATTAGTAAATATTGCCTATTTACATATTTTAAACTAGAGTTTTCTGCGAAAAAGCTAAAAATCTCGATCACTAAAATGATATATATATTTTCTTTACCTCAATGAGGCAGATTTAGAATTCCTTTTCATTAATATGTTTTCATTGAAACTAATAAAATTATAATAACAAACTAATTGGCACTAGGTAATTTGTATTGGTATGTGAATGGTTTGTACCGTAATTTTGAGGATTAACCAATTTATTATTAACATATTTTGTTGGATATATTCTCTGTTCAGCGAGGGTTCAATATGACGTCACATTCCTCATCTCATTTCATTAGAAAAAGATCGCCAAAAACCAAGCGTATTATTAGTTCTTATTAATAATAAAACCACAAGCTAAAGTCAGTTTGACACTTAATGTCAAATGTTAAAATTTAGAAATTTTGGATTAATCGTCACTGACAAAAGAGTCTAAAATTTTGTGAAATGGTTACAAAATGCCTTGGCGCTACGCTGAAAACGAACTAATTTTGATATTAGGACTCATTGACTAATTTCGGCAAGAAAAAGTGACACGAAAAACATTATTACCAGTAGTGTTCAAGGTAGGTTTCTATTTGATGTATTTTTGAAGACTAAATACCATATTTTTTAACAGTTCAACTGACATTTTATCAGAGACAGACGTTTTTTTTGCATGACGTTACAATTTATGACGTAATATTTAACCCTCGCTGAACAGAGTATAGTTTGACTTATTCTCCTTGCAGCTTTTATTTTTAGTAAGATATGACACCAACATTTTTGATAACGACTGTATTTTTTAACCATTAAATTTTGAAAGCATAACCAAAAACACTGACAATGTTTAAAGGTTTTACAGGGGGTAATCTGTTAGATTTCCATAGTCTTCTCTATATATCTATCCACCTATGCTCAAAAACTTAATGAAAAGCCTTATAGTTTTAATAATTTAATTTAGTTTAGTATTGCTGACTTGCGTCAAGTGGTTTTTGTAATAAATACCAAGAGCACCGCAGTCTATGCTATTTTCAATTAATCAAGGTGTTTTCCATGTGATCCTTCGAAAAACAATGACAACCTTCCAGCGCCATAAGTTTTATATTCGTTAGGAAATCAACCTTGGTATGAAACCTTTTTTATAGAGTTGCACCATCTATTAGGGAAGAACTGTAGTAACCAAATAAAATATTGGCAGACTGTTATTATTGATAAGAGCCCCCGCAGCCATTTAATGTCATCCATTATAAAGCGCCAATGGAGTTGGTAGATATAAATAATTCACTTATTATTCACATTAAGGAGGTATTGGAAATCTGACTTTGGCATATTTATCACATTTTCTCAACATGTACTTAGAGACCGAGAAGAACAGGAAAGTTGATAGGTATAAAACAGTGAAAAAAAAACTTCAAAAGTAATAAGATGTCAATATGTAGATACTATGTGAGATGACTTGAAGCTGCCGTCTAACAATTTTGAAGTTTTTTTTTTCTAATTATCTGAAAAAAAATTTATAGAATATGAAAGGTCAATAACACTACAGAATTTTTCTGCTTTTGTTTCTATTAAACCGTCGATATCAGATACATTCAATAAGACTAAAGAAAGCATTTTAGTAGGTAAATCAGAATTCCAACATTTCACCCGCTTGTCACATTAGTTTGAAATATTGCCCCAGTATTATTTAACCTATGTTCCATGTCGGTTTCGAAGCCGTACGTAGAATACGTAATTTTATTCCAAGTGAAAAGCTCGATCATTCTCAAGACAGAAATTTGTCGTCTGTCGAACTGGCGGTACAATATCAGTGTATCACGTTGCGTTCCTTATGTAGATTTGAAATTTCGATGACGGTAAATGAAATTTTACGAAGAAAATGTTCACCGGTTTTCGAAACTGTTGCACCAAATTTTTCCTCTTTCTTGATTTCCACCATATACCTTTCTCGCCCTATAATTCTTCATAGCAGCAGCCACAAGTCGGAAAATATATCTCGGAAAATATATCTTGTATTAGCCTAATGAAAACGTATTTTGCCGCATCTCTTTATAAAATTTTATAGAGGTGGCTTATTGTTTTATGACTTTGAGCGGGACTTTTTTGCCTTATTTGTTTAGCAGCTGAAAAGAGCGGTTTTCGGTGTTCTGCCCGTTTTATCGCAGGGATAAGCTTGTTATTATCACATAAATCTAAATATCACAAAGACAACCTTTCGTTTTTTGTGTCTTTAAAAACATTACCTAAATAAAAAAAGTTGTATATGAAAGTATACGCTAGAGCAATAATATTAATAATAATGTAATAAATATTTCTAGTAATTATTGTTTGTGACCCGAAAGAGGACTTCAACATCAATTCATTATTCCCGACATTAAAGCTATAGAATCGAGAAGTTATGGCTGCTCTATTTGGGAAAGCACTAATTGAGGGGGTTGTTCGTGGGCTAGAATCAATAAGCCGGACCCCTTATGGTAACAATCCTTTTATTATTAAATTACTACCAGGCACCTCAAACTAACCGCAATTTACCTAAACTTGTTATTTATTAGGGTATAGTTGAACTAAATCCGAAACTTGATAGCCTTATAAAAATTACAATGAATATATTTTTGGGCTACAGTATGAGCGGTAGCTTGCAAATCAATACTTCAAGAGTTTTGTGTTTGTAATAAAAATGATTTTGAATACTCTCAAATATCAAGCTTTTCTTTAAGTTTCTCAACACAGTTGGCCATGGAAATATGCCACCGTTTGCCCCCCTGATAATTATTGAACAATGTCAATAATAAACGGGGGGTAGTTCTTGGGATGCGGTCCTTATGTGATGAGAAAAAAACAAAGTGTTTTTTCTCAAACTTCTATTAGCCTTAAACGTTTCGATGCTCTATGACATCTTCATCAGCAACAGCACAAAACACTCTCACATGGGCGATGTGACTGATGGACCTTCTTTCTTCTAGTATGTAAATAAAATTTGGTAAATCAATAGAGATATAGAGTTTGCCTGATTTACAAAATGCCTTATTAGGTTGGATAATATCAGATAATATTCCTTAAAAGGAAAATACAGCGTGTTCATTAGAAAACTTCCTCTAGGCAGCTATGATATTTTGACAGAAGGAAAGAGAGCTGTAAAAGTACGTCGTAATGATTCGCCATCAAAACAGATTTGTCATTGCCACTGTCCAATCAGCTTTCAGTGCTACAACGTTATTAGCGGCCATCTTGTCTTGTCTTTCCCTTGTTGGTAAATTTTCCCATTTCCCACACTTTTGTTGTTGTTTTCTAGTTTTACCAAGAAAATTTTTGCTGAAAACGGTAATTTTTATTGCTATAAAGTCTGTTTTGTATTTGGAGAATAAGACTTGCGCCTTAGAATATAAAGTTTTTATGCTGAAGAGCTGCTATCGAATTGGAATCATAGTGGATGGCGGATGGTTTTATTTCATTTGGACCTACATGGAAGATTTCCAGGCCGAATTTCTAAACTTTGCTGTGGTCTATATGCAGTTCAAGAAAACTTTGGAACATATTCTAGAATTGTCTACAGAAGCAGGTAGTCTGCAAAGATGACCAGGCAGTGGATCTCACAAGAAACATACCGATACAGTGGTTGCACAGACACAAGAAATAATGCAAAATGCACCCGGCACTCCTATTCCACAATTACATACCTAAAAGTAAGTAAAAGTAAATAAACCTTTCTGTAGGTGCCACACATGCAATTTTACAAAAAGTTCTGCAAGTGTAGCTTTATATATATATGGCTAGACAGAAGGGAAAGGATTGCATGATGCTGATTTTCCCCAAAGACTGCAATTTTGCAATTGGTATATTGATAGGGATAATAACCAGAACATTTGAACCTGAAAGAATTGAGAGAACAACCCTGAAAGAATTGAGAGTTTGGACAGGAATCACAGCTCGCCAAGTGATTGATGTAGTTTCCTTTGATGGTGGCAGACCACTAGCACACTTCAAGTATTACCAACTGGATACCTCTATAAGCTACTGGATTTTGCTAGCGCTTGGAGAAAATAATTTATATAGAATTCTTCGTTAATTTAATTTATTTTTTTATTTGAATTGTTAATTATATAAATCAAATATTTATTTAACTTACTTCTACTTCTGCTTTACAAATCTACAAAAAATATGTTTAATAATTAAGATCAATTTATTGTTAAACAGTTGATAAGTAAATACAAACATGACTTCCCAAAACTAAATAAAAAGGTCAAAATAAATTAACAAGATATGATTAGCTTTATTACAAGTCTTACCGAACACATTAAACACATTGAACCCATATTATGTCAATTTTCCATATACGGATCAGGCTGATAACCGTCAGCTGAGTTTCTACCACTCATATTGGATCAGATTCAAACTGTCATCAATCTGGTTTCCTGAAAATCTTGCTCAAGACAGCAAGAAACATATACAAGAGAAACTTATTTTTCTGTCAGGTTCGAGGTATACTGTACTGATGAGCTCTAATAAGAGCGCAAGCGGTCTTTGGTTCCTCTGCCTAATAGAGAAATGAGTTTCATACTTTGCTAAACGTCTCCCCCAGACAATATAGGTACGAAATCTCGGCCGTTTGTCTGTGGGAAGTGACAATGTCGGCAGAAAACTGGTTTATGGTTCAGTTCACGATCATCTCGCATGTCCTAGTGGAAGCACCTGCCGTCGTCCGATGGCGCCACTACATATACACACTGTGTCTTGAGCAAGAAAAAGATCCAATTGCCTTTCAAACTTATTTTTCTCTCAGGTTCGAGGTATACCGTACTGATGAGCTCTAATAAGAGCAAAACTGGGTTCTATGGTTCCTCTGCCTGATAGAGAAATGAGTTTGATGCTCTGCTAAACGTCACCCACAGACAATATAGGTACAAAATCCCGGCCGTTTGTCTATGACATTGGAAGAATGTCCCTTCCCAGCAGAAAACTGGGAAGTAAAGGCAGGACTTTGTGAGAAAAACATTCAGATATATACGTTAATAAAATTCATTAAAACTTTTGCACATATATCACATGATACAGCACGATGTACAAAACATATTAAAATAGTCAAAGTGGAGCAGCCATGGCCAAGTTTCAATCGAATTTGGCAACTTAAGCAAACAATTTAGCAAGGAATTCCACCCGATATCAACCTTCCTTCTCGTGAGGGTATGCATGTGGGTATGTCATATTTTCAGAGACGCTTGCTTGGCTGGAACTTTGACAACTTCTCTGGTACCAGATTACTCCATAGAAGAAATCTGTAGAGATGAGAAAAAATGCGGAAAATAAGAAAATCCTATTGGCAGAAAGAAGAGACTAAAGAAATCAGAGAAGACTAGATGGAGACGCAAGAAATTCAGTAATAATAAGATATTGCTTCGCCTGAAGGCAAACTACTGATTTATTGTTTACAAAAAGGATTATAAAAAATTGGCCACCCAATTCAACAAAAACCATTCATGCAAGTGAGGGTGCGCCTCCTGCTGTCCAGAAACTCTGCAGGATGTAAGGGAATACCTTGAAATGTTTACGCTGACCAGCCCAGCTCAGGCTCAGAGTAAAACACTCCAACCTGCCCACGAACATGGTAGAGCAAAATAACTAAAAATCAAAAAAGACACTTAAAACAAAGGTATAACCAACTCTGTGTATATTTCTGGTAGGTAATAGTCTAGATGTCTAGGCTAGAGCCCACTCAGACAATGTCAACTATTCTGAATCTGCGTCGACTAGATATAATAGTCTAGGTGGGCCTTAGTTAGATCAGGTTACCGTCTACCTAGTAAAGGTTGGCCCTAGTTCAGGTTAGTCTCTAGGTAATTCAGTTAGCCCTTAGCTTCTTCAGCTGGCCCCTAGCTGGTATCTCTAAAGAGAACTGAAATCACCAAAGCGCCAAAGTGATTCTTTTATCTGAAACTGCTAACCTGAAGGTGAGCAGCAGGAAGGTGTGGTCTAGAAAAAAATTCCAGAATTTAGTGTACCTACACACAACTAATACACAGTTTGGGCTCCCACGTGGTATGGGCGTTCTTAAATATAAAATGTAATGTAAAATTTAAAATAAAAAAATCTTTAAATTGATATAAACTTAGTTTCATAATTTTCTTAAACGTCCAGAAAGTTGCAGATCCAAGATGAAGATGATGACCAAACCGGTGAAAAAAATTGATCGCCTTTCATCGATTACATGTCCATAAAACTTGAAGAAAATCCTTAGAACTAAATGATTTATGAGACGCTAACTCACTCACCTTGTATTTAAGTCTAATAGTAGGTCAATGGAATTTGTAATGTGAGTTAGATGTCACTTGGTTCCGACTTCAGGCGAATATTTATTTGGTGATTTTGTTCCCATATTTAATGGAATACCATTGTATATCAATTCCAAGTAAAACAATGAATGAAAAGTTCGGGACTTGTCTACTAGATGTCTTTCAAGAAGGTGGGACTTATCTACAAGAAAGCTCTTAGGTATATGAAGTACTCCGTCAGCTATTTACTGTATGAAAACGAAAACTTGATTTCTGCTGCTTTACTGAATTAACTGAACCGGGCTGGATATATAAAATATATCATATTTTACAAGTGACAGTGCCAATGTAGAGAGAGAGAGAAAAAAATGTCATGTGTCAAAAAAGCAAATATTTAGTGTTCGTTTGCCGTTTTCGGGTGGCTGTTCTAGAACGCTCTGAGACTATTTCCATCCTTTTTTTCTTAAGAAGAAGATAAGGGAATATAAGAATCGAAAGTAATAGCAGCGATGATTTTTGAAATTATTTTACTGCCTAGGACCTGTCCGATACTTTTTTTACTGTGAGGACGTACTTTTAAACCGCTTGAAACAAAAACGTTTTGGTCGAAACCTTTATTGCGACCCCCTTATTTACTCCACTTGAAGTACAAAACTGAGATGTACTTATTTATTTATCGTTTGGAAGTCAAATGTATTTTGGGGATTTGGAATTCAAAATATTGTTAAAAAATGTTCAATAATTCTTTAAAAAAAATGCGCCATTCTATTGATGGAACTTGTTAGGTTATAATTTTTGTGTGCCCTCCTGCGGTGTTCCTATTAGTTAAGTGGAGGACAAGAGACATTTAAGTAGCCAAAAATATTAGTAATATATCCTGTATATGAAATTCACATATTCCATAATTGTCTCTCCCCCATACATACAATAAAATCCAATAATGCGATTAGGAACTCGAAAATTCACTAACTTTCCTCCCCGAATACCAGTTGATGACGTTAATTGCTAAGGACCGACATTGGGCTTAAATCAATAACAGGACCCCGCTGGTGGAAATCCTTTATTATTAAATTATTCCGAGACACCTTAGACTGGGTCCAATTTACCTAAATTTAGCATGAAACCGGATCCCCGAAAATTAAGCAAGCAACACGATACTGACTATAAATTGTCTTCTCACGCAATGTAAAATTTGTCCTTCGAAACCACAACAGTGATGCGAAAATTATAAACATTTTCATAATAAACAAATTATATATCAACAGAAGATATTGTGTAGAAGCGAATAGAAGTTGCAGAGTTATCGGCAACAAAACGTAGGCAAAACAATTGTATATGCAATATGATACCATGTATTCAGACACTCTAAAGACGTGTTCAATTCATTTCGAGCCACCACTTTTAATAATTATAAAGGTTTCTCACCAATCAATATTCGGGGCGGTATTATTAAATTACCTGAAGACAACTTAGTACTCCTTGCATTTATCCAAATTCGACATGAAAGCAGTTTTAGGTAATTAAATATGGAGCACGATATGGTTTCAAATTCGCTTTGAACACGCGAGGTAAATTTTCATATTGCTTTCAGCAAAGTAAGCACACAAATTGTATAAGTGAAAAGATTTATCACTCAAATCGGAATGACATTGAAAGTTGTTGGAAAATGAAATAGGGCGAATTCCAAAACTCACCGGTGGATCATCCACCGGTTAAACGGTCAGCTACCATTTCGTTTCAATTTTCACGATATACCAGAAAGTGACCCTTTCTAAATTCACCAGTGGAATTTTCGGTTCGCTACCGGTAGCTCATCGAATGTACCGGTCTAGATAAGTGGAATTTCGGTAGATTAAAGGAGAAAATGTCAGTATTGACAATTTGTGCCCGTGGCCTTTCTATAAACAAACATAATGCTAAAATGTTTTTACAGTTTACAGTCTGAAATTTCATGAAAATTTCTAAATTTAAATTTTATAACTACCTAGTCGTCTTGTTTATTTTTGGAGTTGGAGATAATTGGTAATAATGGTAAAGTGTAGGTTTTTGGACAGGATGGGTCCATTTTAAGAACTGGTGCTAGCCTAGTTCTTCAAAACATTCATAGTAGGTATCCAGAAGGGCATAAGCAAGTTTGTTTAACACTGGTTTATACAATGCATACAGTCTTATACGTATATTATGTATCCCATGTTAAAAATGTCCCTAATTTCCACAAGAAATCATAATTTTTTACATGAACTGGGATAGATACCTAAGGACCGAGGACTAGGACAACCAACAAAACATCTTCTTACAAATAAAAATTATCTGAATGATGTCGATTTCGCTATGAGAAGAATAGTGATAACAACAAAACAAGATTACCCTTGAGATAGACAGCTATTAAAAAAATGACATTGGTGAATCAAACCGTTTCTAAATTGACCGTAAAATGAAAATGGCTTAAATTCCAGTGTAACCGAAATGACCAGCAATATACCGGTAGATGTAACCGGTAAATTTATTGATCACTTTTGAAAATCGTCCATAGTCAAAAGATAGCTGGTCCAGAGTTAATTCACTTTTAATGGTGGTGTCGTGACCCTGTCATTCGAGCATTACTTGACGTTTCGTGTAGAAGTAATTAGATTAATTAAATTCACATAATTAATATTATTGTTGAAAGCCAAACACCAGGCTTGCCTCATGTTTTAATGATATTGTGCAGAATATGTTTAAAGAAGTATATGCATAAAGGCGTATGTAAAAGCTTTGTATTAAAGAGCAATTTTTTGTAATTTACTACATGTCAAAGTAGGAACTGATGGCAATCTCGCCGAATACTACAAAGATTAAATTTTTCTTTCTGCAACTTGTACCACAGGTTCTTTTCGTTCATTTTCTACTACGCAAGCTCCATCAGAGTTTTAGTTTATCTATTCAAAAGTGGCTAAAATAATCTAAATAACCTTCTACTGTTCTTAGCATTTTCTTTATTATTTCTTCTTCTGTTTTTCGTATATTTGAAATTTCGATATATTTAAAATGTTTAGTTTTAACCCAACACCCGCCATTTTTGGGACACACCATATTACAAATTAGTCTCAAAACTTGGGAGATTTGCGGAAAGTGTGATATAAAGCTCGGTACAATACAATAATATTTGTTGACATCTCTTAGTGTATATGAGAAAGGGAGAGGAGAAAATTGGATCTGCTAATAGAACCATAGAGTCTATGTTGTAACCACGACCAACTTTCTTAATAATTGGAGGTTAGGTTTTGCTGGTTGTTTTCATTTGATTCAAAAGTATAGAGCAAAATGTATCAAAAACGGTTTGTAAGTGTAAAAGTTATAGAAAAGTGACATAAGGACGATGATTTTTTTGATTCTATGGAAAGTGTGGACTCAGATGACATTAATTCTTCCAGAACTTTATAGACGATCATACAGACTTGGAAGATTTCGATGAAAACGATTTGTCAAAGAACGAGGATAGGTGTGAAGATATAGTAGGTACAACAGAATTTTTCTGACTTTTACATGGAGCCAGATATTGACAGTTTTGAAGAAGTATCATTAGTAATATTAAAAATGAAAAATGTGATGGGTTATGCGGGAACAGGATCACGAAATGACGAAGACAACTATTTAAATTGGTCTACGTTTCGCAGATATATTTCTGCATCCTCAGGACGCTAAAATTATATGTGAGCAATTTACAAAATGAGGGTTGCTAAATGGCTCTATAACACTAAATATTGTTTTTCGACTTATAATTCGACTTTGTCTTTCTTGTTCTTAATTTTACACAGCACTTTCGTATAGCAGAATCTGGAGTAACCAAAGGGTGAGGATGAAGAAATATATCTGCGAAGCGTAGACCAATTCAAATAGTTGTCTTCGTCATTTCGTGATCCTGTTCCCGCATAACCCATCACATTTTTGAACTTGAGGATCGATAACAACTACCAAAATTAAAAATGAAATTGAGAAGATCTAGAGCCTAGTACTTCTAGTGTCAATGTCAATAATTTTAGTAAGACCTTTTCTAAAAATAAAAAATACAAACAATAAATTCCTACAGATTGGGCTGAACTTCATCCTTGGTATCGAAATACCAACTTTATATCCAAAGATAAATTTGAAAATATGAGTGATTTATATGGAAAATTCGCGGTTTGAAATTTTTTGTTTTTTTTTACCGAGAATTTGCTTGTCTGATTAATTCAAGTTGTAAGCCAAGCAAAAACAAATCCAAATTTTGCACTAGACGAAAATATTTTTCGTTGTTTAGTGAATATCACAAACTCTAACAAGAAAGTAGTGCAACGTATTGGTCACGATCCCCTGATGCTAGTGTCTCACTAGTTTTAAACGATAATTCAAATGTTAGGATAGAGACAAAACGTACAATCTCCAGCCTTACTTTGACGAAATATCCCAGCCTAGAACTTTTTGAAATTTGGTAGTGTGCATTCCAAATTATGGATAGATATTATGGTCGTCACTTAGCAAAAATGTTTATGAGAGGAAAACCTATAAAAATTAGCTACAAATTCGGGTTATAAAAAAAACTAACATTTATCAGAGGTTTCTATAATACCTCCTGGAGATTGTGAAAATTACGAGTTATTTTCGACAATTTCCTCAATAGACACAGACTAATATGTTTAGTGTTTGCCTACTTAGCGAAATGAAACTACAATCTTCTGGAACTGTACGTGAATTCCAAACTGGAAAGTGCCTTCTATCGCCGGCGAAAAAATTTCAATAGGTAAAGGAGCACGGTTACTTTGACTACAGATTTTGAAAAGGCAAATTAAAATTTGATAACAGAATGGAATGACAATAAAGCAATTTCAGTTATTTCAAAATAGAGCACCATCTACACCTTTAGACAAGATGTTTAGTAATAGTATGTTGTTTAACGAGTGACAAACATAGCGTTTTTCTACGACCATGTAAACCTATAAAGCTGCTTCTCGAACTGAGAGCCATCTTCCATGCAGTAGTGGATCTAATACAACATCTTACCGCTCTTCCGTAGATTTCTGGTTTAAGCCGAGGACTCACGGTCTCCAATTTGTCGACCAGCCAAATCTGTAGTGATGAGGGATAGACACCGACGTTGATCGACAAATTGGTGACAACCTACTTTTTTACACTTCGTTCTGGTTCCGATAATCTGCGAGGTACAGAGCAATATGTGCTGCTTCTCGAACTGAGAGCCATCTGCCATGCAGTATTGGATCTAATACGCTGGTGGATGTAGCTGCTCCTGCTCTTTACAACATCTCACCGCAATTCCATAAATTTTTGGCTTGAAGCCGCGAACTCACGTTCCCCAATTTGTCGACCAGCCAGAGCTGCACTAATAAGGGGTAGACCCCGAAATTAGTATGCAGATTGGTTGATCGACAAATTGGTGACGGCAAACCTACTATGTAGGTGGTCACTGGTTCCGATAACCTGCGATGTACAGTGGAATATGGGCTGCCCCTCTAACGGAGAGCCATCTGCCATGCAGTATTGGATCTAATACGCTGGTGGATGTCCTCTGCTCCTGCTCTGTACAACACCTCACCGATCTTCCGTAGATTTTTGGCTTTAAGCCGCGAACTCACGGTCTCCAATTTGTCGACCAGCCAAAGCTGTACTGATGAGGGGTAGACCCCGACACTAGTATGCAGGTTGGTTGAGCGACAAATTGCTGAGCACTTTTCGTTCTGGTTCCGATAACCTGCAAGGACCAGCCAAAGAACAAAGAACTAACCTGTACTGATGAGAAAAATTATAGCTGCCAAAGCTGTACTGATGTGTACTGTACTGTATACCCCGAAACTAGCATGGAGATGGATTGGTCGATAAATTGGTGACCACCTACCCTTTACTCTTCGTTCGGGTTCCGATAACCAACAAGGACCAGCCAACGAACCAAGAAATAACCTGCACTGATGAGAAAAAGTATAGCTGCCAAAGGTATTACTTATTATTTTTAAAGTTCATCAGGACCAAATTTTAGCGTGGTCGAAGAAAAAGTATAGTGTTTTACTAGTCAAAAACACTTTGTCTATCGCTCGAGAACATTACCGAAGCTTGGCCTCGTTTGTTAAACTGTTCTCTTGCGAAGAAAAAGGCTATAGTTGTCACTCGTTAAAGAAAGTGCCATTTATCTTGCACGTTTTACGTACGTTGCACGTTTGATAATGTTCTCGATTTTGTCAGTTGTCAAATGTTCACATTAATTTGCTCCTCCGAGGCCCAGGAAAAAGCAAAACTACCATTTTCCATGGTATTTTACAAGACTTCAATTGATCTAGTTGAATCGCATATAATTGGCGATATACAGGCGAAATTACAACAGCTTTCTTTCGTCACTAGAGACGAAAGTTAACGCTATAGGATTTTCTCTCACTAGAAGCGAAAATTAAAATTTCAGCTGTGGCAAGATTAGATGAAAGTTGTCGTTTTTCACATGGTCGTAGAAAAACTCTTTTGACTTATACGAGGTTTTTACTGTTTACTGGAAAGTTATACGAGTACTGTAACAACACCTAATAGACGTGTTAACGGACGTACAGTATTTTATTTCATACTGTTTTTACAATTTAGAAATCAAAAAAAAAAAAAAATTGAAAAAATGATCACGGAAGAATTAGATTTATTGATATTTGGCGGTGTCTGTATTATTGTCAGTGTCAAAATTCATAATTCGAGAGCTATAGCATAATTATTTAAATTTTCGCTATTTATGGTACCAAAATAAACTGTTGAAAATATGTAGCCACTAGTTTTAAATCTTTATTATCGCAAATTATTTGTTATTAAAATTATTACTACATACGAGAAATAGATGTTTCTCAAATTCCTTCGAGAGGTCTTTTCCTAATGGGGAAAATGATGGAGTCATCAGCATTAAATCATCAACAATGTGCTTGTGTTTCTTCAAATATATGTAATACTTTGAAATAAGTCGGTTCTGCTAGGCATTGGGGAGATTTTTGAATTTCACTGAATAACTTAGAAGCTCGTTTCGAATGGAAATGATGGTTGAATTGATTTAATGGTTTGATTTAATGACAAGTAATATCAAACGTCATAACTACTGCGCAAAAATTTTGACGTCGCCAACTGACTATTTGACAAAATCTTAATCAAATTTAAGTAACATTATATTTTATATTATACGGTAGCTCTCTAGCATCGGTTGCCTAGCAACCTTTACCGGACTTATCTGATAAAGTTCCATTTATCGTACTCAAATCGATGCATGTAGGACGTATATACCGGACAATATGAAATAAATAGTATACTTCATTAGGAATACCGAAAATAGCCTTTTTCCGTGCGCGCGTGACAAATTTAGTCATGTAAGCACGGAAAAAGGCCTTTCAGACGTGTAATGAACGATACTTTTCATTACACTAATTAAATTATATAATATATATTACTAAAATTACTTAATTTTCAAACATGAAAGTTGTATGTAACAATAAAGTGACATAAGTCTGACAGAGAATTCAAAATCAACAAATCAAATAATAGAAGTTGTCAAAGATACATGCTAAAACTGAAGTTCGCAACTGGTGGCCGTCTTATTTTAATATAAGTAGTGATAGGTATACAACTGGGAACGGCAAACAAACAGCGCACGGAAAACGGTTTTTCCGTTCCCTTACGGCAAAGGTGTATTTTCTGCACGTTAACTAGCCTGGAAAATGGTCATTTTCTGAGTAGTGTAATGAAAATTTCTTTACGATATCCGATCCTGTAAAAAGTTATTTACCGGATTAAAATCAAGTACGTAAAAGTTTCCTAAATAATACAGTACGAAGTAAAGGTTATTTACAGAAAGAAAAAAAAAATACATTACTATGTAACCATTACTATCTATAACACCCACATAGGTGTTAGGTTCACAGGGTAGGGTAGATAAGGTTAATAATTAGGTTTGCCTTTACAGAACCATGATCGTGACCATTATTTACTCAAATGAGGGATATAAATGTTGTGAATACGCGGAAAATTTCAGTTAGTTTACCTGAATAAAATGGACCCTCTTTTGGATATTTGTAGAATTAGCTTTGTCTTATGTTGCAAAAACTAAAAATTTGATTTCAAAAGCACTTAGACTACAAAGATCTAAATTATTAGGAGGTCGACTCATTTTAATTGTTAGATATGGTGGAATCAGATCTAAATTATTAGGAGGTTGACTCAGCTTAGATGTTAGATATGATGGAATCGTGGAGACAATCTGGAAAGCCCTCTTGTTTTACAGTTTTGGCCCCCCTTTTAGCAGTCGGTCCCTTTGAATTGATGACGATTTCCGCAGAAAGTGACGTCTCGGTGATGTCATGACGGCTTACGTCAAATTATTGGAAAACAGTTATCACTGTCATTATTTGTATTACTTTTACTTTCCAATCCAATCGAATATCGAACTTATATTCATCTCCTGGCTAGAGATGGCTCCTAGCCGTTAGCTGATCTAGCTCCAAGGTTTTCTAAAACTTAACTTCTAGCCTAACAAAAACCAATCACATTCGACAATCAATATCCGGTCTGGCTTTAAGTTGTCTTATATGACGGCTGTGTCACGCTTGTATAACCTATGCTGACGACAAAATTACGTCAGGAGAAACTTGAAGCGATAGACTTCCTGCCAGAAAAGGTGGCCATTTTTAGGGAAATATCGGGGGGCATTTGTTGATTCTGTCCATATCTGCTAGATTATTGGACGGAATCAATCACTTGATCGCCTCAATATCACCACAGGAGTGGTGTGCAGTACCGATTTGTGGAAAATGTAATGTTGCATTATACGATTGCAATTTTGCTATATTTTACATTAAATAATGTCACAACCACAAAATTACATAAACGTGCCTATATTTTTTCAACATTAAACCTTTTTGTATTTGCCTCCAATAAGAAAATATTCCTATAAGAAATAAATGGTAATATTACAATTACGCGGTCCTTTTCTTATAATATTCTAGCTATATATTGTGTTTTTTTTTCTATAATGTATAAATAATCTAGTTTCAGTTAGAAAAACATTTTGTTGATGGTTTAAAGAGTTCCAGTTGGTATTGGGTTAATATGGTAGCTGTAGGGAAGATGAAATCAATAAATGAAATTCTCAAGTGATCACTCCGGGATTTTACTTTAATGATTACTTAAGAGATAATTTTCAGGCGTATAAAAGGTCTTTTTTATAAATAGGGTTATTAAACCTAAGGGAACCAGCACTTTGGCCTGGTTCCGGTACGTGGACGATATTTTTGTTATTTGGAGCCATGGCGAGGGCGAACTTGACTTCCTCTTACATCTCATTAAGCTATAATCCAAAAGTTCAACTCACTATGGAGATAGAAAAAAAAAGACAAAACTGTATTTAAGAACGAAAAGGAGGAAACTGTATTTAAACCAACTCGTACAATAGAACAGAGCTTCAGATCGGAAAAGACCGCAGAGATCCCCTGCCGGCATCCGGAGTTTACCTAGTTCCACAGCTGTGGCTCGGTATACATTGGCACCACAAAACGTAGTGTAAACACGAGGATTATGGAACACAAGAGACATGCAGGCTGGGACCAACACAAAAGTCAGCAGTAGCAGAGCACGCTGTCTCCGAAGGTCACAACATCCTTTTCAACGAGGTGGGTTCTATAGCAGCGTTTCTATCCGAGACTAACGAGAGAGGCCATTGGGACCTTTAAACGCGACAACAATTTCAACAGGAAAGAGGAAATTAGGTTTCTAAATGCAGACTGGAGGCGAGTTCTACGACATACTTCAAGTGCGCCGAAGCCCCACCCCAGTACCTTCACTGCAGCGCGACGGCGCGGCGGGGGAATGAATACCACGGAGCTCCCCACAGTCGAATCTGTCAATGTCGGGAAGCACTTGAGATCACTGCGCCCATTGCCTCTTCGCCTTTGATAATTTCTGCCTCAGCTGTAGATGAAAATTGTCTCATTGACAGATACGGTTATTATATATCCCGAATTCTTGCTGCTGGCTGAGCCTTCCAGTGTACTTGAATCTTGACCTTGAACTCCGGCTCGAAGGACCAAAACTATGTCGCGATTCATGTCTCGGACCAGCTCTTGATTGAACTATATTGAAAACTAAATGCTATGCACTCAAATGGAAAACTTTTAAAAGTTTTTGTTGAACTAATGAACAGCAATAAAAGCAGAAATCTTCTTTTAGGAACCCACTGATATCTATCTTTTTTCGACTTCAAACTTCAAATTCTTTTTTTTTAACCAGATACCTGGCCTAACACTTTTGTATTTTATGTATAAAAATACATAAAACATAAAATTTAATATATTTGGGAAGAGCTTTAACAAGCTGTATAGAGCAATTACGATGAGTGCGTCACTGTCATTTTTGCACATCATTTGAATCATAGAATAGCATACTGATACATCTGCAAACTCATAATGCTCAGTTGTCAGAAAATCAATAATATGGCTAGTTAAAGTGAAGAGTAGAAGCCATAGTGGGATTAGGACACTACTTCTTGCAGACATTTAAAATTAGGCAATAAAGTCGAACTTTTAAACTAACCAGATAACTTTAAAGTTCTAGTGGTATTAACACCGATAATTGAGCGCCAAATAATCCTGCCACAGCCCTGAATATTTCTACCAAAGAAAGTTATGTGAATTTTCCAACTCGAGCTTAATTTACAAATAACAGGGAAAAATCAAATCACTCATCCGAGTTGAGGAGCTTTCATTTCGCCTTTCTTTGCCTTTAATTAAAATTATTCTGTATTAATATCGGAGCCGTCCCAGTAAACAACGGTGCGTGCTTGAAACGGTGTTGCTCAATTAAGCCAAATTATTACCTTCTTGATTGATTACTAACTAAAAATAACACAAAACAAGCCTTAACTGACACCCTTACAACAAATAATAATTACATGCTTAAGTTTTGTTTGATATTCCCTTTTAATTATGTTTATTGTGTTTCGTCTTTCGGACACCTAAATTAATTATGGAATCCTTAATTATTAATATTTGTTCTCATTGGGTGAGTTCATTTTGTTAAAAGCGCTTATAAGTTCAGTATGCACATTATCCAGGAAAAAATACTTGCCTCTTCATAGAATAATAATGATTCTATGTATTACCTAATTGGTTATTAATATGAATCAATAGAAAATTAATTACTCCGCATTGTGAAAACAAATAATTGTCTGGTATTATTTGCCTTGCTGTAATTAATATTCGACATAATATATTGCGACCACTTTACAGCAAATTAAATCCGCATGTTAAAGTAAAAAATGACGTAGGTGACAACTAAATTAAGTGCACCACATGTGTGCTACGTGACACAATTCTAAAACAGAAAAAAAAAACAAAGAATAATACAGTAATCCCCAACTGTTTTGCTGATGTAAAACAAGCTAAGCGTGGACTTGCCTTTTTAGATTTAGATTAGTATTTACTTTTATACCCTATTTAGACTTTCCTGTTTTTTATCGCATATAGAGAAAAGAAATTTTGTCTGGGATTTTCCAGAAAATCGATTGCTATCGGTGTAATAGAGTTAGGAGGAAGATAGACACACCTAGACAGACATCCTCTAGGACTCCAGGAGTGAACGCAATGTTCACTCCTGAGGTCTTAGATTTCCTTTATTTAAACCCAGAAGCTGACAGTTAGCAGTCGTCTCGACCAAAAATACAAAAATTAAATTCGGTCCAGAAAAAAAAACATTTTTTTTTTCTATCTAACACCCACATGCAGCACGTTAGGGAAATCAGGGAAATCAGGATAACAGCAGCTATACAAAAATTCAATAAAAGTCGGATGCAACTTGAAGATGTTTCACTCGTTATACAGGGTGTTCTTTTAAGATGGGCCATAGGAATTTCCATGCAATGAAGTTCAATATTTTTTTTTAAATGAGCCATAGCAAATTCTACAGCAAAATAACCTGAAAGGTAGACCATTATTGAGAATGGTGGGTGGTGTTTTTAAATTGATGCTGCTGTCTGATATGAATTTTGCAGAATGAAGAGCCTTGGTATTCTTTTATTATCTCTTTTTAGGCCTGCTACTCGACCCAGAGGAGTGTAGTGAAAACATAAATTTCTTTTCTTCTAATATGTACATTTTTGCTGAAGTTCAATTACAACACATCATGTCAAACAATAAATGTCAATAGAAAAATACCAGCATACCCAATAATGGTCTACCTTTCAGGTTATTTTACTATAAAATTTGCTATGACTCATTTGAAAAAAACATCGAACTTCATTGCATGGAAATTCCTATGGCCCATCTTAGAAAAAAACACCCTGTATGTATTTTGGTCAATAGCCGGTGTTAGCTTAACCTAAGTTAGTTTAACCTGTCTTACGAGTGTACTGGTGAATAAGCTTGAATGAAATATAGCATGACCCCAACAGACTTGTCGAGTATCACCGATGACTTATGGCGTAACTAGCAGTTATGAACTTGTTGTATTGGATGACTGTATCCAAAACAAGAGCTTTGAGCCCCGCAAATTAAGGCATATGATTTAGATTACAATAAAAGGGTAAGGAATACAAGTATTGATATTACGTTATGTTATAAGCAAGTAAACGTTTCTACGGCATTTTTACCTCCCTAGTAAGGTAACATACAAAGAAATATTTATTAAATTAAATAATAAAATAATTAAGCAGTAAAATTTAACCCAAATATGTACCTAAGCAAAATACTTATATTTTGAGTTCGATCATGATCAAAACTCAATAAATCAAAGCGAATTAAATTACAATTAAAAGAAGGAGGGGAAGAGAATAAGGAAAAGAACGGTAGCAAAAATTAACAAACAAAAGTTACATCTACCTTTGTCTGGGTTTTTCTTTACTCAACACGTGGTTACTATCTGCTTGGGCCTCCTCGATAATATTGAGGACCGCCTCGATGCTCTCAAATATTCCTCAGGAGCGGCGGCCTGACTTCGCCAACGAAGGTGAAAAGGGCTCTACGTAGCTGTGAATGAGCAAAGAACCGACTTCCAAGAGAACAAAATGGCGACGTGTAAAGAACAAATGCAACTTACTCAAATGTCCGAAATGCAAGGCCAAGTTAAATCCCAGAAATGTGGTTAATCTTCGCGCTTTAGATAAGATAAAAAAGCAAATCAAAATAAAAGATTCACGCAAAGATGCTTTAATAGGATTCACTTAAAATTTCATTCAAGTAAAGGACGTACCAAAATATAAAAGTATGAAATGAAGTTAGTTCGTAGGAGGACTGCAATTCGACGGTCGGCAGCAAAGAAAATCCACGAGAAATACGTTCGCTACTATTTGAAAGAAGCAGAAGTAAAATAATAGGAGAAGGGACTGCACGACCAATCGAAAACGATGCTCAACCTTACGCATGCTCGAGCTCGATAATATCGAAAATTCATCGAAAATGATTAAAAAGAATAAGGATGGAGATAAAATCCATCTTCCAAAGTCAGAATTCAGAATATTAAACGAAGCAACATTGTTGCCTGCCCTAACCTCACAATCTGAATCGATGTAAACACAACAACAAGGGCAAAACGGGAATCTGGGATAAACTGGGAAGCCTGGAAGCATCCTCTGCTCAAAGAAAATACAAAGTGAAAGTTACAAAACTAATCCTCGAGAAGCAATGAAGGTCGCACTAGCTCAAAACTGACAAAAATGGATTCCAAACAAGGCAAAAGAGGTAAATTCTAATTAGAAAATCTACTAATAAAGCCAGAATCACTGAAGGCACATTTTAGTGGGTACCAGCAGGCAACCAACAAGTCCCCTCGAGAACCATTGAAGGAAACCGGAGGAGTAAGTAGTAGTTAAGGACAAGGCGTACGGGGTGTTCATTATAAAACTTCATCTAGCAGGCTATGAAATGTTGACAGAAAAGGATGACATAATCAAAATAAATGGACTTTTGTTTATCCATCCTTTTCTTTTGACATTTGAATGACTTTGAACACCCCATATAATCGAAACGTAACAATGAGCAAGGTAGTATAGGACTTCAATAAAGAACTAAAATAAGGAAATGCGTAATGAGACAAATGGCCGTGACAAGTACTCAATTTTTTCATTGTCTGTTATTTATTTTGACATTATTTTCAGATTTTGATAGCTTCAAAAGCATACACAGATCCACTCCCTTAAATAAGAACATCATATTCTACCACCCCGTATATTAATGTACTCGTGGCGAAGATTTAGAGCTTTTCAGCCTCCATGTCGTGACACACGCCCTCAGGAGGCCTACGTCGACGTCCTCTGGCCAGGAGACCTTGCCACTTAAAACTTTCAAGTCGAGCTGTGCACGGATCCTTGAAATTAGTTTTGATTTTTATTGTCATTTTGTCAGTAAATAATCATTTTAAACTAAGAATCGAGCAAATAAATTTGAAGACGTCGACCCCTTGAAAGGTGTTTTGTTGTTTGCAATTTCTTTTTTTTTGTTGTCCACTCTCAGATACCGCGACCGACAGTCCCATTGGATCAGTTGTTTTGGAGATAGACCCTTCGATGGTTGTAGATCTCGAAATAGGTCTGTAGAGTCGTGACAAACAGTAATTAATTACGAAGTAAATAATTAAATGTAATACATATTAGCAAGTAAGTTCGGATTCTGAATTGTTTAACTCTCCAGTAACCCATCCTAAACCTGAATATTTCCCTCACACCTAGGCTCTCATGTTTATCATCTCGTCAGTTGAAGCCTTAGTATGTGCTACCGTTTCTGTTCTTGTTCCACGCCGTAACATCTCTCTGTTTAACCTCCAGAATTACACCAGTTACCACCCAATCTAAGCTTGCCAAAGATAAATTTTCTTTACTTTTAGATATCCACATCTCTCCCTCTTGCTGTTTTTGTGAAATCTTATGTTTCCTTAACACCTAAGCCTTTTCCCTACTTCACACTTTTACGATATGTTTTGTTCTTTTTCTTCCTGTCCACTTCACCTTATCATTTGCTGCCTTCACTCCTGCCCTGGTAGTAGATTTGTATACACATGATATTTATCCCTACTGGATTCTTCATGATATGTCTTCAGTGTCCTTTATTAGACATGCGTATTCAGACTAGTTTCCTGTTACCATCTTTATCTCTGTTGTAGCTTTCCAGTGAAAACCGAAAAATGAAATTATATGGATTTCTGGCTTTAGGCAATGCAACTTTTTTTCCCTAGGACCCAAACTCATTAACATCAAACAACAATTTGATATGGTGATATGCTTCGGTTCCACTTATTTCTATCAATTACTAATAAACCAAATTCGCTTCCGTTCGAAGCTTCTAACCTGCATCGCGCTCTATTTTCTCTCAAGTGAGTCAGGGGGAACATATCAAGCAATTTTGAAATAAAAAGGTTGTGACGTGCCAAACTAAAGTGCATACCATTTCAATATTCTTACACATAAAAGAACATAATCGTTACTATTTTGTCCCTTGCGCCCTTTGGGTGTTATATTATTTGTTACCACGCCGTTTCATAATCACTCAACTGGGCAATTGCGTGTCATAATGAAAGAGCAAAGTGCCAGGACTCACGCACCACTATTTACTTTGACAATGTTTAGTGTATCGAAACATTGGTTCGTGTTGAAATTAATAGGAAGTTATGTGACCACTAAGTCAGCAACTAATGAATAAATAATAACTACTGACTGGATGTCGTGACATTAAAATGCGGATTGAGGTGAGGGAGATGTAATTTAGCCTTGCTTTATGTAGAATTGAATATTTTTCTAACAACTACCGTTGCACTGTAGTGTTATAATTCTCTTTGTAAATAATCATTTGTCAATAATCATGAAATTCGAGGTTTCGTCATGGATATTTTAAATATTAGTACCACGCTAGGAACTCAAATATTTTATAGAAACAAACGAAAACTAAACAAAAAAATCACAAAACCGGATCAAACATGTATTCATTAATGAGATCAACAATCGAAGAAAAAACAACAAAAAAAATATGAGGATTATGATATACAGTTTGTCCAAGATAAACACCCACAGGACATGTTTGGCTTGAGCAAATTGTATTTTCATCATGCCAACGAATTTTGTTACTTCCAAACTACCACTTCAATACTTTCGTGCAAATACAGAATCAACATTGTTGTGGTTTTACTTTTTTCTATTTGGATAAAAAAGCACAGTTAAGTTATCCTCATAAGTTTTTTTTTAACTTTACTATACACTAGGCTTTAAGTTTCCAGTACTTCTTCAGGTCGACATTTTTATCACCATTGAGATCAATTTCAGACACTCTGCGCAGTTTCTCTGAACCACTCGTAGTTACTTTTTTTAAACCGCATTTTCTTTTATTAAGTCGGACACTTATAAAATTACAAATACATTTTGTTATTTGAAATATTGATTTATCTCGGCTGGAAAATCGACTTGCCAGTTAGAAGTATTCAATCCACACATTACGATAAAAGGAACCTACACACCTGGAATAATTGCCAAATTATACAAATGAAAAGATCTTTTGCACCAATTTTATTCTGGTCAGTTTCCTTCCGTCTCGAGTTCTTGGGCAATAAAAGAAATGACATCTCCCCGCACGTATTGCAATGTCTGTTCAACTAGAGATTTTTATATTAGACTTCGCTGAATGGAATCATAATGCCATTTTTTGGGTCTGGGCCAAGAAGTCTTGTTGATGGCTGGCACATTTTGCTTTCAAACTTCCAACATTCTATCAAATAATTATCAATTCGTGAGGCAAAAACATTTAATATTATGAGAATGTTACTGAAATTGTTCACACAGAGTTATAGTAAACTTTAATTCCTCTTTCACATTGAACTATAATATCCTCATCATATGTCAGGTTGTGAATTCATAAAGGGGTATGGCATACTTTTTAGAACCGGAACATGTGCCCCTGCGAGAATAATATTTATTAATTACTTAGAAGAGAGAAATTAAAAGTAATTTATTACTTAGAGAAATTAAAAAAGTCTTAAAAGTATAATAGAACAAAATATTGAAGGAATAAGACTGTCGTTTTTTGTTACTGAACATCCCATTTAGGGGTTATCCTGTTGTGAAACCGCCAATATAAAAGGGGGCGGTTTCAAGGAAATTTAAGCAGTTTTCAGTCGCCACTCAAGCCACGCAGGTCGGCTCCGTGGAAAAATTTTTACTTTTGAGTCAAACTTTGATTAAAATTAGTAAAAGTGGTAATTTAAATAAAATTAAGTAGGAAAATAGCAAAAAGTGAAAAATCTTAAGTAAAATTAAGATTAAAGTGCGCGATTGTGTGCCGCAAAGCCCAGTGTTGCAAGAAATAGGAAAGCCGCCAGTAAAAGCTGATTGAAACGAGCCATCTACCTTCGACTTGAAGTATTGGAAACCGGTCCCATAAAAGTGCCAATATTTGAATCCCTGCTCCAAGCCAGAGACGGAGGAGCCTTGTTTCTGTGCCATTGTCAGTTTACATCCACGTTCCAGTCAAAAGAATCAGAAACCGTGGTTGTTCCTGGCCAGTCATCAG
Source organism: Taphrorychus bicolor (assembly GCA_951812265.1). Classification (NCBI taxonomy): domain Eukaryota; kingdom Metazoa; phylum Arthropoda; class Insecta; order Coleoptera; family Curculionidae; genus Taphrorychus; species Taphrorychus bicolor. The sequence continues at coordinate 36,661,275 of OX638297.1, forward strand.
AGGCAAAAATACCCCTATCCGAGGGGAACCTGTTGTACGAAGAGGTGTACTTACCGTGTATTTTTGGAGAAATTCGAGTTAGAGTTAAGACTAAGTATCGATAAAAAATGACCCACCTTATCTAAAAATGCAAATTTTTTAATTTCTTTGAGAAAGTCAGGCTAGGATTAAAGTCAAAATTGATGATGACCAAAAAGTGACTCAAAGTGCGTAAAAATACAAGTTTGAAGAGTTTGGAGAAATTCAAATTAAGATTATAGCCAAAATCGGTTTCTATTTAAAGCGTCTAAAAATGCAAACTAAAATTTTATGGAAAAATTCAGGTTAGGATTAGGACTAAAAATATAAAATTCAATGTTTTTTTTAAAGCGTCAAACTAGGATTAAGGCCAAAAATCGGTGAAAATGACTAAAAGCGTGTAACAATACAAATTTAGCTTGGTTTAGAGAAGTTCTAATTAACATCATGTCCAAAATGAGTTAAAAAATAATTCAAAGGTTAAAAAATGTAAATTAAAGTTTTTCAGCAAATTCAAATTAGGATTAGGGCCAAAAGCCGAATTGTTAATGGTCAAACAATTACACAAAACATCTGAAATTGCAAGTTTGGAATATTTGGAAACAATCCGGTTAGGATTAGATTAAAACGAACGACTTTATCTAAAAATAAAAAACTCGATGTTTTTGAGAAAGACAGTCTAAGATTAAGACCAAAATCCTTGAAAAATGACTTAAAACGTGTCAAAATACAAATTTGGAGAACATAAAGACATTCAAATTAAGATTATGGCTAAAATGGGTTAATGGGCCATGTGGTTCAAAAACTACAAGAAGCGTCTAAAAATGCAAGTTTGAAATCTTTCAAATTTGCACTTCAATTCAGGATAGAATTACTACTCAAATTGATTAAAAATAACCCATTTCAAGTAAAAGTGAAAAAAAAATTGTTTTTTTTAGAAATCAAGTTAAAATTAAGGCCAAAATCAGGGAAAATTGAATTCAATATTTTAATTTCTTGTTTATGGTAAAATTAGTTTTTGGACCAAAATAAGTGAAATTTTACTAAAGACATATCCCAAAATGAAAATTTAATATTTTTAAAGAACCAAGTTCAAAAATCGTTGAAAATGACTCACAGCGTGTAGAAATGGAGGGTTTGGACAAATTTGAAGTCTTTAGAGAAATTCTAGTTAGAATTATGATTGAAATCCATTAAAAATGACCCACCTTATCTAACAATGCCAATTTTGATCTCTTTTAAGAAAGTCAGGCAAGGGTTAAAGTTAAAATCGAAGAAAAATGATTTAAAGGGTGAAAATACAACATTGAAGAGTTTAGAGAAATTCAAATTAAGATTATGGCCAAATTCAGTTAAAAATTACTCAAAGCGTTAATACCGTGTGCCGGGGAGATCCTGTGGTTGGAGCTTTGACGAGAGGGCATGCGGCCGAGAACGAGTCCCGGAAAAGAAATTTAGTGTAGTGTATATAAACAACTTATATAAGTAAGAAGTTAATCGTTTTTAGTAGTCGTAGTATTTTGCTGGTTGTTTGTTTAGGTAGTACTCGAAAGTGGGCGGAAGTAGAATACTTATTAATTTTTAATTTTAAACCAACAAGGAAATTCGTCAAAATAAAGGGTATTTGTTTTATTTTAGAATAGAAGCAACCCACTTTCGAGATTTTGTGAATAAATTAAGTTTTTAAATTTTTGAAACAGTTTTAGTTATTTTTTGAAAATAACTTGTCGCCCAGGAAAATGGACCCAAACATGGTGCGTAGTTTTGGCTTAGATGCGGCTTCGACCCCAAACAATTTGTGCTTGGATTTTCCTAAACAATTTAGGTTTTTAGCAGAGACTTTTTTGGAGCAAACGATTCGAAAAAGCGCTCAACAGAACAATAAGGCCCTAAGGACGCTTTTTTTGCCCAAGACTATTTTTTTTGAGTTCTGCAACTAAACTTTTAAGTCTTTTTTTGGAAAGCAAACACAAAGTTTGACGCAGTTAATTTCATGGCTTTCGCCAGGTCTTAAAGATGAGGTGTAGACAGGCTGGACCTGACCACCGTAGATTTCCAGCATATTTGCATACTAATCCTTGGAAATTCATAGGATACAGCTAAACATCCACCATTTTTCATAGTATATATTTTGCTAAACAACTTGAACTTTCGATGTTGGCCGACACCTCTTGCTACGTACGCCGATTTCTCTCTATGCTTTCTGTAGCCATTTCGTTTATTAACCGAACGAAATTCTTCAGAATTTCTAGTCAATTCCTTACTTCTTCAAAGACTTTCTCTACTTAATTATATAAAGTGTTCATAAAAAAAGTCGCAGTAAGTCATTCAATTAAAAGTCTATTCTGAGAAAAGTTTATAAAAAAAAAGAAATTCGGAACATTTTCGTTGAGCTTAGAGATGGGCGTGTAGTCAACAACAAAGTTTCTCAAAACATGATTCGCGTTACCTTTAATGCTACAAAAAGAGTTTTATAACTTTAAAGTTGCAGAAATTATTTCATCTTTTATATTGATATTACTTTTAACTTAAAAGCACCCATAATTCACCCACCTCTAATTCAGAGAAACTGGTAATTCAAGAAACGTAACGTTGAGTCGATTACATAAAGGAATAAGGCACTCATTAGCTGTCATCGCAGATTTGGTTTGCTTTTTGTTTTAATATTTGTTTTTCTGATTAAAATAATCGGGACTTGTCAGTAGACATTAAAAAGTTCTGCTAGTTGTTCTTGCACCTGACAATGCTCTATACAAAAAAAAAAAACCTCTTTAGTAGCAATGGTAGGTACCATAGTGAACTGAAAGGGAATGCGACTTTTCCCTCCACTATTCCAAGTTTAGGACCTCTCTATAGATGTGTCTATTTTGAAATGGTTCCGGCCATTTTACAAAAACAGGGATGTGGGTATCCTACAATAAGGACCCCAGAAGTTCAGGAAGCTGTAGAACCAATAACACAAAAACATTTATGCGCCATATCTCTCAATAAATGCAGCTTCTGATCCGTTTAATCAAATGGATCTTCTTTGATAGAAAATGTATATAATACTTGTAAGGATGCAGAGGCGTTTTGTAATGGACAATTACTATTGATGCTGCACTCAGAACACTACCAGTTTCATACATTACCTGCCTACTATTAAAGGTTTAGAACTTGTTTCCAGTGTTGTTTATTCCCTGGTATAGGGTGGTGATTCTAGGTCAAGTAACTACAAAGAACTTTAACCAGCGCTTATTGATTTGTATGTACATCCTCCAAGGTTAATTGAAAGTTAGCCTTTCTGTTGAGCCGAGCCTATTTCTTGCTTTGGTCACATTAGTTATAGTACAAATAAATACTTAACTTTACTGCATCATATCAACAAATTATACAAAATGTCCCGTATGTACAGGGTGTTTCAAATTTGAGCCACATCATTGGTACCTCAGCAACGGTAAGAGATACAGGGTCGGTTAAATTGGGGTAAAGTTGCGCAGTTAGGGGTTCAATAATATGCCGTTTTAACGTTTGAAAAATTCCGATTACTTCCGGAGATATCCGAAAAAACACGAAATTTTGTAATATCATGTTCGAAGAGATAATTCAAAAAGATTGACACTTGGTCATTGCAGTTATTTCTGAACTGTAAGATGACATATTTAGTTTCTTCTTGCGACGTTTCGGTTTTTGGTAACCATCAACTTTTCTTTCTTTTATGGCTCTCTTTACTTAAACTAACACGATATGCAATATGAAATATATATTACAATCATGATACTTCGCGTCCTTATAGATATAGGTGTAGAAAATATTGCGGGTGTAGGACTTGAAAAATGCCCTTTACACTTTCGAAATTACCAATGTTTCGATCCTTTATTGGATCTTCATCAGGTCTTTTTCAGTGAGTGAAGATACTCGACTAGTAAGGTGTAAAACTCTTATCCATTAAAACACGCGGAAAGTCTATGGCTGGTTTAAGAACATGATCACATGTTCTTAAACAACTAATTATACTCAAATAGGCATGTTAGCACGTTTTAAGCTGTTTTACGTCGATTTCTACCGGTTTTAGCTTAAAACATAAAATTACACCAAAAAATCACCAATAATACTCAAATATGCATTTTAGGACGTTTTAAGCCGTTTTTAGTTAATTTCTACTGGCTTTAGCTGAAAACATAAAATTACAGCAAAAAACCACTAATTATACTCAAATACGCATTGTAGCACGTTTTAAGTCGTTTTACGTCAAATTCTACTGGTTTTAGCTAAAAACAAAAAAATTTACAGCAAAAAAAACACTAATTATTTTCAAACAGGCATTTTAGCACGTTTTAAGCCGTTTTACGTCGATTTATACTGGTTTTAGTTTAAAATTACACCAAAAAACCACTACCGACTCCCCATAGTTCCAAAGTGGCCAGAGTGTTGTCCACTAGTAGGGACCACAGAAGTGGTGAATCTGGCTCTCCATTTTTGCTCCGTTCGTTTGACTTACTTAAAATTAATTAATAATTAGACTTTCTGACCGCAGCGGTCTGTGCCTTTTACACCTATGGCCTATAAAATAATACCCTGTTGGCGTTGCGTCATCATCGTCAGTTGCATAAAAAAAAATAAATATATCATAATATTGCCCTCCAAGATCATTGAGGGGACACTACAGCAGAGAGAGTTCTGAAAATGACAGCCATTAAAGTACCGTGCGTCCGTTTAAAAAAACCTCAGCATATGACTTCACAAACCATTGAAAGTCGAAAATGTCATAAAATATTCCGATTTTAATTTTTTTATGATTCTTTTTTATGTACACCATACATATTGTTGATATATTCCTTAATGAGAAAAATACTGCATCTCTTACGTTTAATATACGACGAGGAAATTCAGATGCTAGTAATTGCATTTACTGCAGTTTTAGTTGATGTCTAAAAATCGGATATGATATTGCATTGTGCTCATTTTAGGCGCGACACATTTTTCCAATAAGTGTCGTTTTTTCCAAAAAGGCGAGACGATTTGACATTGGCATCTTTGAATATGGTGATGTTTCGATAGGTCAAACAAAGTCGACGGAACGAAGCCCTTTCCTATATAGGATAACCTAATTGAATTTAATTTTTTCTGTAAATCCGCAACACTGACGCATTATTATTAAGCCAGGAATTATGCAAAACTTCAACCACCATTTATTAGCCCGGCTCAAATCCGCATATTTCCTAATTCCTTCGGTTCTTCTTAATCCCACTTTAATATCCGCATTAACGCGTATTAAAAAATTAATTAAACGAGAGACAGAAAATCCTTTTTTAATAAAATCCCTTAACGGCCTTTTAAAATGGGTTTTGCGGTGCTGGGTCTCCCTTATAAAACCTAATAAACCTCATCAACTCGTACCTTTCCTAATGAAATATTTTTCAGATTTCCCCAGGCGAGTCCATTACGTTTAAAATCCTCTCTCTCTATCTTCTGTCCTGGGCAATCGCTCATCGGAATAATTTCAGCACATTGTCACGAACTGGTGTCGTTTTGTTTCCGTTATTTTTGTTTTTTTTTTTTCGAGTATTCGCTCAAAGCTAAATTATTGCTATTACTACGAAAAAGGTGACTTTAACCCTAGAAACCAAAAAAGGTACCAGGCAAAACATATAGAAATAGAACCACAATACAAAAAACACTGGTGCTAAAAACTTTTAATTCTAGTGCAGAGTCTGTAAAATCAATAGTGTAAAAATGTGTTGTACAATCAAACATTGTTGTACAGTTTTCCAGTTGTTAAGTGCAACTGATTAGGAACTTTTATTCAATGACATATTTATGGTGAGAATATTACTTTCCTTTGTGGCGATAAACCTCTTTAATTCCAACACTTTTCAAATATTTAACTATTGCTCCTTTGATTTCCAGTTTCAGCCCACAAGACACAAGAATCCAAACAGATCCCTAAAACATCCTGCTGCTTATGCCCGGACGTAAAACCAGCCAACTTGTACACATTTAACATACGTACACCCACATTCAAAGGCCTGCCCTGTACTAATTTACATAACTTGAGTCTGGTATTTGTAAAGGGCTACAGAAAAGGTTTTCTCGACTCCGCAGGCATGTCTCTAGTTTGTTAGAATGACTACCGCAGCATCCTTTCATGTTGCAGCTATTTAACGGGAACGCGTTTAATCCATCCCGGATTTGCTTTATTGAATTACCGGGTCTCGATATCCTACGGGCTTACCTCCCGGGTTGTAAATTTACTAAACTTAAGTTTTAAATGGTAAATAAGGGGCAATTCATTTGCAATAATGCGATTTGTTATCGCAGAAAATATTTTGTTTTGAAAAATTAGTTGCAAAATTGCTAAAATTTAAAGACAACTTTCGTCGCTCGTCGATGCGTCGAAGTTTCTCTGACGCATCGCGAAACAGTACAACATACGAACGGTTTCCAAAACTGAAAACACATTAAGAAGCGTACTCTCTAAAACCAAACCGAAAAATTCAAATCAGCAAGATTGTATATATCAGATCCCGTGTGAGTGTGGCATGTCGTACATAGGAGAAGCCAAGCGTCCTTTGCATGTAAGAGTTCAGGAACACAGAACTCATACGATAAGAGGAGAAACATCAAAATCGGGATTTGCAGAGCACGCTTGGTCCGAACATCATAATATTAGGTGATCAGAAGCCAAGATTATTAAGATTAAGGAAGCAGTCGTCATTGGAAGCAATGAGGGCGTTTTTAGTAAACCAAGTTGTGACGTCTCTTCGGTGTGGCATCCGTTGATACGCCGGATATGTGCTGGTCGCTTGACGCGCTACAGTGGCGACGATGCGGCCAATAGGAATGGTGGGCGTGGTTAGCTGTGTTAGTATACATATAAGCAAGTAGCCTCGACCTTAGTGCTCAGTTTCACTTGAAAACGAGCAGAGATTCCACTGCTCGAAACATCGCCGTCGTGTAAAAAAAAACTCAATAAAGACAATGGAAGTCCAAGATGTTTCTTTTTCAATAATGTTTTTTTTTCAAGAAGTCTAAGGTTAACTTTTTTTGTAGTTTTTTATTTCCTAATAGTAGATTATTTCACCAGGAGTAAAAGTGGGCCTTTTTGTGCTGAGCCCAGAGATTGACAGAAGAAGCGAAGCTGAGACCTGCAACTAGGCGAAGCGCAAAGATCTTTTCCCACGACCCCTTACGAAAGCAAACAACATTCGGAGATGGAAACCTCGAAAACTAATGTTAACACACAGCCGTGCGTTAGGAATTACTAACGCACGATGCGTGCATTAGGAAAAACAAATGAAGAACATGGACACTGGGTAGTGAAATTCTCTGTCAGAGTTAAAAATATAGTACAAACCTAGTCTGCATTACTCAGCAAGTCAAAATATATTCTTGGCCGTAACTGGGCATATGTTTTTTGGCTATCAAAGGTGATAAAAGCAGCAAAAGCAAGTTGTTTAGTTCCTGCGATGACATTTAGCAAATTGTGGCAATCACTCAATTTCATATAATAAAAATAACCGACATTAGTCCTTTGATTCGTGCGGCACAGCGGCAACATTTTGCAACTTCAATCACGAAGTCTGGGGTTCAATTTCCAATCCGGCAAAGTTTTTTTAATTCTATTTTTTTAAATAGTTTTATAAATACTTACTCCCATCAAAAATTAACGTCAAATATTAAATTGAGGTTAAAAAAAATATCAGAAGGATATAAGATAGTAAATCGTTTTGATTGTATATTTTTAGGGATAATAACATGGCAAGAATAGCTTAGGTATTAAAGCTGCATCCGAAAATTGCATTAGTGCCAGGGGTAAAAGTTGTCCTTCCAAATTTCGATAACGTCCTACTTTCTTTAAGCGGTCTAGGTACTTACCCAATTTGTTGTGGATATTATTTGTAAAATGAATAGAATGTGCTAGAACGGTACTTTTCAATGTTCAATGGTTTTAATGGTATTAAATCATAACCAACGGTTTAGGAAGTTTAGCTAAATTATGGTAAACTACAAATTTGTAGCATTATTATTAATACAAAATTAATAAAAATCCCATTGACAGAAAAATATGATGATGCGCATGACATTAAGCAGACGAACTCAGAAAAGTAATCGAGAACATATGCAATATCGACTATTAACGGTTTCGGGTGGTGCTCTCCAGCGCTCTGAGAGTATTCGTATCCTTTGTTTTCTCAATAAGAATGTAAAGATGGCAATACACTTAGATCGATCTATCTGGTGTCATCTAGAGTTTAAATAATTTCGGTGACTGAAAATCGTTTATATATATGCGCCACCATGACAGTAGCGGTGACTTTTGACTTTACTTTTACCTCCTAGGTCTTATTTGCTACTTCTTTAGTCTCAGGATTAGAAAGCCCACTTTAGGTGTGCGTATGGAGAAAACAAATGACGTACTTTTAGTCTGCTTGAAAAAAAAACATATATTTAGTAAAGTTTTATGATTTATTATATGAAATTTGCTTAAATGTTTATTATGCTTGTCCGAGTTAAAGAACAGGAACAACATCGTTGTTCAATCTACTAATTTGTAAAGCCAAAAACAAGGAAACTTACCACAAGTAAATACATGTCTCGATTTACGAATATCATTCAATATCTTCTGACCTCAAAAAAAGTGGAAGTGCAAATTATGTAAAATTCTAATAGAATCCAAATTGATTTTCCAATAAAGTTTAGTACTAATCCGATCCTGTCTGCATCCAGTTTTTGTCCACACGTGGATGGGTCAGGGGGTGGTCTTGGATACTTTTGAAGCTCTTGTCCTTGGGTTCTACCAAAAACCAACTACACAAAGACGTGGGTGGGTCAGGGGGTGGTCTTGGATACTTTTGAAGCTCTTGTCCTTGGGTTCTACCAAAAACCAAGTAGTGTCCATGTCCAGCAATGTTGCAATAGAAGATTTGCATCTCTCGTAAAGCCGATACCCTTCGATTCTCCAAGACAGGTAGCGTGACGCTCTGGTTTTGTTTCCGACAAGTTTGATATATTAAAAGTGGGAGTAGTCACCAATAGATAAATTGAAAAGAACAGCACAGCGTCAGGCACGACATGTTCTCTACTTTTTCTATGGACGATATCAAAATATTTAGTATAGTTGGAACCTCACGTCTAGAAATCCTACCAACAGGATTGCTTCATGTATGGACGAGAAAGCTTCGGCAGCGAAGTTATCTAGCACAGATCGCTGCTCAACAGACCAAGAATCCAAGTGACGAATAGCTGACACAACTGGGTTCCCGAATACACACGAAATTGCCATTTTCCTGCGGATAAATTAAGAATGATCTCACTCCTTTTCCAAATATCTATTCCTAAGAAAATACCATGGTATTGGAAAGGTATAACCAACGGGACTCTCAGAACTACTAGATCTCACAGCGCTATGGGTACTTAGGTATTTTCGATTCCTTAGCACTTCTCTCCACTGGCTACTATACACGGTGATTTTAGAGGTAGATACAGTCCAGGAAGAGATCGATTTCCTATCTCTGCGATCAAAAAAAATGGTAGTAGTTGATCCACTAGCAAGCAGCGCCAATAAAGATTTGCCTTAAGCTGATACTTTAAAATGCGGTCGCTAATCGCCACAAGCATGTAAAAATACGTACGCAAGCCACGGAATTAAAACTTTCTGAGATAAGTTCATTAAAAAATAAAATCAGAATATTTTATGATATTTTCGATTTTCATTTTTTTATGAAGCCATCTCAGTCCCACTGTTCTAATTCCGTGGACTACTTATTTTTTTTTTAAATGTTAAATTTAATTTAGTCTTGTTTATTTTGTTTTGTTGATGTTTAGTCTTGTTTGATAATTAATTTAAGACAGGAGAGAGAGAGAGAAGCAACCGTCAATGTCATTCCGGGCAATGACCTAGGAGATGTGGAAATAGCCAACAAATGCTTCCCTGCAACAAATATTTTCCTAAATATGGTCCCGTTTTTTTTAGCAGAAAGTCCGCCATTTTTTAAGTACCCATGAAGTTATTTCAGCGTCAGAGCAGAATGACGGGCGAACCACGAAATTGGTTTGACAAATGACGTCAAGTGACGTCAATTCAATCGCCGCCATTTATTTTTAAGGTACTCATGACAAAAAAGGGGTTCCAAAACTGTAAAATAGCAGGATCTCTTTAGATGTAATATACTAGCTCGTTTTATTTCGGGCTTGGTTCTCTGACATATGTCATATATATATGTAAATCGCTTAAAAAGCTATAAACCATGTAAAGTAACTGAAAACCCAATAAAAAGGCAGAAAAACAGTGGAAGCCATGAAACCGTATATTTTCAAGTATTCTCTACAACACCTCATTTCAAGCTGAATTAAATTGTACAGGGTGGCTTGAAAAAGCCATTAACTGTTACAAGATTGATTCTTTAGCAGCAGTTTTAAACCTTGCTCAATGGTTGGCAGCTCTTGGTTTTCCTTGTGCAAGAGCGTCCGATAACTTTGGCCACAAATTCTACATGTTTGCGTCCTTTAACACTTACCGTCACTTGTCTCTCAAGCAGCTTAAACACAGCCAACTTTGTTTCTTGCAACAGTACATCTTTGGTTACCTGGAAGTGCTCTAAGCTTGAAGCATTGGTTAAATTAGTGATTGTTCAGATTACAGTATTTGCAGCTTTAGTTCGGTTATATTCCTGACTTACAGCATTAACTTCTTGCTTTATACACGATGATTCACGTTATTCGACACGGAAGATTAAGGCTAAACTTTTAGATTTAAAAAAAGTTTTGTATATGGAATGGATGAGGGTCTATTGGAAGTACATTTTAAAATTATTGTCATTGTATACAGGTGGTCCCAAAAGTATAAAATTGATTAAAGTTTTATTTTTTTAAATAAAACACCTAGTATATTAATGTATTTTCTGTATCTACGGACAAAAGTAAAGGTAGTTTTATTAAGGTTTATGGCATCTAAACCGTACCGGTCTTCAGATATTCGTTATTTTGTGAAAATGCAGCATCAAATTTAATGTTTAAAATCTCAGCACTTGGTTTCTTTTCAACCACCGAAATTGGCTGATGGGCTACTAGTACATGGCATTTTTTGCGGCATGTATTAAATATTCACTACTGTGTACCAAATGTAAAAAAATGACAACTAAATTATTGCAAACTTCCATAAGTAATAACTCGTTTAATTTAAATTAGACACCCTGTATTTTATAGTATCATTAGGTGCAGAATTTAGTTTCCTATCGAAACTATTAAACATTCCTATAGCTTGGTCGTTGCATTTTCTTGGAAAATTGATTTTTTCTGAATTTGCTCTGACATAAACGAATGTAGTAATCTAATTTACCCATTCAGGTCTGTTCAGGTGTTACGTGATTTTGACAAAGCAAAATTTATTGTCATTTCTAGTTGTGACATATTAATTTAAAGTTAAATATTTTTTTACTGTAATAATTGGTGGTAAAAAATCAAAATTCTGATTTACACAGCAGAAGAACGAGTCGATATGTTCTTCATTCTAGGAGAATGCTTGCAAAATTGTCTTTTAGCATCAAGGGTTTATGCTGAAAGGTTTCCTAACCGAACTCGACCGAAATAGAGAATAGAGCCGTTTTTGAGAGACTGTTGGTTCAGTTTAGGCAAACTGGTAGTGTTCAGTATGAAACGACTGCCAAAACGAGACCAGTTACAGAAAACCAAGACACTGAATTATCTGTTATTGGCTCTGTAGTTGAAAATCCCCATGTCGGACAACGAGATATTGCGCAAAACATAAATATTAGCCAAGCAAGCGTATCAAGGATTCTTCAAAAACATAAGTATCACGATTATAATATACAACTACATCAAGAACTCTACGATAACGATTTTGGCCAGCGAGTGGACTTTTGTATGTGGGTGTTAGAAAATGATGGAGAACAAGAAGATTTTTTCGAATCAGTTCTATTTAGTGATGAGTGTACTTATCATAACGATGGTTCTTTTAACCGACACAATTTTCATTATTATTCTGATTTTAACCCCCATGAGTTTAGACTTATTAATAACCAACATAGGTGGTCAGTAAATGTATGGAGGGGCATAATGGGACAGTATGTGATTGGACCTTATTTTTTTGACGAACATTTAAACGGAATGTCGTTTCTAAATTTTTTGAGAAATCAGCTTCCAATTTTACTGCAAGAAGTTCCTCTAGATATAAGAACAACCATGTGGCTGCAAATGGATGGGGCACCTGCTCATTATCATCGTGAAGTCCGGTAGTTCTTAAATGTTCGTTTCCAAAATCGGTGGATTGGAAAGAATGGAGCACAACATTGGCCATCAAGGTCCCCTCACATAACGCCTCCCGATTTCTTTTTATGGGGATATGTGAAAGGAATCATGTATAATACGCCACCAAACACAAAACAAAATATGAAGGAACGAATCAGAGAGGCCTTCAGAAGCATAACTCCCTATATGTTACGCAATGTGAGTGAAGGGTTTAAAAACAGAATACGTTTGTGTTTAGAATCAGACGGTCGTCATTTTGAACAAATTTTATAACTGTTTGTTTGTTTTACTCTTATGTTGACTTGTTATTTATTGTATTTCAAATTGCCACTATTATTGCACTTATTTTTTTTGTAATAGAGATGCAAAATTTTATAAGAACTCTTGTAATATAATGTTTTATTGTTTTATTTGATAACTTATGCTAAATAAAAACACTTTAACATTCAGATGACTGCTAAATAATCTTCATGATCATAATTTTGTAACTTATAAATTAATATCTGACAAATACGTGGTGTTCATTAGAAAACTTCGTCTAGTTGGTTGTGAAATGAATGGAGAAACCAAAGTCCACTTACTTTCATTATGCCATCCTTTTCTGTCAAAATTTTATAGCCTCCTAAATGAAACTTTCTAGTGAACACCCAGTACTAATGATAATAAATTTTGCTTTCTCAAAATCAGGTATTGTAATAGGTAAATTAGATTACTTAATTCGTTTGTGTCAGTTCAAATTCAGAAAAAATTAACTTTCCATGAAAACTCAAAGACCAAGCTATAGGAATGTTTAATTGTTTTGATAGGAAACTAAATTTTGCATCTAATGATACTAAAAAATACAGGGTATCTCATTTAAATTAAACGCGTTATTACTGTTTGAAGTTTGCAATAATTTAGTGTTCATTTTTTTACATTTGGTACACAGTAGTTAATATTTAATACATACCGCAAAAAAATCATTGTACTATTAGCCCACCAGTCAGTTTTGTTGGTTGAAAAGAAAACCAAGTGCTGAGATTTTAAACATTTAATTTGATGCTGCATTTTCACAAAATCACGAATATCTGAAGAACGGTACGGTTTAGATACCATAAACCTTAACAAAACTACCTTTACTTTTGTCCGTAGGTACCGAAAATACATTAATATACTAGGTGTCTCATTTCAAAAAATAAAACTTTAATCAATTTTATACTTTTGGGACCACCTGTATACAATGACAATAATTTTAAGATGTACTACCAATAGACGCCCATTCATTCCATATACAAAACTTTTTTTAAATCTAAAAGTTTAGCCATAATCTTCCGTGTCCAGTAACCTGAATCACCCTGTATAGTAGTGATCATGTGAGACTGACTCTAGAGCTTCGACAGTTTTACGAATAGAGTTTTACATTTTGTCTGGAAGTGCTGAATTGTTCTGATGGCTTCTCCTTTGATATGGCATTTTAGATACCTAATATATTTCCTCGATTCCACTGAGAGGTTGTTTTAAGTGGATTATGTTTCTTAACATATCTTGAAGCGGAGTCAGTTCTTCATAGTTTTCAGTTAGTATAAGCAAATTGATTTTAGAATAGTTTAGACTAGATTTTAGATTTTCGTTGGCATTTTGCGTAGTCACTACAATCAATAAGATTTGGTTTTTGTAACTTTTCCGGCTTGATGGCTTTGAACTCATTTGATCTTATATTTTTAGTTTCCCAGTGCAGTGTCATTTTTCCCAATCTTCAGTTCAGCCCCTCGTTCAAAATTTTTCTTCTTGTGTAAAATCCCGAATTGTCCAATTTAGACATTTTTCCTGATCTGAGTTTCTGTTTATTTTTTTTTCGGTGAATTTTTTGTTGTAATCGAATGCATTTTGCACAGTTGCATTTTGTCTTTAAAGATCTATCGAAGCTGATCAAAACAGCCAGTGGCGAGGTATGCAGCCAGAGGTGTTAGTTTCATGAAGCTTAAAAACTGAGAATTTTTGGATGTGACTTTTTAGTGCAACTTTACAAGTTTATTCTCTCTTTCTGTAACATATTGTGCTCCTCTTTAAGCTCGATTTAAGCGATTTACTCTCAGATTTTTAAATTTTGTAATTAATTTTAAACAGTTTGTTAACTACTTTGAGATGATTACTTTGAATTGAAAAAACTTACTTGAAACAGACTGCTGATTACTTTTTTACGGCCGAAGGACCATTTTTCGCCTCAAGCTGAGACTCTAAAAGCTCGAGTTCAATAAAATATTGTGATAGTTCTATCGATACTGATAATTTATTACATTGAAAACTTTAATTAGACTAGTAACGACCAGTGTAAAAAGGTGTTTTAAAATGAAGGGTTGAAAATGCGCAATAATGTTCTGAGTTTTGCTCAGAGATTTAGGAGGTTTGCTAAAAGATTTGGAGTAGTTATTTTTTAATTGATTATTCACTTGAATGTTTGCATTTTTTCTTGATAAAGTATTCCACTTATCTTTTATATAATGGTGCAAAATTTAACTTGCTATAAATTAGCATAATATCCCATATATAGATAAAAACGATTATTCAAATAAGATAAAGTAGCAAGTGTGGAAGATATCTGAAAACTGAATGAGAATCTTGAAATTAAGTAACTGACGATGTAAAATTATTTCTGACAAAGCAGAACGATTCAACATAACAACGTAAATACCCCACTCGTTGCTTTACTCGCTAGTTAAGTTATACGACATTGTCAGGGTGGCAGTCTTAATTAAAATTAATGAAAGCCGTAAAAGAAAACTATAACACCACCGTGGCACCTAATACAATAATCTACTTATAATCATCATGTAATCAACCCACTTGTTCATGCTTAAATTATTTCGTCAGCTCAAGCACGCAATCATTCCACGCGAAAGACTTGAAAGTTGGAAATGTTTGGTATATCATTTTCATAATTAAGAGCAAAGTTTGAGCGATCTACGACGTAGCAGGGGTAATTTGGGAATTTTTAATTTATCATCGAAATGTGTTTGGAGTATGCTCGGAGTTTAGCACTTGTTTACCTTTCTGTGCCTGTTTTATTTTCTAATTCGTCAAATAACCTTTATAAATATAAAAATAATTTGTTGGTGAAGTTAGCGGGATTAGGACAAATAACGCACCTCTTCTTTATTCGAAAATGGCCGACGTTTCGACTATTTATTTAGTCTTCATCAGGGCTAAAACCCAATAAGTTAAATGATAACAAATCCCTGGGCCCAACATAAAATTGTAAATACTGTTTGTTAAATTATGGAACGTAAATTCATATACATCCATTACATCTCTTAAATTTTAAAAAAAATTTTAAACAAGTTTTTAAACAAAAACGTAATAAAAAATATTAAATATACAGACAAACTGTAGACAACTACAAGAATTAACACTTAACAATAACCGATAGTACCAAGTAACCAGTAAACATTGAGGCGTACATTACGGATGAAAGAACGCCCAATATAAAGATGTAGGACGCTCATGACGAGGGGGCCGCTATCAAGTGTCGATCACTTTAAGTTGCCCAACCACTAATCCAGATGGAAGGTTGGAAACAATTCAATTATGGCTTTGTTGATTTTTTTCTCTTATGTTTATTATGAAGTCTTAGCAGATGTTCATAGTGGCTGCTAAGGCCCTGTGTGTCGATTCTAAAATTGACAGTGTTATTTAATTTTATTTGTATCATTTCCGAAATGTTGCGTTTATTATGTTCCCGGTCAACAATGGAAACTTTCGAGAAATCGAAATTGTGTGCGGTGACAAAATGGTGATGTGCCAGTGCCGTCGCCTCACCCCTCTCAAGACTTCCCTCGCGACAGTCGTACTTATGTTGATATATTCGGTTCTTGAGGTATTGGCGAGTTTGGCCCACGTAGCAAGATTCACAATCAGCACATGGAATCATATATACAATGTTCGAAGCCAAACTGTGTGGTGTTTGATCTTTCAACCGTGAGAAGATGTCGTCAACCGTATTAGTATTGTAGTATGCCAACCCACAGTTCGGGTTTTTTCGCGGATTTGTCTTTGTATTGCCTCAGACAAGCCAGGAATGTACGGAAATCTACAATATAAGGATTCGCTTTTTTCTAAGGATGGATGGGAGCCATGTTCCAATTGTGATAGATGAACCTTATAATTATTCACTTTACGAAAGAAGAGGGGTAGCTGTTATTTCTTAGAATATCTTTTATTATGTTTTTGTTTTTTGTTCTATATTGTGGGCTAGACAACATAAAACTACGATAAAGCAAATTTTTTATGGTAGCAGTTTTTTGTGAAGTGGGATGACCCGACCGGTAATTATTGACTTCTCCAGAAGCTGTGGGTATTTGGTACCAATCCGTAGATAACGTGTCATCTGCATTATGCATAATCATGACATCAAGAAAAGGGATCCGACCGTCACTTTCAATCTCCACTGTGAACCGCAAACGTTCGTGGTAACTATTAAAGTGGGATAATACCTCAGTGAGTTTATACGCTGGGCAAGCGAGAATCATATTATCTACATATAACTTAAGGAATGGTATCGAGAAAGGGATATCACACACAATACAGGATATCAATTCGCTCATGACGATATTAGCGAGAACCGGGCTAGCGGTGTTTCCCATGGCGGAGCCTTCAAACTGTTGATACCATCTCCCATCAAACTTGAAGTAACTGCTAGAAAACAAGAACTCCACAATACTCAAAAACGCACTCCTAGAAATGGGTGTGTACGCTGAAATTTCCAACGTTGATTAATACTTGACAAGACTAGTTCCTTCGGTATATTTGTAAACAATGACGTTACATCTAATGACACCAATATGTGCCCAGCTGGGGGTCTGACGCCTTGCGCAACATCAACAAACTGGAAAGAGTTCAGGACATTAAACTCAAAGGTAAACGACACCGGGTGCAGTATTTTATGTACGAAAACTGCCAAATTGTAAGTGGGTGATCCGATGCAGCTCACCACAGGTCTGAAGGCTATGTCAGGTTTATGCGTCTTACGGAGACCATACAGCTTCGGGAAAACCGCATTATGAATTTTAAGGCCCTTACAAGTAGACAGGTCAATGAATCCCTCGCGAAATAATGAATCAACCAGTTTATTGGCATGACTCTGAATTCTATTGGTTATTGGTGGGGTCCGAGTTAATACGTTTACTTTTAAAGGTATTAACTCGAGACGCATCACTTAACAACGATTCCATTCCCTGGATGTAAGTCTCTCTCAACATGACAACAGTAGAACCTCCCTTGTCCGGTCGCAAAATTATTATTTTTTGATGTTTCTGTAGAAACATGTTACATTCATAAAAGTCTTTTAATACAGGCGCAATGATTTTATTTTTTTGGTGAATATTTCTATGGTAGAAATTTGTGACTATATTAATGCACCGGCCTCTAGCATCGTCACGGTCATCCTCAGAAGAAACACCCACCTGCAGACAGTATTCAAGATGTTTGACAATAGTCGGTATGCAGGCATTATGCGACCCCAACGGCATCGCAAACTTTGGGCCAGCGGATAAAACCCGGGTCACCGGGGTCACACATAAAAATAATAAAGGATATCTGGCAGTAAATGGATCTTTTTACGCGTTAAATGCTTAGACATATTAGAGTTATATCAGCGGCTCTTTGAACCCCATCTTGTTATTCCCTAAACAATTACTCTCAACTAGATCGCGATCTATATAGAGATCTCTCAATATAGAGAATATCGCAACAAATGATTTAGAACACAGATAATAACAAAAAACGTCTTTCCTATGTTATAAAAAATCATCATAAATAGATATTAATTCACATATAATCTTAGCAAAAATATTGAATCTATAGTTAAAAAACCAGATGTGCATGCTCCGGTTGCCAAGCTCCGCTAAACTCGAGGTGTTAGTTTTGAAAAATCGACGATGTCAAGCTTAATCTTATTAAGATTTTTGCGAAATACAGAACTAACAACAAATTCTTTTTAGTTCTTGCAATGCTTAAACTATTAATTAAGTAGGCAAGTTAACATTGTGCGGTATGAAAATGAAACTAAACACTAATATTCTGTGCAGTAATTTATATATTTTAAAATAAAACATTTTGTTCTGTTCCTGTTAACTTTTTTTTTTAATAAAAAAAATCAAGTTTGTTTTTAGACCATATTGTGTAACGTTTGCACTCTTTGCCTTTACAGTTTACACTTGAAAAACTCAATTTCGTGTAAAAGATATTTGATAATTTTATAATGTGTGATGTGACTATTTTTGAACATCCCTACAATTGATTTTCACACACGTCAATTATCAGAATTCATGACGGAGGGGTGTCAATTTGGATGGTGGCAGAACCTCACCTTAAGCTGCAATTTCACCTTATTGGGCGACAGAAGATCTTAAATGAATTTTGTAAGTCGAGATAAAGATTCACTTATGGTAAGTTCATCCACCGATGTTTCTTCATATTTCTATCCTAAATCAAAGTTTATAACCTAGGTCGAAGAAAAGATATAAATACCTCCGTGACATTAATCTACACCTTTGAGGTCACGAAGGTAAAGAAAATTGTAACGAGGTTTATTCTTAGATGGATTGTTTCAGATTAGGGTTCCTTTGAAGGTTTTTTTCCTTCTATTGATGATTTTTCAGGCCAGTCTTAAAAATGTTTGATAAGATTTTTTTGAGGCACTTTGGAGCATTCGTGCTACTGTTCTGAATTCTGATTACTGTTCCAGGTTACGGCCACCTTCTATTTTCTATCGAGAGAAGACGACTGCCCCCAACTGGGAAACGGTTTTGCAACAGCAGCTTAACCACCATCACCTCTAGGAAGTGGCTTCCTAGGCAGTCCTAGGTCGAAACTTCGAAGTTACTGAACGAAGACCAGTACATACCTACCAACCTTATAATTTTTTGTAGTGCTTAGTCTTCATTTTCGCTCTGCTTGCACTATTTGCTTTAATAGTATCAGTTGTTCATGGGCAATTTTTACCACCGTGGAATGTTGGAATTTTATCGTGGCGTAAATAATAACATGGGAAAGGCTGAACTTATCAGTGTGACACTCTATCTGTTCTCGTGTCGTTGACGGAACAAGTGTTGGATAGTTTTGTGTATAGTGGTGATTGTAAACTTTTACCCCCCTGGTCCATGTTAACAACGTTTAAACCTCGCATGCTCTAATAATGTTTATATTTAAGACTACGGGCAACATACATGATGATCTCGAGGTTTGTATGCCATTCAAATAATTTAATATTAGCTCTAATGTTCTCATTATTGTCATTCACAGCCCTGATGAGGTTTAATGTAACATTAAACGAAACGTCGGCGTAGAGGTTGTAGTACTTATTGCTGCCTTGTCCCAATCCGCCAATTTATATCCACATATTCATCTTGGTATCAGTATTTTTTATAATAAAAATTAGGTTACAGTGTTAATAGCCAGAATCATTGTAAAGATTCACATTTCAGTTTGGAATATAAGATTCAGCGTTCCATGCCTTCGTAACCATAGAAGCCGCTGGTCCCCTACAAGTACTCAAACATAAAATCCAAAAAATGATGCTGCTGCAGAAATTTTGTTTTGTCTTGATTCTTCGGGTAGTAAAAGAGAGTGATCCTTCCAGAAATAATATACCTGAACCGAAGATTGCTCATCCTACTATTTGCACCAATTTCTTAATTTCTCTATATTATCCGGTCTAGTTTCAAACACCATATTTCTTGAAATGGTCCCAAAAAAACTGAATTGAATATGGCCATCCAATTTCTCTGTGGGGTCCTGCGCCATCTTGTTGGAACCATAAACTTTCACAATGCAGCGAGGGGTTGTATTCATTTGGAAATAAGTAAACGCGTGTGAACATTAGAACATTTTCCAGAAAATCAAGAGAGTTTTGTCCGATAACTTTGCCATAAAAAAATACAGTCCTTATATAGTTTTTGTAACGGTAAAATTTTATTTTAAGATACTGGATTTTAAGACGTTCCAATTTCGAAAATTTTAAGGGTAAAATGCAATTAATTTTGGCTTTCCATATGGTTCTTAGCACGATTTAATTGCAACAAATATATGCAATGTGTGAAAGTGCAATGAAAAACAAATATTTTGGCCCTGTATAAATTTTTGACAATGACATTGAGTGAATTTGGCTAGTAAATGAGGTTACAAATTTGACAAATGTCCAGTTCATTCATGAAATTTTGCCAGATTAATACGACAAAAAGAATTGGCATTTGAAGTGGTGGTCCAATTAATTTTTTATCTTATGCTTTTGCCGAACTTATTTCCACTCTGAATTTTGTACCGCAATTTCCTCTATTCTGTCAAAGAGGTTTTTGTGCCTAAAGGTCTCAACAGCTTTTCTGGTTACTCTCGGATAATAACTCTGCGACTGATAATTGAAGAAATCCATCTTGTTAAAAGGATGAAAGGCATATCTTGACCTTCATAGAAAGCGTATTCTACTGCTGACTTTTGTGTTTATCCCAGCCAGTAACACCTTTTTGTTCCGTAGTACTCTGCGTTTGTTAATACTGAGTTTTGTGGTGTCAATACCAATTTGTACAATGAGTCACATACCATATCTGCATGCAATCTTATTATCACATTTGTGCATGAATGTCAAATAATTCTCTTGCTAAATTTAGAGTCGTTTGTGACCCTAAACAGGTAATTTTAAAATCAGAAGGAGCAACAAGAAATATTTCTTAGTTCTCACCTTGGTTTAAAAGCAACATTTTCTGATTATTTTAATTCGTGTTTTGTTTTCAGCTTTGTTTATATATCCCAAACTTTGCATAGGTAGTCCAACATTGTTGCAATAGATACTTAATGTTTGGCAGTGGGGGAAGTCTGGTCAATTGAGGTATGTTAGCTTGTTGTATACCAACCTGAATTGAGTATTTAAAAATAGGAGAGAAATTTTGCCTTCGCCACTTTGTCCACAAATTTTTGTTCCTACACAATCGACGGCTACGGCCACCTCCCATATGTGCAACATCTTATCTTTAATAGTTACTGTATCATGGTTATTAGGTTCTAAACTTACTCCATTATGATTGGCAATACAATCATACAAACAAATGGCAAGGGTTTATTGTCAGAATCTCTACAACAAGAACACTGTACTCTTGACAAATTGTGGAACATTTTTTGTAGGCACAGCAACGATCTAATTTTGGCGGACTAGAGAAAAGGGTCGAGTGGAACACCTTTTGATAATATTTCTCCATTTATTATCACGTTAGCAGGCTGATTCAAAATTGGCTAGCAGTGATTCTCGTCAGAATCCAATAGTGAAATAATAGACATATAAAATAATTATCATTAAGAACATCAACATTAACGCTCAATTTACGGTAAACGATACACCATTGGAAAGAGTAGAGAAAATATGCTACCTGGGCTGCAATATCAGTGATACACGGGATCATAGTTATGAAATAAGAACTCGAATTGAAAAATCCAGAAGCGCTTTTAACCGCCTTAAGAAAGTTCTTTGTAACCTGTCTCTTAATATCTATATACGCATAAAAATTCTCAGATGCTACGTCTTTAGTGTTCTCCTCTATGGAAAAGAAAGCTGGAGTCTTACTGAGGCTACCACCAAACGCTTAGAAGCATTCGAAATGTGGTGCTACCGACGCATGCTACGGGTCTCATACACATACCATATAACTAACTAATTAATAAATATTTTTTCACATAATATTCATAATAACTAATATATAATTTGAAGATGTACTTAACTTTATTACCATACATCAAGCCGACATTTCCCCAATCGTTCAAATTCCGCGAATTGTTGTGAATTCACACTCTCGATCATTCATTAGGAATAGAAAGATAGTAATATGTCTACCTTATTACTTCTATCTTCCTAAGAAAGAGGTACTTCTGCATATTTCTTTAATTGTCTATTAGGTTAGCACCAAAATATGATGATGTTCGGATGTTCGAGCTTAGCTCTTGTATTTGAGCTAGATGAAATAGAGATTACTAGACTGATAACACAGCTGCCCAATAAATTCTCGGCGGGAATTGATGAAATTCCAATTAGAATCTTGAAGTATGTTGCACGGTCCATTTCCAAACCTCTGGCACATATTATTAATGAATCACTGCTTACGGGTGTGTTCCCGAATAATCTAAAGCATGCCAAAGTAATCCCAATTTTCAAGAAAAGTGATCGCTTTGTTCCTGACAACTACAGACCCGTATCTCTGCTACCTTCTTTCTCAAAAATATTTGAGCGTGCTATCTATGGTCGCATTATTGGATTTTTGCAGTCTCACAATATTCTGGTCGATTACCAATATGGTTTTGTGCCCAAAAAATCAAGAGAATTGGCCGTTTATGCCGCTGTGCAGCATGTTTTCCAGAAGGTAGATCAGCACTTTAGAGTGGCAGGCTTGTACTTTGACCTATCTAAAGCATTTGACAATATAAATCACGACCTACTGATACAAAAACTCAACTACTATGGCCTGAGAGGTAAGTATTCGGCCTTGATAGAATCTTACTTGCAAGACAGGAAGCAGACTATCTGTATATCATATGATGGTGGAGCGTATTATTCTGAGGAGAGCCATGTGGAAAGGGGCGTTCCACAGGGATCGGTATTAGGTCCATTGTTATTCCTCTTGTGCGTGAATGATTTATCGAAGAGCATAAGTAATGGGTTGATATGCCAATATGCAGATGACACTTCCGTTATATTAACCGGTGACTCTGTAGACAGCTTGTCCAGAGAGTGTACTGCCACAGTTGCAAAAGTTGCTCAATGGCTTGACATTGAATGCTGGAAAAACTGGAATCCTGTCGTTTGGCATGGGAGTTCAAGATTATTCTCTCTATGTGTCCACAAATAGGAAAACTATACCTGTTGCTCCGAGTGTTAAATTTCTGGGGGTACATGTTGATTCGCGTCTCGACTGGATCGTACATTGCCAGTTCTTAAATTCTAAAATAAATAGCTACTGTGCTCTCATACGTAGGATACGAGGGGTAGTGTCACTTGATCGTCTCAAAATGTATTATTTGGAATGCATACAGTCACTAATAGAACACGGAATAGTTTTTTGGGGCTAGTCTCGAAGTGCACTATCAGTTTTCAAATCGCAAAAGCGTCTAATTCGGACTATGCTTGGCGTCGTTTCGAGAACTAGCTGTAGGTCACACTATCAGAAACTGGACATATTAACTGCTCCATCATTATATTTCCTTTCACTCGTCGTGTTTATAAAAAAGAACCCGAGCTTATTCACACGCAACTATGAAAATTACTCGGAGAAAATGTCTATAAAGACTCGAGGCAGAGAAGACCTTTGTATCCCTCGACATGACTCAAGTTTCTACAAAAAAGGGCCCTTATACAGAGCAATAAAGGCATATGCACGGTTGCCGAGATGTACAAGAGAAATAACCACGGTGTCCAAGTTTAGGAAGGAGACCATCATATTTCTCAAATTGAAATGTTATTATTCCTTTACTTTTTAATTTTAATTTTACTGTTATTACATAATAATATACAACATTATTCTTTAAATTTTATATAGACACACAGCTACATAATTTTTGTATAAATTTAGCAGCAATGAGTTTTCTTTTGTGACGTTGCTATGTGGGCCACTGTACCATTTTGTCGGCAGTAAAGTATTATTATTATTATTATATCAGTAGTCTTTTATTTACCAAAATTAATAAAATTTATGAACTGATTATCAATTATAATATCCTGGGATTTTTTACCTCCCCTACCCATTTCATGATTTTACTTCTTTCTACTACACGTACTGCCTACTTATAGCAGGCTCAGTATTTTGAATGAGTGATACTTAATTTTTTATTAATTTGGCAACGTTCCACAAATAATTTAGACATTTGTCAAATTTGTAACCTCATTTACTTGCCAAATTCATTCAATGTCATTGCCAAAAATTTATACAGGGGCAAAACATCTGTTTTCCATGGCACACCCCAGTCCATAATAATTTGAGACGGCATGTAGGTACCTAGATTTTCAAGGCACGCATATCACTAGCTTTAAGATATTTCTGAATTGTCCCACTTTTACTGACACAAATGTTTTCCTGAGGTTACTCGGTTCTTGAACTTGCTCAGATTTTTGTAAATTCTCCTTGTTCAATAGCAATACTGTTAATGGGATGGTATCTGCAAAGGATAAAGCCCACAGCGTAAGCATGGAAAGTTCTTCCTAACTTTCGAGTATTTCTGCAGTTGTTGATGTTTTCGAGCCTTAGTGGTATGAGCTGATTCGTTTGGGTCATTCATTGATTTAGAATTCAACTGTTGAAGTTTTATTCAAGCATAATTGCCTACAGATATGGGACTTAAAAAATTACCTTGTGAAATTTTGCTGCCTGTCTTGGCTCTCGTTTCCTATTGCCGTCCTGTTTTCTTTCTGGGACTTGTACTTGATATTTACTTTTTATTGATTATCCTCTCATTTGTTTTATTATTCCGTAAATGTTAATTAGACACCTTGTTTTGCTTATGAGGAGTGTCAGTGTAAGTATGATTTCAACGGTCATCAGCACCGTCATTATTTCCACATTAACGATTTGCATATCGTAAGCGAAGCCTTCGTGTTTCGCAATGTATGCCTTCTTTCCCATGAACCATGGACCCCACAAACATGACGTGCTTACTGAGATGGTGTTAATCTACATTTATCCAATGTCCTGAGTTCTATAGTTTCTTCAATCTCATATGGAAGCCGTATCTCAGCTCGGCAGGTTTTCTATTACTCGTCTTTATGTCGGTTTCGATTTGCTTGAAGTCCTGTCTTCTCTTTCCCACAAATTGTGCCAATTTTCGTGTACTTTTCTTTATTGAACTTTCAAGTCTAGAATGTCTTTGACTACATATCTAGAATTGGCAACACTGCCTTTTGTTTTTGTCGAATTTTGTTTTTCTGGTTTTCGGCAATCAAATTCTCATTTTTTTTTTCTTTTACTACTACCAAGTAGAGGCTGACGTGTCCAAATTAGCCATCATCCCAAACCATCGCCGTTTAAGTTTGCAACTTTGAGTTTTGACTAGATGTTCCACGACTCCTGCAGCAGGGATTCATTTGAGAGAGGCATTCAGAAAATTCTGTTTTGGTGATTTGGTGTAACGGAGTCCCAACGTTCGGGGATTAAAGGATTTGAGACACCACCTGTCTAGGTTAACTCCATTTAACATCATGGGTTTTACGTTTCATTGCTAGGGAAGATTTGCTTCTGGTTTCAAGTGCATATGGGTACTATATGTACATCAAGGGGTACTATATGGGTACTATATATGCATCAAAGGTTCAAGTTATATATAGTAGGTGCGCATTGGGATTGCTGCTGGATTTGCAACGGCTCATCCTGTGATCTTCAGTCTAGTTGAGCACCGTATGAGCACAGTTTCTATTTCTGGCATATTTATATTCTTGTCGTTGAAATTTGGCTTAGGTCATTTTAATTGCTAGAGACTAAACCTGGTATTAATTACCTCAGTAAGAATTTACAATTTTGAGTTTTTAAATCTATAGGTAGGCTATTGAACTTTAAATATATTCCAAATTTTTCATGTCATTTACGGTGCAATTGTTACTGAACATACTAACTGCTACATGGTGGCATTGGTCTACTACTTCTAAAGAATTTAGTGGATTCTATTTAAATCAACAGCTATTATATATACAAAAAAATATATATATATATATTTTTTGTTTTTATCCTACTGGTTAACTGGTTAAAAAGGAAAGGGTAAGTGTATTGCGGTTGTAAGCTAGCAAATCACGTGATTGATATCACTACCTAAATTCCATCAATTTTCCGGGCAAGTTGTAAAATAATGACGTGGTCCTCAGCCATTTAACCCTCTTTTTCCTGGGACTTTTGGTTACATGATTGCTACTTGCCTGTGGTACTTAAACTTCAATATTTTTTTATTCTATTGTGTTTGATTGATGTTTCTTGGGGGTATTTAGCCAATTTATTTTCTATTAGCCTAACCATAAATTGAGCGTCGTATCTTATAATATCATTTTTAACAATACCCGCCCACATATTTATTTTGCAGGGATATTTCACTATGATTTTCTTTGCACAAAAAACTAAACTTTTTCATATTTATTCTACATTATTTAATTTGATGGTAAGCTCATTCGGTAAAACTAAATTTTTAACAAATAGTGGACTATGATTGCACAAGTCCATCTCTGTTTGACAAAATTCCATTCTGCGATCAGAGTCGTCTTCGGATAATTCACGAGCAAGGGTTGATTTATTTATAGAATTGCAATTTTTCTAGCTCGAGCAACTTATGAACTCGAAATTCGCTTCTTCTTCGCTTCTAAACTGAGGTACCTTGATATGGGGATTTTCTACTATTGCTAATAAAATGTTTAATTTCATATCATCGAGCGGGCAGGTCGCTCTTTCTTCGGTCAGACTAAAACCGAACCAGTTTCACAAAACTTTCTTTTCATTTTGCTAACAAAGATGGATTGAGTGAGCTATGGGTCTTTTGCTGTTGCATAGCTCAGAGTGAAGCATCATAGTTATTTCAATACGTTGGTCACAGACAAACTTCCCGTTGTAAAGGTTTTGATAGTCGTCACAAATTTGATAGCCGTCAAATTTATTAAATTGACTGAAGTCTAAAACTTTTTTTCGGGGGTAATATAACGAGAGCTTTGAAATTACCGATAACTTTTCACGAGTCCTTTAGGACGAGTGAAATTTGCAAGGAAAACATGCCAGAGTGAAACATTTTCTGGTTCATTTTAAAGCTCGATCGGTATTTAGTGAGATTATTTTTCGACTCAAGTTAATATTGACAACAACATTGATTAAGGTTTAGGTTAGTGTAAGCAATAATACCACGTCGTCTAGACAACGTGGAATTACCGCTGTAATTTTTTGATAAGCACACTCTCCTTATGGGAAAATTTATGCATGAGTGAAATAATCAGAAAAATAAATAAATATAGACGTGTGAGAAAATTAATTTACTCCATACTTTATGAACGCCTAATACCTATTATGAGTATTCAGCTTGCATATAATAGGCATCATTCCTCAGGTGAATTGCGCCACTCGCTAAGCTCGTAGCCGCAAAGGCCACCTTTGGAAAAGATGCGCATTCATTATATGCTTGTTGGGTAATACACTACCATTAAACGCTTCATGAAATTAATTCAAAAGATGCATTTTACGTACCATTTTCATAGTGATCAAATGCGATTTTTGAAAAACGATATTGTTTTTCAAAGCAGAAGCGGAATAAGATGCCAAAAATATATAAGAGAGCGCTATTTTTAGAGGTACATTTACGGTGCCCTTTAAGTTATTTTTAGCTTCATTTTATTAAAAATATGTTCTTGCTTAAAAAAAACTCGTGTTGAAAAGCATTCCACGTGTATTTGTTTTTTTTCTGCAACATACCATTTATTTTTCGAAATAATATGTCATAATTTATACAATATTAAAAAATTGTTAAGTAGATTATATGCTGTTTTTTGTTTCAGTAAAATCAATAATTTTATTTTAATTGTCTTATTTTTCCTCAGCCACAACACTGCTGAAAATTGTTAACATTCCTTGAAAAATTTCTTGCAGGTAATTAAATCAACCTCCCTAGAGCTTCTGAAATAAAGTTTTATTATTTTCTCATTTTGCTAGATAGATAAACTCAGGGAAGCGTATATTTTTTTTAACAATAAAACATGTGGTGCTGCGAAGATATTTTTAATCACACCATGAGATCACTCGCTGGGAGCACAATTAGATTTAAAATTTATTACCATGCGAAGGGGTTGCACTATCTACCACCTGGGGGTTAAGAAAAAGGATCAACTACAGGGGGTGACCTAGAACAAAGATTAATTACTTTCCTACACATATTTAAACCGTTAAAGTATGGGTTGAACTCAGGTGCTGCTTTTCTCATGTAAAATTGGTAAATATTTTATAGCGTGCAAATATTTTCAGCGAATTGCTTCCAGTTGAAGAAAATTGAGAATACGCTTCTACATACGAGTGAATTTTGTCATAGAAGTATAGAGACAATTACCTCTTGATGAACTCGTATAAATATATTGTTGCTTGCTGCTACGATATGGCTCTCATTAGTTTGTTTTGTTCAGGAAATGGTAAACAGTCTGGTTTGCATATTATTTCATGTGGAGTTTAAACGTCCTCTTTAGTGAAATACTCTTAGGCCCAGTTGCATGAAAAATAATTAGCTAAATGGTCAAATAACCCATGGTCAACATCTAAACCACAGATCTAGGAGAAAGTTGTATGAAAGAAGTTAACCATTAGTTAACTGAACCGCCATTTACTTTTAAAACTCAGTGTTGGCAACCGTGCTTTCTAGTAAATTTTTCTTTTATGTCAGATATGTCACGTCAATAATGTCAATTTTAAATCGGCAAACCGGCTCGGGCGAAGTTTAAGGTTAGGTTTTCTTATTTCCTGGATCGCATAGTTTGGAATGTTTCATGGAGGTGATATGGTTTGTTATTCATAACGTTTTGGTTCAAAGTCGTTGAATTACAAGATTATCTTGTAACCTAACAAAACCTACCTTTCAATTATCAGGACTATCGTATCAACAACTATCGATCGTGTTCTTACTGATGCTTCTTACTAATGAATTGAAACAAGGAAATTGTTAACAAGCCTTTATTGAGAATAAAAAATCAGATTCCCAGAGTAGCACGGTCAAGAAGGATGTTTAGGAAGAACTAACAAAAGAATTTAATGCAATATCAGGCTGTACACCCAGAGGAAGTGACATACTTTTCAATAAGTACAGAAACCTAAAAAAGAAACAAAGAAGAAGTTTGCAGACGAAAACTGGTACCAACAAGGAACAGTTGGTGGCCTTATCAAAATGTTCCAGTAAACTAGGTAGAAAAGTGACGGGGTTGGAAAGCCGAAGGCTATGATGACAAGGTTGACAAGGACCCTTTCCATGTAAATAATGGTAGCTCAATAAGTAAATGCTTTTTGAAATAATCCATTTATGCTCTCCTTTATGCTTGCTTTTCTTAAGACAAGTGTCTCTGCCCTGATTGTTAAACATAGGCAAAAAACTCCAGCTTAAGGCGTTTATAAAGGCCGCGGTAACACATGTTTATAAACTCTGGCATTTTAAGGGAAACCTCCCACCATCGGAAGTTCCATAGGATCAATATTTTCGGAGATAGACCCCTTCGCTGGTCGATTTTGAATCGCGTTTTTGGACCATTTTTTAAAAAACCTTTTTAGAGGTTAATTTCATTCGCATTGAGTTTGTTACGTTCATAGGAGATTTCAAGCATGCCATTCCAATCGAAAACAGCAAACAAATTTTCGCGATTTTTTTTTGTTTTGTAAACGACATTTTTTCTCATTTCTCAACTCTTATCGCCTGTAACTTGAAAACGCCCCACCGATTCGAGCGAATCCAACTGTTTTTCCCTCTTCTTGATGTCCTCTTTCACCTCCCACTATCGGAACTTCCATAGGAGCAATATTTTCGGAGATAGACCCCTTCGCTGGTCGATTTTGAAGCACTTTTAGAATCGCCTTTTTAGACCATTTAAAAAAAAAAACGTCTTTAGGGGTTAATTTCATTCGAATTGAGTTTGTTACGTTCTTAGGAGATTGTAAGCGTGCCATTCCGATCAAAAACAGCAAAACATTTTTCCCGATTTTTTTTTAAATGTCTAAAGGGTGGGATATTACGATTTTTTCTCTCACTTCTCAACTTTGATCGCCTGTAACTGGAGAACGCCTTGACCGATTCGAGTGAACCCAACTGTTTTATCCTCTCCTTGATGCCTTATTTCACCTCCCACCATCAAAGGTTCCATAGGAGCAATATTTTCGGAAGTAGACCCCTTCGGAATTCGATTTTGAAGTACTTTTAGAATCGCGCCTCTGGACCATTTTTAAAAAAACCTCTTTAGAGGTTAATTTCATTCGAATTGAGTTTGTTACGTTCTTAAGGGACTGCAAGCGTGCCAATCGGATCAAAAACAGCAAAAAATTTTCCCGATTTTCTTTTGAAAATGTTGAAACGTGGGGATATTACGACTTTTTTCTCAATTCTCAACTTTGTCTGTCTGTAACTTGTGCGGTAACGTAACCAATTGTAGGAAGTCGGCTAAATTGTTTTGCTCCCGTTGCGGGAAAGCTGGGACGTTAACCCGAAATTGTTCTTGTGCCCGACAGGAAAACTAGAAGGGGGCTGCACTGAATTAGAGACAGTGCAGCCTGAAAAGATATCAAGTCAGAATGAACCGCTATTTGCTCATAAAGCAAGCTCAAACCCGGACAACCGTCCGCAGATAGTAGTAAAGGTACTTAATAAAATAATTTTAGCCCTTCTCGATACCGGAGCAACTAGTTCATATATAGGAAACGCCGTCGCTTCACTGTGTGAGCAGAGTTCTTGTCCTAAATTTGTTTCAAGTTTACAAATCAAAATTGCTAATGGAAAGACGGTCCGTGTGAAAGAATGTTATCAAGTACCGTTGCAAATTGCGAAAGAAAGAGTTACCGCCTTTTTCAATTACTTTCCACACTTAGCTGCGGATATTGTTTTGGGTATGGATATTCTGGGAGAATATGCTGATAGTCTGGACCTGCAGACTAAAACCGTAACATGGAAATTTATTGAAACCCCTTCTACTGAGCAGCATTGCAATTTGTTAGGAAGTAAAGAAAGACCCAGCCTTACACCCTCGAAGATGAAGAACGAAAATTAATTTTTTTTTTGACCAGGAGCTTCCAAAATTTAAGAACATCCAAGGTACCACGCCGTTAATTGAGCATACCATAAATTTGGAAAAATTGGAGCCTATCAAGCAACGCTACCACCCTCACAACCCAAAAATGCAGCAAGTGATATACACCGAAGTTGAGAGGATGCTGAAAGATGGAATTATAGAGCCGTCCACTAGTCCATGTAGTTCTCTGGTGGTAATAGTCCGTAAAAAGGATGGTACGCCCAGATTTTGTATTGACTTTCAGAAACTAAACACCGTTACAAGCAGTACGCCTCTACCGATTCGAGTGAATTCAACTGTTTTTTCTTCTTCTTGAGGTCCTCTTTCACCTCCCACACCTCCCACACCAAAAACTAACTTTGGAAGTTCAGTTTTATTCAGTCAGAATTCAGAAAATAAAGATTAAAAAAAAATTGATTTAATGCCAGTTTGAAGCACACCCTCTATCTCTAAGCAAGTGGGCCTAGCTGTAGTTGACAGATGTGTACGTCCAATCACAACAAATTGTTGTATTGGGGATTGAATAGGAAATTGTTATTCTTCTGCTCTAGAAATGTTACATTAAAAAAAAACAAAAAACAACAAAAAGGAAAGAGAAAGGTCTCGAGGTATTATTAATGGCTGCAATAATCAGGCAGCGGAATTCAAAAATTTTGCACACATTTTTTCCACATTACTGAATTTGTTGACATTCAGTTAACTCTTACAGCGTTTTTCACAGGGCGCACTAGTGCGCACCGAGTGTATTTCTATCCTTTGTCAATTAAATCAAAATACAAAGACGCAAATAGTTAGTTGCACAGTAGTGCAGACAGTGAATACTCGTTGCACAGTAGTGCAGACAGCGAAAAACGTTATAATATATCTGAAAAAGTTTTATTTTATGTTCGCCACTGTAAATTTGTCTAATTTTATAGTCATTATATTGTTTGTGTGGATTTCCTTACATATATTCTTTATACTCCATATCAAAATTTTATCACTATTTGTATCGTGGGACAAATTAGGGCCTTAGTGTTAAAAGATATTTTATAGAAAAAACTGAATATCTACAATCCAATTGCATAGGTACCTACTAAATTAGATTACGTTTGACACAATACGCAAGTAATGATAATGATATTGCTACCAGCTATTTCTTTCTTTTGCATGGAGCTTTGATCCAACAACAAATAGCTCGATCATCATAAGCAATTACAATCTAAAGTGTTTTCCAGGCTTTGAAGCCGTGGTCCAATGGAATTTCTTCCTAAAGAGAGAAACTAAAGAAATTGGAAAACATTCTTTTGGACCACGGCTTCAAAGCCTGGAAAACACTTTAGATTGTAATTGGTCCGGCCATGAAAGCCTTTGGTGTCTGATAATAGATTAGAGGTACAAGTTTGGCCTGGTTTCGAGCATAGTTGTCTGGGAGGGCTCAGATGGACCTGTGGAGTTTTAAGTTCTGTTTTTGCTGTCATTGATAGAAGTTTTCCACAGAGCTGTGTGTTGAGCCTCTGCTGTTTTTCATCTACTTCAATGACTTGGCCGGGATGAATGGACATCCCTCGGGGGGAATTGGACAGCTAATACTATTTGCTGAGGACTCCAGAACTTCGTGGAAAAGAACAGACGATGTTAACCTTGATGCAGAGGTGAACGGAAACATGAAATTGGTTACACACTGCTGCAATGCAAACGATTTATTCCTTAATACTAGTAAGACATGTGCTATAAATTTTGACTGCCAAGTGAACGTCTGTGTAAATGGTGATGAAGGGTCATGATTTTGCAATAAGATTTTGAGATTAAATATTGACAGTCTGCTTCGGTTTGATGGCCACATCAATAATGAGAAGACTGGTAACTCTTTGATATATCCATATGCTGTCCCCTTACCAATCCCTACCAGCACGCCAGCAAAATCTTCTGTTATTTATGAGAGCAAAACAATACTATAATAAGTTTGAACCATTGAAATTGAAGCGGACAAAGAGTGAGGATCACTTTATACTGGGTCTTTCATAATATGTGCGAAAAAAAGTTGTTCCTTGCTTAGAAATAAGAAAAGTTCATAAGAACTTTTGTCCGGAAATACTTCGTTACAAAGATACAGGGTGTTAAAAACCTTTATACACATATTTTGTCGAAGAGCAATGTAGCGCTGTGAATTTAGGAACCCATTATATACAGCGCGTTACTTAATGATAGGCCGTACTACCAAAGGCGTATTTCTGAAACAAATTCAACTCGAAAAGTTTTACGCACAAAGAATTACTTTGTGCTAGTGGTGATGTAAAGTGTTTTTCACCAACAGTTGTGAAAAGTAAGTAGGTAGGTTAGTTCCACCTCAAATATCACCATAAAGGGTATCCGAACAAATCTACCTTTTCGCAAACAAAAATGAAAAGATAATTTGTTGAAGTTTTTCAAGAATAAAAAAATAATATAGTTATTCAATACACCAAAAAATTTTCTGTTAAAAGTAGATCTTTAAAAATTCTTTAAATAAAAATTCTTACGCAAATACAATAAACAAATACAAATTTAGATATTAGAAATGTGTTGTTTTGTGGAACAGGTATATCCCAAAAGCCATGGTACCTTTTTATTCGTCTACACAAAAATGTTAGTTATTACAATTAACTTAAACCACAGAAACGATTTTTTGTCAGAAAACATCAATAATGTTCAGATTCAGCTTAAAGTAACTTTTAAATTAAAGACACTTACCGTAATGATGGTATACACTTGGATCATTTGGGGCCAGACGCTGAGCTCTCCTGAACCATTGTTCAGCTTCCATCGATCGGCTGACCTAAAAGCAGAAAAAAGATTAATGCAAGCTAAAAAAAATTGCAACAAATTTATTCTTAAAACATAGCAATAAATTGTTTTTTCCACTGAAGCGCTGAATACTATACCTGAAGAAACCTGTAACACTATACCATTATTGAAAAAGAGGAATAGCAGTATAGAATAGAAATAAAATCTTCACTTTTGAAAAACGACCTTCGACCTTCATTGAGGTCTTTCTCAGGGCCTTTTCACTAAGCAAAGTTTGTCACAGGTTAGGGATAACATTTCTTACGATCACAAAGAAACGTCCAACAGCCACATGAAACTACGAGCAAACGAAGACCACACCAGGATGATGCAAATTGAGAAACCAAAAAAGGAAATCTGATTCTAAAAAATATCACGATGTACGGCATGTGGACTTTAAATAACCTTTCACAGTTTTACTTGGCTGACGCTTCAATCCTTTGCTGGATCTTCCTCAGAGTATATCTATATAGACTTTTTTAATTGATATAGGGTATATGACAGGCCTGCACTTTAAATGACACTATAGTTTAAAAATAGCCAACGTTTCGATACTTTATTGGATCTTTATAAGGGTATATACAGGGTGGGCCAATAGTGCGTGGACGGACGATTGCACCGAAATGCAAAAAGATATCAATATGAAATTTTGGTCATCAATTGATGTTAAGCTTGGGCGTATTTCTAAATTATTTTCGTTGTTAGTGCCAAACTATATACAGAGTGGCCACACAAAGTTTTGTTTTTTTTAAATAGGACACCCTATATATTTTGTAATATTCAGGTTGCCCTTCTTAAATGATTCAAGAAATATAAGCATATGTGGCCTTTATACTAGGCGTTTAGGAAATATGGAGGTTTAAGTGATAAAAATCGGCCATCTTTGGGCGTTCAGAGCTCACTTACAAAAGAAAATTTAAAAGCGGATTATGTTCAATTATTAACTAGAAACCCTAGACTATGCAATAGTTATTAATTCGCAACCTGGAGTTGCACTGATATACAGGGTGATCGTTGTTTGAAAAACCTTAATTTACTCGATTTTTTCAAATGGCAACAGCGCATTTTATGGATGTTGTTATATGGGGCTTGAGCTCAACTTCTATTTTTATGCAGCATGTCCTATACCTATCTCTAATAGATTTAGAGATATTTGACCTCATTTGTGCCTAATATTCCGTAACATCAATAATTAAAGCAGGTTAGGCATCATTATTAAGGTTAAGTGGACCAGCACAAGAATAAAGTATCGGATCCGGCGGTGTCCACCCACTGATCCAGCTTACCAACTTTTTAAAACCTGCATCGCATTTATACAATTTTCGTTGCATGCGATGGCCAATGAAAATATTCTGTCAGCTGATTAATTTTTGGCAAACGTGTAATAGTCAGATGTCTGAGTACTGACATCTTATTGGCCATTGCATGCAATAAAAATTGCATAAATGTAGTATGGTCTACTACTATGCAATTTATTTTTTTAATTATGATTGTCGGAATATTTGATAATTTAGTAATATTACTATAAAAAAGAATACATAGTTAATTAAGTTGTTTGTACACAGCCTTAATATTAATTTTTACATTAAGTGTTCAAAGTGTCGACCCTGTTGTCCTAAACACGCCTCAATTCTTGTATTAAAATTTTCCTTAACGCTTTGTAACATATCAGGAGTAATTGTTGCGAAAACGTTGCGAATACGATGTTTCATATTTTCCACTGTTGTAGGTTCCGTTTCATACACTTTGTCTTTTACATAACCCCACAAGAAGAAGTCCAATGGTGTTAGGTCGGGTGACCTGGCAGGCCAACGTACAGGTCTACCTCTTTCTATCCACCTCTCAGCGAATGTGTTATTTAACAAGTTGGTTATGGTTCTAGCATAATGAGGCGGCGCTCCATTTTGTTGAAAATACATGTCTCTGCGTTAAGCCAAAGGAATATTCTCTAATAATTCAATCAAGTTGCTTTCTAAGAATTGGTGGTCCAACGTCCAGTCGAAAAGAGAGGTCCAATAACATATCTCCCTATTATTCCTACCCAAACATTAATTGACCATTTTTCTTGGCTGTGAACCCGAAAATGATGTGGTTTATTGTCGGAATAGTAGTGAAAGTTATGTTGATTAACAAAGCCATTTCGGTGAATAACACGTTCTCGTGAAAATCATTATTACAGTGAATTTGTTCTTGCATCCAATTACAAAAATTGGATCTAATTTGATAGTCTATTTTTTTGAGTTCTTGATGTAGTTGATGTAGGATATGGCTCATCTGATTGGCCAAGAGCTATATTTTGGACAATCAGATGAAGGAAAATACTTGAAACATAAAACGTATTGCTTAAGTTCTCGCATTGCTTAATCTATAAATATTATATAAAAATCTATAAATATCTTAACTGTTACATATTTTTTAGTAGATGCACGTTATAAAAATTACGTTACAAAAATTAATAAATTAAGCTCTGATGGGGTCAAATATCTCTAAATCTAGTAGAGATAGTTATAGGACATGCTTCATAAAAATAAAAGTTGAGCTCAAGCCCCATATAACAACATCCACAAAATGCGGTGTTGCCATTTTAAAAAATCGAGAAAATCAAGGTTTTTCAAACAACGATCACCCTGTATATCAGTGCAACTCCAGGTTACGAATTAGAGCATAGACTAGGGTTTCTAGTTAATAAGTGAAGAAAATCCGCTTCTAAGTTTTCTTTTGTAAGTGAGCTCTGAATGCCCAAAAATGGCCGATTTTTATCACTTAAACCCCCATATTTCCTAAACGCGCAGTATAAAGGCCACATATGCTTATACTTTCTTGAAGCATTTAAGAAGGGCAACCTGAATATAACAAAATATGTAGGGTGTCCTATTTAAGAAAACATAACTTTGTGTGGCCACTCTGTATATAGCTTGGCACTAACCTGCAAAATAATTCAGAAATACGCCCAAGCTTAACATCAATCGATAGCCAAAATTTCATATTGATATCTTTTTGCATTTCGGAGCAATCGTCCGTCAACGCACTCTTGGCCCACCCTGTATATAACGGATATATCGGGAACGTCTTCAAGTCTCTGACATCATGAAACTTCATGTCGTTTTTGATAGATTAAGGATAAATGGCAGGTGTAAAACTTTAAACAACTTTTTTTAGTTTAGAAATGTCCATCAGACCATATGATACTGCCCGT
This sequence comes from Taphrorychus bicolor, assembly GCA_951812265.1. Lineage (NCBI taxonomy): Eukaryota > Metazoa > Arthropoda > Insecta > Coleoptera > Curculionidae > Taphrorychus > Taphrorychus bicolor. Next base: position 36,698,315 of record OX638297.1, read on the forward strand.
CGGTATTTAAGACACATGTTACAAGATATTATGTCCAAAACTTTAAAATCACTAGTTAATTAATTTTCATATCCACTAACATAAAGTGTGTTTTCGACCCGAGCAATACGTATTTGAAAAAACAATAACTGAATTGTACTATTGATATTAAATTTAATAACCATGCATTTCAATGTAGGGATTTCAAGCCCGATAATATTTTAGTTTATTCAATTTTACGATGATTCTACTAATGCCATTTTACAGTTAAATATATCGAATATATCGGAGTTGTGAGAATTATATCGGAGTTGTGAGAGCGATTTATTAAAGTTTGAGAGCGTTTTATTACAATAAAATTGCCCGAGGGAAAATTTATTTCAAATCACAATTTGTCATTACATCTACTAACTTTTGCCTATCTTCAAATGCAACTATGAGGAAGAAATTATAGAAATAACAAAATGTCTACATAGAAGAAAGAATACAAAAATGTTTGCGAAATTTCAGTTTTATTGGGGACCTAAATTTAGCCGAGATGCCATTTCCCCTTATCGTAAGACAAATAATAAAATTTCCACAGTAAATGGACCTCGAACGAGAATTCTCTTTTGATTCGTTCAACAAGAAAACAAGAGACTACTAATTTAATTATAATGCCGTTTTTTCTACTGTTTTCATTAGTTTCGTTTTTGTTCCAAATTCGTTATTAATTTGAAGCTGCGCCAGTTCCCTCTTTCATTAATCAGGGTGTATTTTTCTCTATTATACCCTTGATTGATGCATTTGTATTAGGATAATATATTACTGAAGATACAGACCTTCGGATATAAAGAGGAAATAACATGGCCAGAATATATTGTGTAATATTTCATCTTGATTGAAACGTTTATGCATTCAGCGGCTTTTATAAAGATTTTTCTTGGCCGGCTTTATTTCGAAGGTTTCCATTTGTTTTTCTTTCATGTCAATAGGAGTTGTTTACACAAGTCAGATCTACCAAAAACTAACTCTAAATGTGCATTATCACCCGAAGAAAAAAGTTGTAATTTGGAAAGAAACCGTACCAGGCACAGATAAAAGCTTTTGCTGTTTCACGTGTACATTCTAACCTCTATAGGCTAACCTGACGGTATTAAGGCTAATGGGTTCGCGCATTCTAGTTTGCATAAAGTAAAGACCTAATTACAAAAATGAAAGGAGCCCTAATGCCAACAAACAGCAAAAATCCCTCTTTTAGGACGTGGTTCATGCTGCATCATACCGCCTTGGATGCTCATGAATATTCACAACGGAAAATGAGAAAGGGTACACAATACAAAGCTTTTCGTAAATTTAACGCATTTTTAATAGCCTCCTTTTCCTAATTGAGGTGCTAATTTATTTGGATTAGAGGATCTTATTTGCATGGGGTTGAGTCCTTATTTATGAGGCTTAGAATTTTACTCGAAACGGTTCATGGCGGATAAGTGAGCAAGACGAATTTCTCTTCGACCTAGAATCATAATTTATTGAGGTAGATTAAAATTGGAAATTTATTTTACTATTAGCCAACAAAAGATGATTTTTATTTTCGGTGAGGTATAGTTAAAAATAATACTCCACAAGGAAATAGTTATTTTCCTACCAAGTGCGGAAAGTGATACTTTTCCGCAAGCAAGGCAGTTATATATTACACAACGTGGAACAACTTTTTATTTCTATAATATTTCCCCTATAAAAATTAAAACTACTGCATTCTCTAAATTATTTATCCATGTATGTTCGTATGAGAAAGCTAACATTGGAGAGCATAACAAGTACTTATAAAAAATACAATTGAAATGAAGGGAATTGAAATAAAGGCCCAGAAGGTTGTTCACGTACAGAGGAGACAGTAGAGAATGCAGTTGGTTTGAAGTTCAAAATCAGAATTTTGTTACACAAGTTGCTTTTGTGACTGGTAGATTCCTCCAGATAACTTTCAGCAACAGAAGTTGACTTCCAGCCACCTAGCCATTTAATATTGGTTATTTCTTCTCCAGCATTAGCTAATAAAGTTGCCGAAGAACGTCTGAAGCTGTGTCCCGTATATTGTTCACGATTGGGAAACTTTAAATAGGCTGCTGTCTTCGAAGGCATTTTCCCAAATATATTGATATCTACACATTGGACGGTGCATTTTTCTTTCACATATTTGACGAAAAAACGACAGTGTGGGTTATTCTGCGGCCTTAAATCTACGTATTTTCTGTAGAGCATCAAAAAGTATCTATTATCAACTTCTTCTGTGATGACAAAGGATCTTGCAGAATGGTTTTTAGAATCCCTGATTTTTATGATGATAAGTTTGTCCTTATCATCTGTGTCATCAATTGTGATATTGGTAAGCTCCTCTCTTCGACAAGCACCAGCCAGAGCAAAAACGGTAGCCACTTTCTTCATAAGATATACTTTATCTGGTGTTTGCATAAACTTTGTAATATCGTCTTTGCTGAAAGTTTTTGCCTTCTGCACTCGAACTCCAACATTTTGCTTCTTAAAATAGATCGTCAACTTATAAAATATGATTATACCTACGTTCTGTTTTATTTTTACTAAACTTTATCATTGAATACCGCGACCAAAGCGTACTGGATTTGATTACGTTGCTTATTTCAGCAAAGTATGCCAAAAACGCCTTCTCTTGAAAGGTCCTTATTTCTTTGACCCGACACTATGCTAAGAAATGAGCATATTGCTTCTCGTATATTTCTTTCGACATTTCAGGTAATAGCTCTAAACTTGCTTCTGCTGCTGCCTCTAAAACATCTTGAGGTAATTCTTCAGTAATTTCGTTGGAAGGATTAATTATATTTGCAATTCTTATGACTGGATACAAACTGAAGTATCGACAGATTGTGGGAATGAATTTGGCACATTATGGTTATTTTCCAAGACAAGAAAGACTCTTTGCGAAAGAATTAGGAACAACACTTTTTCTACAACCGTATAAAAAAAGCGCTAGGACAATCCAGGAGTATTCCTTAGCTATAAAACTTTACAAGGGAATGCAATTTAAAAATGAGTCCACCTGCCAGTAATATGGACATCTCTAATGATTTTATAAATCATTAAGCTTCACAGTTCTTTTCTGCTACCCCTGTATTGACAGCGTGCGCGAAAGACTTTCTTCTACTCGCGTGCGCGAAAGCCTACTATTCCGCAAGCATTTCAGTGCAGGAAGTTGTGAAAAACCTCAGATGGCTGCTATTTTGCTTTAAATAACCTTGGTTGGTATGGAAGAATGTAATAAGAACCAGTAAAACTCGCATGCTTTATAGTTGTTAGGAATGATGGCATTAGGTGCCTGGTATACCTTATACCTGTACTGCATCTTTAATTTTAGTTTTGCAAAAAAGGCTGCATATCGATCTCATAATTTTTTAAATGAAATGATTGATTTCTTTAATTATTGCTATGTGCGACAATAGTAAGCAAACATCATTCATCGCGCAGCTGAGGCATTAAATACCAATATATTGACAAAGTATTAGGACGACTTTTACAACTATCTATAAAACTTCAGTTTGAAGTTAAAATTAAGATATGACGTACAATTGCATTGTTTACCTGACAGATAAACAACGCCATATCTGGTGTTTTAACTTCAAACTGAAGTTTTACTGATAGTTGTAAAAGTCCTTACTCGTAGAATATATATTGTTTCATAAGGAGCAAAAGTGTCACTTTTCTGGCGAGGCTGTGCAGTTTGGCGGAAAGTCACTTTAGCTCCGAATAAAAAATATTATTTTTTCTCTAAACCTTTGAATTATATTGTAATTAGTACTAATGGACATGTAGACAATCTTACCAGCTGCAGGTAAAAAATTTACCTGCCGCCCGTCGCCGGCAGGTAAAGTGACACCCACCAGTGTCCAATCCTCTTTCAATCATCGAAAACGTATGGTAATACCCATAGGTATCATACATTGCGTTTCGATATTAAATTGCTACTACAATACTTATTTTCAAAAAACTATTTGTTACTTTATTGGACATTTCTGGTAATAATTCTAAAAAGGATTCAACTCAAAACATAGAAAGTGAAATGAAACCAGCGTCTGTGTGTTGTCAGTTTAGATCAAGCAGGCATACGGAGCCAATGCAGCCAATGAGCTGTCACTTAGGATTAACGAGGGTAGTCAGTTGAAGTTGTTCATGATGATTTTATATTGTTTTTAGATGCTTAAATATACTATTTTTGGTTTCAATAAATTAACTATAGATTATATTCGATGTGTTATAGCGATAGCAAAGCTAAAAATATTGCGCATAATTCAAAAGAAGGTGAAAACATTTTATTTAATATCATTCTGTGAGTAAAATACGTCACTGATTGACGTGGTCAAATTACGCGCTTTCAAAAATATCATCAGCTGTGTCTGTATATTTATGTATATTTAAATATTTGTAATTAGATAAGCTATGTTTCTACATATATCCTACGTGATTTCAAGAAAACAAGAAGGTCTTTATGTGAACAATAATATTCAATTAAATATCAATAATAATTATATGTGTATGGAACATTCCTCCAATATAAAAGCGCGGTTATGCGGATAAATCTTAAGGTCTTCCGTAACGCGATGGTTAGAGCGACTGACTTTTATCCTGGCGGTCAGGTTTACGAAAAATCATTAATATTTTTGAATAGCTTAATTTCATATTTAATATATATCCAATTAATGTAATAAATTTATTTCACATATAGCATCGCAATGTTCTTGAGCGGCAGTAAAAGACTTTACCTGCCGGCGACGAGCGGCAGTAAAAAAACTTTGCATGCCGCCGGGATGACAGTAAGGAAATGAAGTGTTTTCCCTTCGTCTGTTGTGTCAAATAAAGTAGCAATTTAATGACGTTTGGAGAAAAAAAATATTGTTCCTAGCACTTGCGGAAAGTATCTTTTCCGCACTCGACTTCATGGCCGAACTCCGCTACTCGTCGTTCGGCCAACTGCAGTCGCGTACGGAAAAGTATCACTTTCCTCACTTGTTAGGAAATTAACTAATTTGCACGTGTCTTCATTAACTTTAAAAACAATCTCTACAGAATATTTTTTTCAAATATTAAGGCGCGTCATTCTCAACATGACACCTCGACTGTCAATCAAATCATCAAAGTTCAGTTTGGTCAAATTTCCAACCTTTGATTCACTTTTCTGAAGCCCGGCCAGGCAAAGTATACATGTTTTTGTATGATAACACGATTTTCCATGGTGTTTTGTAAGATTAGACCAGTTAAATCGCATTTAATTGGCGATATACAGGCGAAATTAGAACAACTTACTTAGTTACGGGATTTTCTCTCACTAGAGACGAAAGTTACGTTTTCGGCTAAGGCGAGGTATGACAAAAGTTGTAAATCTTTCATGGTCATAGAAAAAAATACCTCACTAGTACCTTGTTTGGTACTAGTGAGGAAAAGTACAATTTTCCACATTAAAATGCGTGCGGAGAAGTGCATATTCCCGCACGCGAATAGGATAATCTATTTGAATTGGTTCAAATTCATTTTTATAAACAAGTTATAAGTAAATAAATGTAAAGCGCGTCCCAAATTTGTAGTTCTAATATGGGATCTTGAAAAATATAAGCTAATAATACTTGAGGTTAAAAGAGGAATATTTGAGGCAATTTTTTGCTGATTTCAAATCGGTCTTCAAATTAGTGATAGAGTATTCGCATTTTAAAATATCGCAAAAAAAAGAGCATTATCGGCGAATTCCAAAATTCACCGGGTCATCTACCGGTTAGATGACCTGTTAGACTGATCTAACCGGTAGATGATCTGGTGAGATTTGGAATTCGCCCTATGTTTATGGTTTATAATTGCGAAAAGGTTTATTGGACAGTTGTCAAAGTTTGGCATTTGGGCTGCTCTCTTATTAGTTTCCCTCAACGGACTACAAATTTGTTTACTTCATACTCTATCATTTAGGACACTGTTACGTACTTAATTTTCGTCAGGTAAATAGCTTTTTACTTCATAGTGTATCATTTAGGACACTTTTACGTACTTGATTTTAGTCCGGTAAATAACTTTTTACAGGACTGGATATCGTAATTATCGTAATAGTTATTTACTTTATAAGTCCAGTAAATATAGTTTTATAGTAGGAGTAAGAAACTGGAATTCCGAAACGACTACTGTAACACGTTACCGGACGCATGATGTACAACATTTTACTTCATACTTATTAAAAATAGAAAAAAATTTATTTTATGCGCGGCGAATATGTTTTTGAGAAAATAGGTATGGTTTCACTACGGTATCCTGTACCGGTACCGGTACCGGTACAGGATACCGTGGATACAATGGATTTATTGAATTCCGGCACATGGTGTGCCGGTACTCCATACTGTAAAATTTCTTTTTCTACAACCGTCAAAATATGACATGGTTTGCGCATTACTGACGGTATGCAAACTGACACATATTTTCACGGCTATTTTTCGCGCACGTCGCTCATAGCAGCGTAAAAAAAAGTTACTGTTTGCCAAAAGACACGTGCGCAAAAGAACTGTGAAGCTTAATCATTTATAAAATCGTTAAAGAGGTCCCATATTACTGGCAGTTGGACTTTTATACGGTTATAGAAAAAAATGTTGTTCCTAATTCTTGCGCAAAGTGCCTTTAGCGCACTTGACTGCTACCCGAACTCCACTTCGCGTCGTTCGTGCACCGGCAGTCGCATCCGCGAAAGTGTTACTTTGCGCACTTGTTAGGAAAATAACTATTATTTCATACTGTCCGGTATATCTGTCATACATGCATCGATTTGAGTTCGGTAAAGGTTGCTAGGCAGTGGATGCTAGAGAGCTACCGTCTAATATAAAATATTACGTCACTTAAATTTGATTAAGATTTTGTTAAATGCTCAGTTGGCCACGTCAAAATTTGTGCGCAGCAGTTACGACGTTTGATATTACTTGTCACTAAATCAAACCATGAAATCAAATCAACCATCATTTCCTGATATTCGAAAAGGAGCTTATAAGTTATTCAGTGGAATTCAAAAATCTCTTCATTCTTTTTTCAAAGTACTACATATAGTTGGTGAAGTTAGCGGGATTAGGACAAATAATGCACCTCTTCTTTATTCGAAAATGGCCGACGTTTCAACTGTTTATTTAGTCTTCATCAGGGCTATTCTCACTAAGAGAGAGTAGTCATTTAAAATTCTATTTTAAATATTCTATTCAAGATGGTTAAAATAGCAAACTCCATTCGAGTGTTCGGTGACCCTGGTATCTTAGGCTCGACAAACTACACGTCCGCCGCACAAGGTATAAAACTTGCGAATAATGCGCTAACTTCACCAACTACTTACAACTTAAGGACGCTAATTACAACAATGAATTTGAACGGGGTACTACATATATTTGAAGAAGCACAAGCACATTATTGATGATTTAATGCTGACGTCTCCATCATTTTCCCCATTAGGAAAAGACTTCCAGAAGGAATTTGAGAAACATCTATTACACGTATGTAGTCATAACTTTAATAAAAAATATATATGTGATTTAAAAATTTTAAAATGATAATAAATTTTAAATAAAATAGTCGCTGCATATTTTCAAAAGTCTATTTTGGTATCATGAATAGCGTAACTTCAAATCATTATGCTATCTATAGCTCTCGAATTATGAATTTTGACAGTGAGAATAATATAGACACCGCCAAATATCAATAAATCTAATTCTTACGTGTTTTTTTCGTTTAATGTCTAAATCATAAAAACAGTATGAAATAGAATATTGTACGATACCGGTCCATTAAGTGTTGTTACAGTACTCGTATAACTTTCGGTAAAAACCTCGTACTGTAATAAGTCACCTACTGGAATTGTGACGTAAATTACTATTACAATATCCAGTCCTGTAAAAAGCTATTTACCGGATCAAAATCAAGTAAGTAAAAGTGCCCTAAATGATACAGTATGGACTAAAAGTATCTTCCGTTTACCCAGTTTTCTCCTCTCATGTTTGTTAACTGCTAAAGGCTAGACTTTAAACTGCATGTTATATTAATTCAATAAATCGATTTTGAAAAAAGTAAGTGAAGTTCGTAATGGCCATAATGCGATTTTCATACCACAAATTTTTTACGCTCATTTTTCTACGACTATTTGCGTTAGTAGAAAAAGTTTTGTTTGTAACACATGCGAAAAGTGTCTTTCCCACACTCGATTGCTTGCCCAAAATCCGCGGGTCAACAGCAATCGCGTGCGGGAAAGTATCACATTCCGCACTTGTTAGGAAAATAACTATATTTCCTATTATACTGCAGGGCAGCAAAGCCTTTTCCTACTACTCATCGTCGACAGGTAAAATCTTTATCTGCCACTCGATCGATTCGACATTGGCTGCTTTTACTTTCCTTCGGGCAGCCGGCAAAGACATTACAATGAACCGATCACACGTTCTCAGAGACTTTTAGATGCCACTTAAGGTAATTAGCAGGCAAGGTTGAAATATTTACTATCACACAAAAGTGGCAGTGATTCTATCAAAATTTACTACCCAAATATAAAGAAAAAATTAGAAAGATGCGCAATTAGGGAGAAAGAAGTCTTCTCTGAAATATATAACAGAACCAACTCAAACTAGGCCTTCATACAAGTAAAGACTATGAAGTCCTGGAGCTCATTTAGTTTATCCAAATACCCACTTTAATAATCAACATCAAAACCAGAAAAGTGCCGATGAAAATTGACCTTGGTTATTCCAAGATTACAGCACTAGCCAAAAAATAGAACTTGTTAGCGAGAGACAGTTGGAGATGTGGCAAAAATCAAAATGTCGAAACTGACTGCCGTAGATGCGTAACCGAAGAAGTTCTAACTCGAAACCCTGTTTGTAATCAGAGAAAAAAGTAATCCGAGGTATGCTCGATCTTTGAATAACAGGACATCGGTTAACCAAAGATTAAGTATTAATCGATTGCATATTTCTTCTAATGCGAATCGGAGACCATACACCTCTCTAATTGACAATGGCTCTGCCGGTTCTTATCTAGAAGATATACTCCCTCATGAATCATTAGATCTCGGAAGGTCTAAGGCTGCACCATCCATAGAGAATGCTGTGTTGGTCGAAATTAACGAATAATTTCTGGTATCGTTACATTTGGAACCGAATATCTCGCCCATCTACTTCAATTACGTAGCGGTACTAATGAGTATGGACATACAAACCCGACTCCCTTTTACTATACTAGTAATGTGCGCAACATCCAAGTATTCCACAAAACCGACCTCTAACCATACTGTAGACTATGTGGAGTCCATCTGGAATACACATACTATGGACATTTATCCGCAGAGTATGTACCGTCCAATAAGAAAATTGGACTGCAGGCTACGTGAAGTCTAACTGGATAATTGGACGGCACATACACTGCGGAATTTGTAAAGGTCGTTAGTGATTACAAAGATGTAAAACGAAATTTCACTCTGAATTCTGAGTGAAAGAGAGTTGCTGATGTCATAAATATTCCGCTATGGAAAAATGTGCAAAGCACCATCTCAATATATCGTCTTTGGAACAGGATTTCTAAGTGGAAATGAACTAAAGGCCAGCAGAAATTTTTGATCAGAAAAAGTCCTGTCTCACCGAAATCTCAATATTTGCTTAGAAATTTTCATGACAGAAAAGAGATGTGTTTTTGTCTTGCTTTTTTTCTAGTATTAGCAAACTGGGCAACCGTCTTGATACATCTACATATTTCGTTCCTATGGAGAAAGCACAGCTTTCATCGCAGCCAACTAAATGACGTTTTCCAATGAACACTCCCTATATTAGATTCCTTAAGAACCTTTACAGATAACGACACTGCGGTTAGTTTTTGGTGGTTTAACTGGATTGGTTTGTGCGAGGTTGGATTTAGTAAAATGGCTGCTAAAAGGTAAGCTCATAACATTACTTATAATAGTTTTTTTTACCTGTTTTGCTATCTTTTCATATTCTTTAGTAGTTATACTATGATATTTGCCAGAATGCCGTTTGCTTTTCACATGGTTTTTGGAACTTAATAACCTTCAAATAGTTATGTTCCAATACTGGAACACTGGGCATTAATGCGTAGGTAAATATTTTGACAAACGTTATTGAAATTGTATCATATTTGCAGGGCTTTAAGTACGAAGGAACTATTGGATATAGTTGAAAATGAAGATTTTTGGGAAGCGGATATTTTCATAACTTCTCCCAATGACGGAGCTGTGTCTGAGGATAACTCGGATGATGAAGAATCACCATTGTCCAATATAAATCATCTAAGTGGACGGCAGTTAGAAGCAGATGCTGTTGACCGATTTCGATCAATTGACAAAGGCATTGTGCGTTTGGACGAAGAAGAAGTAGAAGATAAACCAACTAAAGACTTTGGTCGGAAGATGATTTGGTACTTGCACAATTACTGAGGGACAAGTGCAAGAAAGGGTTAACGCATAGAGAGCGCCTATGGATGAATTGTGACCTGAAACTGTCATTTCCTACATTTGAAAAAAACTAGTGAAGTAACGCCGTTATTCTCTGATGCAGTTTCATGTTTTGAATCATTTTTTAATATGAACATAATAGTTTATTTGAGAGACATGTTTATAACGTATGCGATGCAAAGGGGAAATCACAACCTTTGAAATCGATGCCAATGAAATAAAATGTTTTGTGGCAAAATTATACCTATCTGGCCATCTTCAAGTTCCTAGATGGCGGATGCTCTGGGAAGTAGATACAGATACCTATAACCCATTGGTTGCTAATGCTATGCGACGCAATAGGTTTAAAACAATAAAGAAATTTGTACATTGTGCCGATAATGATAGCTTTATTGCCTCTGACAAGTTTGCAAAAATCAGACCTTTATTTGACATGTTAAACGAGGTTTTTTTGACAATATGCTCCCTTAGATCAGAAACTAAGTATCGACGAAAGTATGGTACCAAACTTTGGACGTCATGGTGCCAAACAGTTCATAAAAGGAAAACCAATCCGATGCGGCTACAAAGTGTGGTCTTTGTGCGATCCACGTGGTTATCTCATTCAATTTGATCCATATCAAGGGAAACAGAGCAATCGAAAATTTATGGAACTAGGTTTAGGAGGTTCAGTTGTAATGACACTTCTATCAAAACTGCCGAATTATTTACCATTCCACATCTATTCTGATAGATACGTCTCTTCTTTGAAACTCGTACGTAAACTACAAGAATTTGGTTATGGATATACAGATACAATAAATCCAAATAGATTAGAGAAGTGCCCAATATTGTCGAAATCGGAATCGGCAAAATCGCCTCGTGGCTCCTATACATACCTAACTGACAAGACTACGAATATTACATTAACTTCTTGGAACGATAATAGACCCGTGCTTGTTGTAAGCTCTTGCGATCCTATATTGACTATTAGAGATGTAAGTAGATGGGTATCAACTGAAAAGAAAAAGATGCCTGTACCACAGTCCCACGTTATCAACCAATATAATAGAAATATGGGCGGCGTAGATCGCATGGATCACAACATCAATAACTACAGAATAAGTATACGCTCAAAGAAATGGTGGTGGCCTCTGTTTGCGTTTTGCCTGGACGCACTAATGCATAATTCGTGGCAGTACTATAGACGGCAACTAAGAAATGAAAAATGTGATTTTATCAAGCTCAGGCGAGAAATCACCAACGTTTACCTAAGAAAATACAGCAAACCTCCTGCTAGCGGTGATAGACTTAGATAATGATGGACTGAATCAATGGATTATTCCATCCACTAAGCAGTACAAATGTGCCATGTGTCAGAAGAATACCACCAAAATGTGTGAAAAGTGCAATATAAATCTCCATGAACAGTGTTTCAAATTGTATCATGTAAAATAAAAATATTACATTGTAATGAAGTATACCTGCCCTAACATTCCCGAAGTTCCAATATTGGAACATGTTTTTCTATCAATAATTAAAATTCCAGATCATTTTTTCATAAAATTTATTGTTTGAAATTTGTGTTTAATCAGAAAAAAACTGTAACTATTTTTAATTGACGGATCGAAAAACTCGGGCATACAGAGTGCTCAATGTATCAAAACCTTGGGCAAAAACGGTTTAAAACTACTTTTAAAAAGTGGTTCTAAATAATTATTTCGAGATGTTTTATAAGGAAAATACGCATATCTTTTTTGTCCTTTAACAGCTGTTTGTCACTATATGTGTTCTTTTGCATTATGACGAAGATAGAAATAATTGTAACAATTCTATTCCTCTTTACAATTTTTTCCTTTTCGTCACTTTCTTTTTGCTATAAATATTCAACGTCAATTATTGTCTGGTCTGGTGGAAGGGCGGTTACATGATAAGGTAAGTTAAGATTATCATCAAAAAGTTTTCAAAATTGTTAGGAAAATCTATTTAAATGCCTGTGTAAGGTTTTTGAACCATTTTTGGCTAGCAGCACTGATTGTATTACTTATCTGTTGACGCAGAATATTGCGCCTCTTGCCATACAGTTTTGTTTTGTATGGCAGGCTTGTCTGATTGAAAAAACCCTGAGGAATAAACTTTGGCGATTTCTAAAAAGTAAAGTAACTTTATTATCCGACACCTGCTATTAAAGTGTTCATAATTGTATATATGGTGGGTTAGGCGGGAACAGGATCACGAAATGACGAAGACAACTATTAGAATTAGTCTAGGTTTTGCAGATATATTTGTGCATCATCAGGACGCTAAAATTATATGTGAGAAATTTAGAAAAAAGGAGTTCCTAAATGGTTATATAACAGTAAATTGCTATTCAAATTACAATTCTGTTTTGACTTCCTTGATCTTAAATTTCCGCAGCATTCCACTACAACAGAATCTCGAGCAACCATATTATGGGGTATGTAAGAATTATTATTAAAAGTTGTAAAACAATCACAAACATTTTAAAATAATGGGATCGAAGATCAATCGACATCCAAAGCCTGTGCTGCGTACTGAGTTCTGCGTTAACGTTGTCTGCCTGTTTATGTGTGATTTTAACTGTGCAGTTCCATTATTTTAAAGTGCTTTTGATTGTTTTGCAAGTTTTAATAATTCTTAGATACTCCATAATATGGTTGCTCTAGATTCTGTTGAAAAATTTAAGAACAACGAAGACAAAGCAGAATTGTAAGTTGAATAGCAATATTTACTGTTAGGTTATCATTTAGGAGCTCCTTTTTTGTAAATTTCTCACTTATAATTTTAGCGTCCTGAGGATGCAGAAATATATCTGCAAAATCTAAACCAGTTCTAATAGTTGTCTTCGTCATTTCGTGATCCTGTTCCCCCAGACTAACCCACCATATATTGAACTAGAGGATCGATAACAACATACCAAATTAAAAATTGTTAAAAAAAAATAAATTTAAAAAAATAAAAATGGCCTAAAAAATTATAATTTTTCACATACTGCACAGTTTTATTGGGACGCTAAACACTCCCAGTACTAATTACTTTAGTAAAGCTTTCACTTACATTTTTAGCTAACAGCTTTCCATACGTAATGTGTGCTGGAACGTGTTCAGGTTCGGCTTCAAGTGCGGCCCTGTACCATTTTTCAGCTTCCTCATCTTGCTGTAATTTTGCAAGTGTTTCTCCCAGAATATTGTATATTTTCTGAAAAATAAGAGATAACTTGAAGGTTAAACAGTTAGGTATACTTACACTCCCAGTTGTTATGTGATCACTTTTGTCGTAGTTTTATTGTGGGAAAACATAACATCTCAAAAAGATTACATTTTAAAATCAAATTAGGACGTGCATTGAGAGGCCAATGGAGTCAAATCTTCCGGATATATTAGAGTTGATCAATTTCCAATTCAATTGCGTTGTGTTTGAAATAAGTCGGAAAATAAAGGAAAACTGTTTATTTAGTCCATTGAAACTACCTCATTTTTCTCAAATCCAATTTGCACTTAATTTCAATTCAATTGCTGCGCCATTCACTGCTATCCGAATCTATGTTGGTCGGATCGAAAAATTTAGGTTGAATTGACAATGAAATTTTATTTCGATTTACTGCGGACGATGTAGATTGCAATTCAATGTGAAAATTGACACATTGCTTTTCAGATTTAAATTCATTATTTAGATCACATGTTCAGTCCGTATTCGAGTTTGCGACTAAAAGAATGCATTTTTCAAAACCTTTAATTGTGTTCATATTGCCTGGAGAAATTCCGAATTGTTATTTCCAGGAGCAATAAAACAGCGATTTTATCGGAATGTGGACTGTCTCACAGATGCTTAACACACTTTCCAAAACAAACAACAAAAAGTAATAGGAGTTCTTATCAGGGGAATTGGCTCGGCTATCTGCTCCCGGTTACTTCTGTGCCTCGATAATAACCGTCCATGTCCGACAGACAGACCCATAAACCAAAAGTTGATTAGGCTTAGATAAAACTTTATTTAGCGAAAAGAATGGCTATCCTGGCAGCACAAATAAACGAAATATGTTTTCCGACATGTTGAACGCTACTAGAAAACAAAGGGGGTGAAGTACGATAAATCATACGTTACTGACGTACAAAATAGAATGCTACTGTTTCTCTCTGACAATGAAGTCAGCGGCGGCAGAGATTTTTATTGTTTCTCCTAAATATATGCACTGCGGATGTTATTTTGGACAAAAAATAACTGCCCTACATTCGTGTACCCCGAACGAGTGGCTTGATGTTTAAAATGATACGTCTGCCGCTTTACAGGCAACGTGATGAGGGTTACATCAGCTATGAAATATTTATATGGGAAATTATATTGAATGAGGGAAAAGGATATATACATTCAATGGGCCGTTTACGTAACATATCTTATATTTTCCTGGCATTTAAATTTCAGAAAGGAAAATACTTGGGTAATTCGAACAAAACGCCATAATGGTGCTGACGTCACGACGCCATGTGTGTTAAGGCAGGTCAAGTTCCATTATCGAAACAAAGATTTATCCTGTGCAATTCCTTATAAGCAGTTTTAGTTTAATTTGTGATTGTTAGCATTGAAATGCAAATATAACTATCGAGTTATGTTTCATGAATCATCCAGATAGGACTATTAGAAACAGGAAAACTAGCAGTGTGAAAGGTAAATTTAGCCACATGCTCAAGAATTGTCTGTTTATTTTCTTGACTGTTTAGTACTTTTCTCAGTTTTTAAAGACTATTAAAGGCCCAATGTACCTATTTTCGAGACGAATCTGATCTGAATTCCAGACCTTAAGATGGATATGTCTGAAATGTCTAAAGATAAGTCACGATATGCAACAAAGATGAAAAAACCAAGAATATTGCTACAAAGAATCTCATGTTTTCTTCCTCATAATAAAAACGGAATACATCACAACATTCAGAAAGTTATACAAATCTAACCACTACGTGGAGGAGAATGGGTACTACGGATCAGAACTAAAATGTTCCTATGTCCAGTGCTTTAGCACCACAATATGGTAATGGTCTTCCAACTGAAAAGCGAGATTGGTTTGAAAGTTTTTAGAATCAGGCAACATAGGTACTCCTTTAATATTTTATTCCTACGGTCCCACAAAATTTGATGAATTTTGTGGAATGAAGGGTCTCCTGATATACCTATAAAGCGTTCCATAAAGTTTTTGCAAAGGCTATTATTTGAATGACCCCTATATAATTTTTGAACTATGTCAATGTTAATGGTTATGTTATAAAAGTCGTAAAGGAAAGATTCCACCAAAAACGCGACATACTAGTTCTTCATAAACTGACTTGCCAAAAATGTGATTGACAAGATATGAACCAGTAAATTAAAAGCAGGTGAAGGTAAATGCCCATAACAACTTCCCTGCAAGTTGTTGTGATGGTTTAATGTAGTTTTACTTTAATATATGCCATCAGTTTGACTTTGAGTAAATCAAATTAGTTTTCTCGACGTTGCTCGCATTATATTAAAAAAAGTTTTTATCAGCTTATAAATTTTCTCAAAATCACTCAGTAGCTTAGCTAGCACATTCAAGAAGAACGGTTTTAATTTCTCTGCCGAACTACCCCTTGGAAAGAAGCCCAGTGTTGAGGCAGAGCGTTGTACCTACCATATCCGAAGTGCAGATAAACCTGTTCCTGGTCAAATTTTGACGGCGGTATGAATGCATTTTATGTGCACCAAGTTTAATAGGATGAGTATGTCTTTATTTTTCATATGATTTATTTTTTTCGTTTACAACTATTATTTTTGGTAAGTTCTGGCAACAAAGTTTTTTATAATAGGTTTCGTACACGTGACGTCACGATTTGAACCTGGGGGTATGACAACATAACCTCACCCATTTAAAATACATGTAAATTAATGACATCTTTGCATTTAATTACATTTTTTTCAATTATCTTAAATTGAACGAAACTTAAATTTAGCTGGAGGCTTTCTAGAATCATCATTCTTGACAGTGAAGCAAAAAAGAATTACCTTTATGCCGAAATAAGTGGTAAGGAGAGCAATATTTTGTGGACTAGATCTACCACCAAGTGCCACCAACCTTTTTATGCCTCAAAACTGCTTCAAATTCAGACAAAGGAACATGGAAATAGAGGTTTGGCATTCCCAGTAGATTCTATTGCCATAAAAACTAGAAAGGAATGAATTGTTAAAAGGTATAATATGATTACTTGGATAGAAGCTGGAATAAGATATTTAAACATTTGTAGGTGTGAATTCTAAGTCATATACGCCCTGGACTTGAAAATCGTGCACCATATCCAAATAAGTCGAGCACTTTTGTGTCTACAAGGAAATAATTATAAAAAAAATTTGATGGGTATAATCAGAAATAGATAACATGAACTATAAAGTTTGAAATACTCGAAACCTTTTTATGCCTCAAAACTACTTCAAATTTAGACAAAAAAGCATGTAAATAGAAGTTTGGTGTTCCTAATAGATTATAGTGCCATAAAAAGTAGAAAGGAGTGGATTGTGAAAAGGTAATGTGATTATTTGGCTGGAAGATGAAATAAGATATTTAGAGACTCGTAGGTGTGAATTCTGAGTCATATATGCCCTAGACTTGGAAATCTTGCACCAAATCCATATAAATCAAGCACTTTTATGTCTAAGAGGAAATAATTGTCGAAAAAATTTGGTGATTACTGTGGTCAGAAATAGACAATACTTGAACTGTGCAGTGATAAATTAAGGCAACATTTTTTAAGATGTGGTATTTAGAATAAATTGTAAATGTTCCTCCACAAATTAATATAAAAACATTGTTACTTTTGAGGTTAAAATTGCTTATCGAAGAATTTAAAACAAAACCTGTCTCTTAATGACTCGAACTCATTCTATTGTAACACTTATTCAAAGATTTTCTTCAATACAATCTCACTGATACTGCTAGAATATAAATATATACTTTTAAGTTATATAAATAATTTCGTTACTGAAGTAAATATTTTAAGAATATATGCCACGAAGCCCTCTTGCTATCTCCTTTTTAATATATCTTTGTCCTTTTGTTGCGTTACATACTACTTATATGGAATGGCTTCTGTTTTCTATACTTGGCTACTTATTTGTCATTTCCATACTCTACAACAACAATAAAGCTATTAAGATATTAAAAACATAATTCCAGTTAAACAATTACAAAAAAAGAGCAAAAATAATATGACTGGAACTGTATGTTAGGCACCAATGAGGGTATAATTCTGTACTAAAGCATCTACTTAATAATATTGTATCCTCCGTGGCCTTGGTTAAGTTAAGCACTATGAAGACAGGCATTGCAAAGTAGAAACAAACAAAATTCTGATTTCAGCATTTCTTATTCCCACAATATTTGGAGTTGAAATAATGGGCTTCTTAACAGTTGTTCCAATCACGCAATGCTCAGATATCAATAGTGTGATTTGAAAGTACATTATTAAACTGCACCTGAAGCAGATTAGGGTCTGTGTAAGCTGCAAAGTTCCAATTTTATGTAATTCCTGTATAGTTACGACGCAATGTTACCCAATATATCCAAACTGGATATGGGAAATGTACTGCTTAGAACAACTCACTTTTATTTCAGTGTAAATATCTTAACAAATATTATAGAAAAACGGATTTATATGCATGAATGCAGATTTTTTCCATTTACGTCAATGTAATTTTTTGAGGTTGTTTTACCACCAAGTTCGATGACAGGTCACGTGCTGCACGAAACCTATGGCAGCAATTTATAACCTTTAAATTATGTCAATATAACCAATAAAACTGACACAGTTCAAATATTATACGGGGGTCAATCTGTCCAATTTTCAATGCCTACTTTTCCGAAAAATATAATGAAAACTTTATATTTACTGGTACAAAAATCAATAACTTTATCCAGTTTATTTACGAAAAATTTAAATTATGACTTGATAGCGCAACTTGAGCACCAATAAAACTAGACCCGTCATTGGAGTACATATGAGAGGGAACTCCTCGCCTGACACAAAATATTGTCAGCGTTGCAATGAATGATTTAGAGCTTAAGCCTGTTACTGTTCCCGATGTACGGCCTTTGTCATAACTACTATACTACTACTTTCCGGCCCTCCAGTACAAAAGGACCAGGACCCGTCATTTGAACCCGCTGGTTCAAATGACTTGCAATAGTAACCCTTGATTGAGGCAAATCAACCATTATGGAGATAGTTTGGTTTAATCTTAAAACATTTAACACACATTCTCGCCGCTGATTTGACGCTATTCATTTCGGAGCTAAACAAAAAAACCTTCGACTAACAATTGGCAATAACAACTGTGGTCCAGCATTGAACATAATATGCTCTTCGCAAATCAATCCGCGGGGTCCATGTTTACCATCAAACAAGATTGATGCTTAACTTGAAACTTACCAAATGAATTTTTTAGGCGCTCTAATACTTTCATAATAATATTAGAATCTATAAAAAGCCTTATTTTTGTTAGTTCAGGAGGGAACATTTTGAAAACTGTTATTGTATGATAAAATGTCTATTTCATCTTTAAAACTTTCATTCTGTGCAATCATATCTAGCTTCCTAAGACTATCGTTAATTTCCCCTACAGTAAGCCACCAACCCGGTTTGCAATTAGTCAAATTTGTAACAAGCAATAACTATAGCTAATCTATTGATGTTTGAATATTCTCAAAAATGTCACATCTAGGCACATAAAAACACAATCTTTTATTTGTTTCATCTTCGAAAATGATATCAGAGGTGATGACTTACATGGAATAGGTCAAATAGATAGGCCTTTCAAAAATTCACGTCCTTTCCACTACAATTTACAGGTTTTCAGTTCTGAAAAGCTCAACCTACGAGATACCACATCTGCAAAATTCTTCTTAGTAAATACAATCTTTGACTGACAGTAAAGGCAAGAGCAGTAATTCACACAGTTTCAAACGAGGGATGGTCAATGGTTTGACAGGGGCAACTTTTGTTTTTGCTTTCACCAAATTAGCGTGCACCTTATTCAACTTATTAATACTTCTTACGTATGTCAGATCAGAATAAGCATTCAGTGCTGCATCACTAGAACCATGCATTTCAATCCTTACAGATGTTTTTAATACAGCTTTTTAATACAGCAAGTCTTTGAGTGTATAGAGTAATAAAACACTTTACCATATTTTATGCCAAAACTGCTTTATTTTCGATGGAATATCCTCATTTCAAACTAATTTTAAATACGACTTCCAAATCAATATTTTAACCGAAACAAACTATGGAATGACCAGACCCAAAAGATCATAAACTTTTGTAATTTCTTACAGAGTTACCTACTTTTCCTTTGATATTCTCATCAAAAGCAGCGTTATTACTAATTTTGTAAGATATGTAAGAAATACACTTTTTCTGATATCAAAACGTCTTTATCGCCAGTGACAGAACTCCAGACGTCATGGTGAACAGCCATCAAGTTATCCCCTATTTAACTTTCCAGGTTTTAACTATATTCCAAGTTGAAGGAATGTGTGATACTTGCAGGGGTGTTTATGAAGCATTGAGCACTAGGCAAGATCGTGTTCACGTTGTGAAGTTTAAGCCACAGAGCATAGACACTAAGAGTTTTCTTGATGATGATGGATTTAGAGTCTTCGTAAATATCAATAAAAGGTGATAATGTTTTTATGATGTTGGTAATTTGTGTTTGAAATGTATTAATGGGATTATTAAGGAGGGCTACAATTTCATTTCTATACAGAAAGGATTTAACCTTTTCAATGTAGTTTTATGTCCCTGGTCAGCTTCAGTGACAATCAAGATTTGTTTTTTTTAGTAGTCCTCAAAATTAAGGATATACCATCTTTGTTCCCGTTTGCCTCTATCCCTATTCCATCCTTTCCCTTTCCCCATTCATTCCAATTCGACAAAGCCCTATCCTCCTTTAATATTTCTTTTTATGGTGGAATACTGCAGCTTGACAGAAAGAAGAAAAAAGAAAAAAAAAGGGGACAGTGCTTGACCTCGGGTCTAATTTAGAAGACATTTGATAATTTGATCATAATATCGAAGCTAGTGAAAAGCCTTAATGTGAAACAAAATCAAAAGGCAATTCAAATCATCATTTCTTAGATTCCCTGTCTTGTTTTATATCTGATTTATCTACTAGGTCCAGTCATGATTCATCTGCTATTTTTGCTAATTTTAGCTTCATTAACTAAATGTTTTTTTCAATTCTTTTAATCATATGAGCTTAAAGTACGACTGATGCCGCTAATAATTTGACATTCTGATCATTTTGCTCAACCATGTGATATGTGACTTTTTCCACATCCTTGCTGTTTTTTTGTCTGAAATTTCGATACAATTCAACAAAAGAACTTGAACCTGCGTTTTACCTTAACCCGCTCTTTGGTTTGTGACGGATTTGGTACTCAATCCAAGTATTAACCTGGCTTTTATTGTAGTTTTCTTCGACGTCGTAGTTAAACAGCTTCGATAGGGTATAACAGCTAGCGACTCGTTTTCCAACGTTTAGGTTTGGACCCTTATTTGCCATTTTACTGTAAACAGTATCCAGCACCTTCCACCGGTACCACGCTAGCGAAGGTATTTTTTGATACCTCTATTTTCTTTTGTACAATCAAGCTATTTTCGGTTGGTCACTGATTTCTGCTGGGACCCCTATTACCTATTTAGTTGTTTTTGTCATCTAGTTATCTTTGAAACCTTAATTTTTTTTAAACCCATCTTACTTACCCCTTTAGCACATACTATAATGAGGAGATACGATAAAAATGTCAAAGTCCAACGTCCACTTGACGACAATAATAACTGAATGGCTTATAGATCCAGTTACTGCCCATCAGTGGTTAGCAGAAACAGAAGACTATAAGTTTCTGCTAATTCGCTCGCAGAAGCTCGTCTAATGAAGAGAAGTTACTAACGCCAATCATGCAGAATAGGGAGCAACTAGAACACTAGCCAGATTAATCTTTGTTAATCTTATAATATATTTTCGTTTAATTCTCTGATTTTGTGTTTCTTCCAATATTACAGCTATAGAGGTTTCTGGGTTTGCTCTCAAAGCCTACTCCATTCTCAGTATTATCTGAGCTGAAACTAATTTTCTATGCCACTAGTCAATTCACATTCCTATAAAAAAATATTTCATTGTGGTCTCTCTTAAGTAAATATTTCTTATTTTAAGCAGGATTTATTCTAAGGAAAGAGAGTAATAAATACCATAGAAAAGTATGTAATACCATAGAAACTAATTTTCTATGCCACTAGTCAATTCACATTCCTAAAAAAAACTATTTTTATTGTTTTCTCTTTTAAGTAAATATTTCTTATTTAAAGCAGGATTTTATTCTAAGGAAAGAGAGTAATACCATAGAATAGTATGGCAGCTACAAGAAAGTCAATCTTGAAGACATCTAAAGTCTCCCGTAACTGTTACTGGTTACCATACGAACATAATTCAACATAATGTAGATTTTAAGGTGAATAGTTTAGTTTAATTTAATAAATCCGATTACTTCTTAAGGTTTTTCGACTAGTTGACCTCATCATCACTCAGTATAATCTTGGGCGGGTAGTTCAATGGCGACAAAACCAAAGTTCAGTTCCTTATCTTCTTTTTCGCTTTCACGTGATGGGAGACATGGTAAGGTGTCCGGTTAAAGGGTTGTAGCGCTCATCGAGTATATTTTAGTGGTTGATGGTCAGTCACAATAATAACAGAGCTTTAATAAATGTAACCCAAGAATCAATTAACTCTCCAGACGATAACCACTGCTTCCATGTCAGTGGTGAAGTATTACCACTGAGATGATGGGCTAGGCAAGCGAATGACTTATTCCATAGGTTGCACGACGGGCCCTTCATCCCTGAAGTATAACTGCGCCGACGGTATATGAGCTTGGTTCGGTTCACAGTTTAAAAGAAGAGGAGTGAACCGCTTTCCTAAGGACTTGCTAAAGGTGGACTGGAAGCCACCATTAACATTTTGAAATCCGCACCTCGTTTGTTTCGTCATTTCTATGCGATTTTCTTTCTGGTTAATTTGCTTAGTGATATGGGGATAGCAGCAAAGTCAAGAATAAGATTTCAGCACCACCTGCAAGTTTGCAGCAAAGAAATCAGCTCTTTAATGTTCCAGCGTTGGGCCATATGACTTACAGCTGATACCATGTCGGGAATTGGCGAGAAGCTCTTAGTACTGATAATGTGCCCTAAGTACTCTGATACTCAGGGCCTTAGAGGAACATTTCTGGAGGTCTAAGCTGAGGTAAACAATGCGTAAATTGTCGAATACGGGCGAGTTTAGCAGTTTTCCGAAGTCGCCTGCCAATGAGATTAAATCGCCTACAAACATTAGTAGCCGCAAGATAGTGATACTTCAGCCGTTAAAGGGTTGCTCGCCTGGAAACGCGTTACAAAGTGCCGTTTGCAACCATTGTTTTACGTGATTCGCATGGTTCAGATGGGCCAAACATCCATCTATCTCTCCAGTAAGACTTTCTTAACGGAAAAGAGGTGGAGAGGCCTCGAAAGCATCGACGATAGTTTTGATGGTCCCGGGTTATCATTACGGCGATGTTTATATCCAGATTAGGGCGAGTTTTACGGCGTTTGGAGCCGTAAATCTCCAGCAACCTAGTAGCAAAATCAGATCAAATGGGCCTCTAATTCAGCTAATCCCAACATTGTTTGTTAAACCTAAATGGCAAGAATTGCCAGAAGGTGGTGGGTATGTATCACATAATTAACAATTGAATATAATATGAACGTTACATTAGAACATGCAACTCAAAAAACCAGCTCGAAAACCGACAGATGCACAAGTAATTGCCATATTTATATTCTTATTGAGAAAACAAAGGACGGGAATAGATTTAGTGCACTATTAGTCGACATCTGTAAACGCAGGCGTGTCATTGAGGTACGTCTGCGCATTATATAGACCAGGGGCATTATTCTATAGGAAAGAGTGAAAGTGAAAGTGAGAATTGCTGGCCAATGGAATTCGCCAACAGAATTTTTTGACCAATCAACGTTGTCAAAATTCTCACTTTCACTCTTTCCTATAGAATAATGCCCCAGGTGTTGATTTCTTTTTCACATTTTCTAAGTCACTCTAAGCTCGCCTTAAATCCACGGCGAAAGACTGACACTCCAGTATATAGTAACTAGTCCCTGCACAGCAAGAAGAACTAGCGCGTCCATGATCCTGTGACGTATTTTAATAAAGGTAAAAGTTAGCAAAGCCAAATACTATGCGATCGGCAGCTTTGGGTAGGTGGAGAGCTAGGTCATGGTTTGAAGTGACATAATAAGGGCATATGAGATTTAATTCTGGAGGGTTTAAAAGCAATGGATATGGTAAAGGTTATTAAAGGAGACTTTGGATCTGCAAACATTCTTCTGTCGTACAAAACGCCTGTTTTACACATTGCTTAGTTTAGTTCATTATTTATTACTTAGAACCTATATCAATTGTTCCCCTTCCATTTACTTTGTGTGGTTGTCAAAGTTCTTCTTTTCAACACATAAATGTTACATACACTTGGAAGGTTTTCCACATTCTGTGCTTTTTCTGTCATGATCATGAAAACATTGTATTCATTATGACTGTGATAGAGGTAGATTTACACTTCTTTAGTTCTAAGTTTTTATAAGAGATAATGTTTTCTTTGAACCAGTTTGCCTTTCTCCGAAGGTTGACGTTAGTTGACCTTTTTTTTAAAAAAACATTAAAAAAGAACTGGCCAAGGTTAATAAAGATTAATTAAGTAATTATAAAAAAAATCAGAATTATTCTACTTTACAATAATAAAAACACACTTAAAATCAAGTTACAATACTTAACAAAAACCCTTGTGGTACTCAAATTTACAAAATAAAATCTAATAAAGCACTTTCTACAAATATGCAAGTATTTATAGATAAATCTCACTAATTAAATAAAAATCAAATCAGAACTGCAAATGTAAACCCATATAACTCTATACAGTATACACCAGTATGAAAATGCAGTGTGATTAGACAATGTGACTAAATAACAATTGATAACTTTCGCGTACCAAACGTCTGAAACAGAAGTCATATTAAGTAGTTGTCTCTGTCGGTAGATCAAAATTGAGAAAAAGGTCAAAATTTAAAAAAAGGTCAAAGTTAGTAGGTACTCGATGCTATAATCTCATTAGCCAAAATAAAAATTCAAAATTTCTATAATTAAATAAAACCCACTTTAAAGACTTTTAGAAGTTAACAGGTTTGAACAAAAATTAGGATATTCCTCATGCAAAAAAAAAAGATATTTAGTAATTAAAGTTTCAAAACTATCATATCAAAACTATTCAGTTAACACTAACTAATAGTCAATAACATATCTAAAATCAATGAAGAAGATTCATATAAAATGTATATATGTTGGTAATTGCCCACTAACAAAAGCCTTGAACTGAACGACTCAAGTTCAAAATTTTGTCACAGACTCAAAGATACAAGATAACAATTGTTTTACCAACATATAAGTAAGTCACAAGCGAAACAAATCTCGGAGAACCAGATAAATTGTTGGGTTCAAGCGCACTCTGAAATCAACACATAAACTTCACTGCTTATCATGGCAGGAAATTAAACGGCAAAAATTGAGTAGTATGCCACATGAGCACTACTACTAAACTGTCCTCAATATCAGGCAACAACAATTAGTTGAAAATAATACAACTAATCGAGAAAAGAGAGAGTTAAGGCAAAACATGATCAGTCTAAATTAATGCAACCCATCGAGGCAAGAGATACTCATCAATGTACCAAAAGAGAAAAATATAATTAACAAACATAAGGTACAAAAGGTAAGATAACCATTAAGGTTGAGGTATTTATTTAAGATAAGGTTACCAACCAAGGTAACAGGTAATATAAGGTAAGAGGTAATACAGAGGTAAGAGAAAATACATAGAGGAAACATGAAAGTTTATGTCTCACTAGCACTGTCCACATTGTCACCCAAATCTTCCGAAGAACCAAGATATTTTTTTAAAACTTTGATGTGCCATTTTCCGGCATTTGTCCCATCCAAGTTCTTTAAAAGATAAACTAGACGCACTATTTCTTATGCACAATAGAGAGTGTGAATTTTGGAGCTAATTTGGAAGAGAATTTATTCACTGCATTTGACAAAACTTTATTACGTCTCCAAACTTTATATCCTACATTAAATCCGACATCCCTCTTGTGGAGATTATAAGAACGCACGTTCTTATCATAGGCTGATTTCAGTTTTTCACGTACTTCTTTGAATAAATCTCTAAATTCCACAATTAAAACATTTAATTGGTTGCCTCTCCTTATCCACAGAAAGCTCACTCTTTTGGGGTCCAGACAAACTTGATTTAGGCTCAGAAACAAAACGAGAATCAGCGATACCTTTACTATTATTTGAATGATTAGTTTTATCTTTGTCATTACTATGGAAATGGCTCAAAGGACACATTCCTGACTTTTCCCTCTTATTTAGAGAATTTGCCTCTTCTAATTTTTTACCAAGAGTAACTAGTTCATCAATGGTATTAATCTGTTGAAGTGCTAATTGAGTTATGTACTCTGGAAGAAGCTTCTTTTTAGATATTTAATTTTTGTCCTTTAGCAGGGATTTGAGTCAAGCGATTAAATAGATTATTTAATTCAGCAACAAAAATAGTAAATAATTCACCACGCTTCTGCTTTCGATTCCGTATTTGCTCCCAAATTTTATCATCCATAAAAGGAAGAAAGAAAATCTTTTTTTAACAAAGACACCAAACTATCCCAGTCATGAACATTATTTTTATTCCTTTGAAACCACACAAATGCATCACCAACAAATAGCTCCACAGCTGAATCAAAGAGATCTTGATTTGAGAATTTTCTAGATAAAGGTAAATCAGAAAATTTTTCAATAAAATAGAAAACTTTTTTAGGGTCTCCATTACGTTTAATATCTTATTGGCTTTATAGGTAACTACTGGATTTACATTGAATATGAGAGGTGACTGTAAAACTGAGTTGTTGCACATAGAAGCATTTGCATATGGATCAATAATTCTATCCTCAACATCCGATTCAAACTTGAGGCAGGTAGGATATGACTCATTTTTAAAGTCTTCAGCAACCTTAGCTTTTGGTACATTCAAAAGATTAATTCGATTAATTAATAAGATGTGCCAAACGTGACTTAATTCTCAAAAAGGTAGAATCAGTTGTCGTACCTTCAAAATCTAATATAAATCCAGTAACAGAAAGTATTGAGTCAGTAATACCTTTATCCTCAAACTTAAAATCAAACTTCTCCTCATACTGTGCACTATCAATTAAATATCCTGGTTTATTTCTCTCAGACTCCTTTTTCAAGAGCTTTCTAAGGATTACACGTTTATCATTTACATTTCGGTTACTATAAACTCGGCGAATATTCAGCTCGAATTGTAATTCTTAATCCAAAAATGATTGCAACTGAAAGGGTCCATTTTGTCTATAGTTAACAAGAGGACAAATGTTTAGATAAAACAGTATCTAGTCTATTAAAACCAAAAATATTTTTAAAGATAAATGAAAGAGGATTTACTTAGAGAGAGCAAACTAAATTCACATAAGTCCAACATATAAGTAAGTCACAATCGAAACAAATCTCGGAGAACCAGATAAATTGTTGGGTTCAAGCGCACTCTGAAATCAACACATAAACTTCACTGCTTATCATGGCAGGAAATTAAACGGCAAAAATTGAGTAGTATGCCACATGAGCACTACTACTAAACTGTCCTCAATATCAGGCAACAACGATTAGTTGAAAATAATACAACTAATCGAGAAAAGAGAGAGTTAAGGCAAAACATGATCAGTCTAAATTAATGCAACCCATCGAGGCAAGAGATACTCATCAATATAAGTACCAAAAGATAAAAATATAATTAACAAAGATAAGGTACAAAAGGTAAGATAACCATTAAGGTTGAGGTATTTATTTAAGATAAGGTTACCAACCAAGGTAACAGGTAATATAAGGTAAGAGGTAATACAGAGGTAAGAGAAAATACATAGAGGAAACATGAAAGTTTATGTCTCACTAGCACTGTCCACATTGTCACCCAAATCTTCCGAAGAACCAAGATATTTTTTTAAAACTTTGATGTGCCATTTTCCGGCATTTGTCCCATCCAAGTTCTTTAAAAGATAAACTAGACGCACTATTTCTTATGCACAATAGAGAGTGTGAATTTTGGAGCTAATTTGGAAGAGAATTTATTCACTGCATTTGACAAAACTTTATTACGTCTCCAAACTTTATATCCTACATTAAATTTGACATCCCTCTTGTGGAAATTATAAGAACGCACGTTCTTATCATAGGCTGATTTCAATTTTTCACGTACTTCTTTGAATAAATCTCTAAATTCCACAATTAAAACATTTAATTGGTTGCCTCTCCTTATTCACAGAAAGCTCACTATTTTGGGGTCCAGACAAACTTGATTTAGGCTCAGAAACAAAACGAGAATCAGCGATACCTTTACTATTATTTGAATGATTAGTTTTATCTTTGTCATTACTATGGACATGGCTCAAAGGACACATTCCTGACTTTTCCCTCTTATTTAGAGAATTTGCCTCTTCTAATTTTTTACCAAGAGTAACTAGTTCATCAATGGTATTAATCTGTTGAAGTGCTAATTGAGTTATGTACTCTAGAAGAAGCTTCTTTTTAGATATTTAATTTTTGTACTTTCAGCAGGGATTTGAGTCAAGGGATTAAATAGATTATTTAATTCAGCAACAAAAATAGTAAATAATTCACCACGCTTCTGCTTTCGATTCCGTATTTGCTCCCAAATTTTATCATCCATATAGGAAGAAAGAAAATCTTTTTTTAACAAAGACACCAAACTATCCCAGTCATGAACATTATTTTTATTCCTTCGAAACCACACAAATGAATCACCAACAAATAGCTCCACAGCTGAATCAAAGAGATCTTGATTTGAGAATTTTTTAGATAAAGCTAAGTCAGAAACTCTTTCAATAAAATAGAAAACTGTTTTAGGGTCTCCATTAAATTTAATATCCCAGGTAGAAATTGGAGGCTCATTGGCTGTACAGGTAACTACTAGATTTACATTGACTATGGGAGGTGACTGTAAAACTGAGTTGTTGCACATAGAAGCATTTGCATATGGATCAATAATTCTATCCTCAACATCCGACTCAAGCTTGAGGCAGGTAGGATATGACTCATTGTTAAAGTCTTCAGCAACCTTAGCTTTTGGTACATTCAAAAGATTAATTCGATTAATTAATAAGATGTGTCAAACGTGACTTAATTCTCAAAAAGGTAGTTTCAGTTGTCGTACCTTCAAAATCTAATATAAATCCAGTAACAGAAAGTATTGAGTCAGTAATGCCTTTATCCTCAAACTTAAAATCAAACTTCTCCTCATACTGTGCACTATCAATTAAATATCCTTTTTATTTCTCTCAGACTCCTTTTTCAAGAGCTTTCTAAGGATTACACGTTTATCATTTACATTTCGGTTACTATAAACTCGGCGATATTCAGCTCGAATTGTAATTCTTAAACCAAAAGATGATTGCAACTGAAAGGGTCCATTTTGTCTATAGTTAACAAGAGGACAAATGTTTAGATAAAACAGTATCTAGTCTATTAAAACCAAAAATATTTTTGAAGATAAATGAAAGAGGATTTATTTAGAGAGAGCAAACTAAATTCACATAAGTCCTTGTAAAAGTCAGTCAGAAGTTATCATTTTCAATTTGATAAAATCACAATAATAGAATTAAATAGTATCAGAAATCAAAAAAAGGTTGAAATTCAGTCACTGATCACGATCATACTACCATATTCAATAAGCAATTTGAAATCTTATTTAAATTCATCAATACAAATTCTATCAAATGTAAAAAGGCACAAATCCAATTTTGAAAGAAATTTCAACAAACCGTTACAGAATGCAATGAAGAACAAAAGGCAAAAGCAATACTTATGGAATGATCACCAAACAGGTCTAGAGATGAAAAGCAAATAAGCTTACTTAAACTCCAACAAAACACTTCAGTGGGGGCCCCACACGTTGAGCGTCAAATAAATTTGTTACGTATTTTAAAACAGGTAAAAGTTAGCAAAGCCACATACTATGCGAACGGCAGCTTTGGGTAGGTGGAGAGCTAGGTCATGGTTCGAAGTGACATAATAAGGGTAGAAGCTTAATATAGTTAGATAAGCTATACCTGTTAATTGGGAGCCACTCAATTTAAGTTAAGATATAGCTATAATATTAAAGTTGAGAAAATTATCATAGAAAATAATTGATGTTCATATTGTTTAGGTGATCAAACCAAAGTAAAACCAACAGAAATTATTAAAATTATGCACATTTATTGATCATGGTGTTAGTTCTTAGCTGTGGTTAGTGCAGGTACACTTGGTTATTAAATCTACTCCTACCAGTTGAAGTACTTGGCCAGTTTGTAGAGCTTTCTTGCTAGTTGAGGTAGAGGATCAGTGTGTCATGTGTGTTAATGCTGGACGGTTTAAAACCTGTGAGCCATCCCCGTCGCTAACGGCTCCATTTTTGGCAAAGGGGCTCGAAACTCAGACGGTTTAAGACTTAAGAGCTCATCACCGTCACTAACAGCTCCATTTTCGGCACACGTGCAAGATGAAAGCTAGGCACTTGAAAGGTAAAAAAAGGGTATTGAGTCTTATTACACGACAGGCTCACGTCCGATGTGCCCTGGACAGTGGTCAAGATGGAAAAGGGACCATCAAACGTTTTTACCTTTACCACCTGGGCTCAGAATTGGTTAAAAATCAGAAATTGAAATGTCAAAAGGGGGAAATAAAAGGAGAGAATGAACCGCAAAATATGAAAATTCTGCCATTGTTGCTAAATAAAAGATAAATGTAGGGAAATTAGTCGAAGAGCACATGAAGGAAATAAGGGAATCGAAGTAAAAATATTGGTGAAATTTGGCAATGCTGTACAGCGAGCCAAACAATTAATC
Organism: Taphrorychus bicolor; assembly: GCA_951812265.1. Classification (NCBI taxonomy): domain Eukaryota; kingdom Metazoa; phylum Arthropoda; class Insecta; order Coleoptera; family Curculionidae; genus Taphrorychus; species Taphrorychus bicolor. Next base: position 36,728,837 of record OX638297.1, read on the forward strand.
AACACATAGACACATGTCAATGTCCAAAAAAGTCAACTTTCAACGGATTTCTAGCCATAGAGCTCGAAGTAGAAGATCGCATAGAAAGGATAATCAAGGTGAACAAACATGGCGGCCAAGGTAGTCATATTTCTTTGGAAATAAAATGGCTTTGTACCGGTTATTTATGAAAGAATGAAAGGAAAGCCAGTAGGTTTTCTTTCTGAAAAAGAAAACGCTACAATCCAAGGAGTTAAAGAACCACAGAGATAGTGCAAACTCGGATCCTCAGATACTTCGGACACATTCAGAGAAGAGACAACCCGTCGTCAACACCAAGTCGATCGAAGGATTTCTTTGTTGTTGCTGGTCAACGTAACATTATTTTCGGCATGGTTAATGAAGGACTTAATCTCATATAATTAGAAAGTGCATCTTGTCACCTTTGGAATCGTATTTTTACACTAGGTCTTTTTTATCATGTATGTTACGTAAATGACGGACAACTATTCGTGGTGAAAGCATCGTTCCGCTGCAAAAATTTCTCATTAAATCCCGCAGAAATACTATGTCAAACAGATGTTGAGAATTGAGAATATTTCTATTATGTGGCTGAAGAGACATTTTTGAAAATTTAAAGCTTTTTAACAAAAATTACGTACTTATCTCTAGAAATCATGGTGAACCAATTTATGGTGTAAAACACAACCATTAAGTTCAGGTTAGTTCAGGACGCTTGCTTAACAGACCGGCTATCTAAAATAACTGACAGGCGACAAAGAAGGGTTCAATAGGTAGGAAAACGAGCCGAAAGTTATGCTTTCGTACGAGTAAACTTCATAATATTAATTCGAAATTAAAAGGAACAAGCATAACACGAGGTTTGTCGAGCTGAGGGGCCAACTGAGAGAAAAGGAACACCCCTGGGATCTAATTAGTAAAGTTTCACGTTCGTTAACAGAATAGAAGGGACACACTGGTAGTGTGAACAGCACGGCGGAAACCGGCTCTTATTATGAAACTTTCGGAACTCGGAGCGTTTGCATTTAATTCAGATGTGAAGTACAAATGGTTTCATAACAAAGTGAAATGCAACTTAGACATAAAATAATGAATACACTGTAGGGGCCTGCGATCTTTTCATTTGCCTGGTAGAATGTACGAAACAAGACTTTTGGTAAGACTGAAACGTGATTGTTTATTTTAGAAGCTTTATTCCAGAAATTTACCAAAAATAACTCAACCGATTAACCAGTTTCGCACTATATGGAGCTTAGTGGTGGCTGTAACAGCATAACAAGAAGTAATGGTTCTTGAACAAAACGAACTTACACTGATAACTCGATAACCTCCAAAAAGTTTATTTGTTTATCGTCAGATTTGTAGAGATAAATAGGTACTTGTATGTCCTTTCCATTAGAATGTTTATTTATTCTCCTATAGTGAATTATCCTGAAGGACAATGATGCATTACCCGTAAAGAAGTATATCGAAATGTTTTACTTATGTTCATACTTTATGTAATCTGGGTTCAAAATTACCTCTTAAATAAAATACCATATACTCACAAATAAACGAAGGAAAATTATGGAATTTAGAGACCTTATTAACATAGTGTTTATTGAATATTGGCGTACCGAAATGTCTTTGTTCTCTCAATTTCGTGTCGCGGGTAGTACAAATTACATTCAGTCCCTCCAATATAGAGCTACCAGTAATGGAAACCACAAATCGCAATTCAGTAACTATAACAATGTGCCCTTTCTGTCGGTGGCCTATGAAACTTTCATAATTAGTTCGCCCAGAGTATTCGTCGTTAGGGAAATTAGCGAGTAGAACAAATCTCGTGCTGGCAATATTACAGTTTATTTAGACCGAAATAGACTCGTATATGCTAGTAATTGATCTAGATTCGGTTTTTTTACATGTTAGTGCGCTGAAAGTTTTTATACCAACGTATTTTTTAATCACTCTGTAGATTGGTATTACAGAAATAAAACACACGTATTTATTTCTTTCTGAAAATTTTTTTGTAACCGATATATATTTATATTTATTATTTAAGAACCTGTTTAGGATCTTGAGTCTTAAGAGAAGCAAAACAAGACAGGGTGTGTCCAACGAATTTGCATGTTCTGCAAGGTAAACCCAATTATTATTGTCGAAAGGGATATCATGGTCTGGTATCACTACCTTACCTCGATTTTAACATGATTGATGAATTTTATTTGACCAACATCAGTCTGCTGGCTAAAGGAAGGCATGCAATAACTAAAAGGTAATTAACATGATAACATCCATTATGAAATGTTTGTAGTATTTGTATTTAAAATAGTTGATTTGTCGAACTTTCAGGTCAACTTATGCTGCCACTGCTATATGTTGCGTTCAGGTTAAACGTGATGGTGTACTATGTCTAGTGAAGGAAAAGGTTACACACTAAGCAAAAAGTACATGCTACAGAACGAAATTTTTAGCTTTTTCGCAGGAAACTCTAGTTTAAAATATGCAAAAAGGCAATATTTACTAATTGGAAATTGAAAACTTATCTGCTTTCAATATTTCCAAAAATATTGCAGCCTTTAAGAAGGAAACAAACAGAAACAACTACTCCGAGGGCTAATACCCCTACCGGCATTTAGTTACACTGTTTGATTCAAAGCTCATTTTATAAAGCAAAAAAAAATATTAAAATGAATTAATGAAGTAATAAAAAATCAATGCTAAAAAGGATATTTGCAAAGAATACAGGGTGAGTCATAATGGGAGGACGAAAATGAAATCTCATATTCTTTGGTCGATTTTAAGGGGGGCTTGTCATACATTTGTGTTACCTATCGAGCTTCCTTAAAAAAGTTACGGGGTGTTACGCGCGAGTACCAGCACCTCGACCCATATTACTTGAAGGAAAATTGGTACGCCACTGGTTTTCGAAAAATAAAATCTAATTATTCACTTCTCCATTCATCTCGGAATAAAAATGTCCTCTTTAGGTTTTTCAGTACGACGAACCGTTTCTGAGTAAATAAATAAAAACCATTGTAGCCTAGTCTCGCCCAACGCATTTAAGATTGATGAAAAATATAAAATATTAAAATACCATTTCTTATGGCCTGAATATTAAAACCTATTGATATGCAACATAATTCAACCCATAAACTGCGCGACTATTGCCATACTGCTTAAAATGGCTATATAGCAATGCTTCTTAGTTATTTACTCAATTACAGTTCTACGAAAAAAAAGTTAAGTGAGCTTTTTGCTTCAGAATTGTAGTGGCGGATAAGATAAGACAAACTAAGATAAGATTTTAATTCACGAGAATTGAAAAACTTGAAGAGGGAATTTTTATTTAGAGATGGATGGGGAATTGAAAAATTAGATTTTATTTTTCTGAAGCAAGGGGCGTACATCACATCAAACTTTTATGCTGTTCTCAGACTACTTAAAATGGCGGCCCAGCAATGAGTTTTATTAATTTACTCATATACCCTACGTCGTACTAAAAAATCTGGAGAGGGGTTATTTCTTCAGAGATGGTTGAGGATTGAAAAATTCAATTTCGTTTTTCGAAAAACCAGTGGCGTACCCTTTTCTCTTCAAATAATATGTGTCAACGTGCTGGTACGCACGCCACTGGATAAAATAAAAATATTTTTTTATTGCAAAGTGTGCGCCTTTCATAGTAGTCCAAACATACCAAACTTCATTAAAAGATCTCTTAACCTTTCGGAATAATCAAGATATATGCATTTTTAAATTCTAACTTCATCACCCTGTAACATTTTAACGAAGCTCGATAGGTAACACACATGTATGACACGCCCCCTTAAAATCGACCAAAGAATATGAGATTTCATTTTCGTCCTCCCATTATGACTCACCCTGTATAGAACCACAGTTTAATTAAGATATGCGAAAAATGCACATGTAAAATTACAATTTGGAAATTTGAAAACTTGTCTGCTTTCGGCATTTCCAAAACCTTGTAGTTATACATAAAGAAGGAAATAAATAGAAACAACTAATTCGAGGGCTAATACCCCTACCGACATTGAATTATACTATTTGTTTCAAAGCTTAAATATTATAGAAAACATACATAAAAGCAAAAATGAAATACAAGAAAGTATTCTAGAATAAAACAAGAAAATAACTTAAAAGATAAATTAAAGTTTCTTTTTGAAATATGGGTCAAAGTTACTAAATGTATATGTTAACCAAAGGTACTTACTACACTCTTTTGGACGGAGTAATTGCGTAATTACTTTCTAGAGGCGACAAACCTCAACCTCCATCGTCAGCATCTTCTAGGAGTTGACCCAAAAAGACGCGAACACATTTATTAACTTTGACACACAAATCAAAAGTGACAAGCAAGGTTATAGCAGGTATTAAAAAGCAAGGTAATATTGAGTATATAACAAAAAGGTACGATAAACCTGATTGGCGCTGATATTGTTTGCTTTTATGTTTGAAACAAATAGTAAAATTCAATGTCGGTAGGGGTATAGCCCTCGAAGTAGTTCTTTCTATTTGTTTCCTTGCTTTATGTATAACTACAAAGTTTTGGAAATGTCGAAAGCAGACAAGTTTTCAAATTTCCAAATTGTTATTACATGTGCATTTTTCGCATATCTTAATTAAACTATGGATCTATATTCTTTGCAAAAAGCTTAATATTTTTTGGCTTCTTAGCACTGATTTTTTATTACTTTATTAATTCATTTTAATATTTTTTTTTTGCTTTATAAAATGAGCTTTGAAACAAACAGTGTAATTCAATGGGGGTAGGGGTATTAGCCCTCAGAATAGTTGTTTCTGTTTGTTTCCTTCTTAAACGCTGCAATATTTTTGGAAATATTGAAAGCAGATAAGTTTTCAAATTCCAAATAGTTAATATTGCCTTTTTGCATATTTTAAACTAGAGTTTCTTGTTCCATTGCAGATTTTTCTGGTACTACCAATAATAAAGAAGGGATTATTGTAAGGATATTGATTTAGTTGCTCTTTATAGAACACTGTAAGCATGCAACAGATTTTTCGTTTCGGATATAGGCTATCGGACATGGTAGGCGTAGTGAAGCACCAGCTTCAATTTCAGACAAGTGTGTCAAGAGAAAATATCAACAGTCAAAAATTGCTAGCAAGGAGAAAAGATATATAAAGTCGAAAACGTGATATCGTTCAAGTGGCCGCCTCCAGAATTGATGACCATACGAGCGTGTATTTTACAAATTATTGCATTTTTCATCACTTTTGCCCGTTTTTTCGTATTCTCAACTGATATTTTCTCTGATGGCTTTAAAAGTCTGAGGCTCGTGACTTCCAGAAAGCTCAACAAAGAAAGTCTGGAACGGTTAAATCTAGAAATCACTAAAACAAGAGCTGGAAATGGAACTCTCAGAATTTTTATTGTAACTCGTGCAATATGCACCGGTTGCCCCATTTTGGTGGAACCGCATGTTTTCCAGGCCGAATTCCTGCAACTGAGTATTAGGGTGACTGAGGTAAAATAAACCACCCTGTATAACCGAACCCATAATATTTATGTAAGTTCTCTCGTCTCTTTAGGACGACTTAAGTAAAACTGATAGTCAGTTTTTTACAAATAAATGGAATTTTTTTATATGAATCTTACTTTCGAGACCATTTCACTTACATTTTCAATCTCACTTCCAAAATATCCCCATAGTGAAGGCACTATTTCAGAATCAGTAACTGATTTTACACAAATACTGACTATATATGTAGAACATGGTAAAGTTATTTTTTTTCTAAGATTTTTTATAGCTTTCGTTTTTTTCTTCGATTTTCTCAACATGCATCACAATAGTGCTCTTGATGAGGAACTTCTGGGAGGCTTGACCTGGACACCTGGACACTGCAGCCTTTTTCTATTTTATTTTTTATTTCTTCATTTGAAATAACATCTTCCTGATTGAGTTCAATAGCTTTAGATCTAGACGCATCACCTTCGTCTAAAAGTTGCATTTGGCATTTATTTCCAAAATCTTTCAAGTTTTCTAATTTCTTTTTTAGCTGAAAGCTTTTTTTCACTATGTTGTGTTCAACATCTTTCCATTAGAACAAAATATCAAATACAAAAAATGGATAGTATCTTTCAGGATATCGTTTGACATTACGGAGGTAATTTTAGAAAATAATGTCTAGGTCCTAGGGGTCGCCACTTTTGTTTTTCTTATGGACCCATAATATGGGGTCTTTTTCTTTTTTAAGAGGTTTGGCATTCTAAATCTATCGCTAAACCCGTACAATAATATCTCACCCTGTTTCCAACCTATAAGCATTTTATTTTTATTCATTTATAACAGGAGAATAACTAACTGTGAGCACACCAAAATAATTTAAAGCATCAACAAAATTAATCAGTCTAAATATGTTCAAAATATTTCCCATCATTGTCAGTGCATAGTCTAGTTCTTCTGTCCACATCTCTAACCATTTGAGGGGTAATCTTTTGCACTGCGTTGCAACTTTCATTCGTAATTCCCATTCAGTATTGCTCGGAATAAAATAAACTTCATACTTTAGGGCACCCCACAAAAATTAGTTCTCAGAGGCCAGGATATGGGTCCTTGTATTCCTATCAATGATTTAGGAAGACGTCCCTCTAGGTAGCCTCTGACTCTACTCAGCATTATGACTGGAACAACCATCCTACTGAAACCATCTAAAGAGTCGCAAAGTATCCAGTGGCAGATTATTTAGGGTGCCCTTTAATTTGTTTTAAAGAATTTCTAAATACACGTTTTGATTTAAATTTTCTTCAATGCAAAAAGGACCAATTAATTGGTCATTTAATAAAGCGCACCAAACATTGATTTTAAATCTAACATGTGTATCTTCCCGAATATTGTTTCTGTACCAGTGGCAAAAGTCTACGCGTCTATTGGAATCTCTTCCGTGTAACATTTGAACTGGTATGTATTTGAACGGATGAAACTTATGCCTTTTCATAATGTTTCTCACACCTCTGCCTGATAAGCCGCACTCCCTTGCGGCTGGGCTACTTGTTCCCGGGTTTGTGAGAATTTGGGCAGAAACATTCACATCATTAACCCCTGGTCTCATACTGCTTAATTACTTAAATACGGCATAGCGTTTTTCTGGCAGGCTGCTTTTTTTTCCGGAAATTCCTTTCCTTCCTTTGATTTGTAATGTATAAGTCGTACATTACCTTTTCTTTCTTCAGCATTATATTGAGCAATTTAATATAAAAATGTTTTGCGTAATCTAAGAAAAGAAATGATGGCCGCAGAATGATGACATTGTTAACACCCAATCAAAATGTCAGCGCTAATCATTCATAAGCAATGATTTTTTTTTGTATTCAATACCTATTTCAAAATATCAATCTAAGGGCCAAATATAGAAACGATCCTTAAGTGTTGGAACGCCCTCAAAGTTCACTCACTCAATTGATAATTTTAACATAAAATATACAGGGTGATTCACGTTACTCGACACGGAAGTTTATGGCTAAACTATTAGATTTTTAAAAAGTTTTGTATATGGAAAGGATGGGGCTCTATTGGAAGTACATTTGAAAATTATTGTCATTGTATACAGGTGGTCCCAAAAGTATAAAATTGATTAAAGTTTTAATTTTTTAAATGAGACACCTAGTATATTAATGTATTTTCCGGTACCTACGGACAAAAGTAAAGGTAGTTTTATTGCAATTTTATTGGTTTATGGCATCTAAATCGTACCGTTCTTCAGATATTCGTGATTTTGTGTGTGTTGTTTGTGTGTTTAAAATCTCAGCACTTGGTTTCTTTTCAACCACCAAAATTGGCTGGTGGGCTAATAGTACATTGGATTTTTTGCGGTGTGTATTAAATATTAGCTACTGTGCACCGAATGTCAATAAATGAACACCAAATTATTGCAAACTTCAAACAAAAATAACTCGTTTAATTTAAATTAGGCACCCTGTATTTTATAGCATCATCAGATGCAGAATTTTGTTTCCTATCAAAACTATTAAACATCCCTATAGCTTGGTCTTTGCGTTTTCTTGAAAAATTGATATATTTCTGAATTTGAGCTGACATAAACGAATCAAGTAATCTACTATACCTGTTACAATACCTGATTTTGAGAAAGCAAAATTAATTATCATTAGTACTGGGTGTTCACTAGAAAACTTCATTTAGGAGGCTATAAAATTTTGACAGAAAATTATGGCATAATGAAAGTAAATGAACTTTTGTTACTCCATTCTATTCCTTTGAAATTCCACAACCAACTAGACGAAGTTTTCTAATGAACACCCCGTATTTGTCAGATATTAATTTATATGTTACAAAATTATGATTATGAAGATTATTTAGCAGTCATCTGAATGTTCAAGTGTCTTTATTTAGCATAAAATATCAAATAAAACAATTAAACATTATATTACAAGAGTTCTTATAAAATTTAGCATCTCTATTACAAAAAAAATTAAGTGCAATAACAGTGGCAATTTGAAATACAATAAATAACAAGTCAACATAAGTGTAAAACAAACAAAAACAAACAGTTATAAAATTTGTTCAAAATGACGACCGTCTGATTCTAAACACAAACGCATTCTGTTATTAAATCTGTATTCTGTTTTTAACTGTATTCTGTCTTTAAATCCTTCACTCACATTCCGTAACATAGAGGGAGTTATGCTTCTGAAGGCCTCTCTGATTCGTTCCTTCATATTTTCTTTTGTGGTTGGTGGCGCATTATACACGATTCACACGGAGGCGTTATGTCAGGGGACCTTGGTGGCCAATGTTGTGCTCCATTCCTTCCAATCCATCGATTTTGGAAACGAACATTTAAGAACTCCCGGACTTCACGATGATAATGATCAGGTGCCCCATCCATTTTCAGTCCCATGGTTGTTCTTATATCCAGAGGAACTTCTTCCAGTCAAATTGGAAGCTGATTTCTCAAAAAATTTAGAAACGACATTCCGTTTAAGTGTTTGTCAAAAAAATAAGGTCCAATACCTTTTACTGACCACCTATGTTGGTTATTAATAACTCTAAATTCATGGGGGTTAAAATCAGAATATTAATGAAAATTGTGTCGGTTAAGTACACTCATCACTAAATAGAACTGATTCAAAAAAATCTTCTTGTTCTCCAACATACAAAAGTCCACTCGTTGGCCAAAATCGTTATCGGAGAGTTCTTAATGTAGTTTATCTTATAATCGTGATATTTATGTTTTTGACGAATCCTTGATACGCTTGCTTGGCTAATATTTAAGTTTTGTGCAATTTCTCGTTGTCCGACTTGGGGATTTTCAACTACAGAGCCAATAACGGCTAATTCAGTTTCTTGGTTTTCTGTAACTGGCCTCGTTTTGGCCGTCGTTTCATACTGAACACTACCAGTTTGCCTAAATTGAACCAACAGTCTTTCAAAAACGGCTCTATTCGGTCGAGTTCGATTAGGAAAACTTTCACCATAAACCCTTGATGCTAAAAAACAATTTTGCAAGCATTCTCCTAGAATGAAGATCATATCGACTCGTTCTTCTGTTGTGTAAACCAGCCTTTTGATTAAATAAAAAACTCCCTGTTAACCACCAATTATAACAGTAAAAAAATATTTAACTTTAAATTAATATGTGACAACTAGAAATGACAATAAATTTTGCTTTTTCAAAATCAGGTAACACCTAAACAGACCTGAACAGGTAAATTAGATTAGTACATTCGTTTATGTCAGCGCAAATTCAGAATAAATCAATTTTCCAAGAAAACGCAACGACGAAGCTATAGGAATGTTTAATAGTTTTTGATAGGAAACTAAATTCTGCATCTAATGATACTATAAAATACAGGGTGTCTAATTTAAATTAAACGAGTTATTATGTTTGAAATTTGCAATAATTTAATGTTACACAATATACATAGTAGTTAATATTTAATACATACCGCAAAGAATTCAATGTACTAGTAGCCCACCAGCCAATTTCGGTGGTTGAAGAGAAACCAAGTGATGAGATTTTAAACATTAAATTTGATGCTGCATTTTCACAAAATCACGAATATCTGAAGAACCGTACGGTTTAGATGCCATAAAAATTGAACTACCTTTACTTTTGTCCGTAGATACCGAAAATACATTAATATACTAGGTGTTTCATTTAAAATAATAAAAACTTTAATCAATTTTATACTTTTGGGACCACCTGTATACAATGACAATAATTTTAAAATGTACTTTTAATAGACCCTCATCCATTCCATATACAAAACTTTTTTGAAATCTAAAAGTTTAGCCATAATCATCCGTGCCGAATAACGTGAATCACCCTGGATGGTAAATCTGCCTAGAGTATCAATTGAATCACCAAACTTAAGTGTGGTTTCTGAATTTGGATCTGAGAGCAGAATTTTTCAGCGATATAACGTAATTCATAATTGATATTAACCATTATAGGCAAATTATTTGCATGCCTCTTTGAAAAAAAAATATTACGAATATGAAATAAACACTATGATGCTGGATAAACCTTAACCTGGAAACAAGATGAGATTTTTATTGTTGGGGATTTATCGATAGGTATAGGATATCGACCAAACACTTAAAAAAAGACAACGTATACGCTTCCATAAGAAAAAAAAAGTGGCGCCCTCTAGGACCTAGACATAATTTTCCAAAATTATCTCCATAACGTCACACTATATTTTGAAGGATACCATCCATTTTTTGTATTTGATATTTTGTTCTAATGTTAACGGTTAATTACAAAAAAAGAGATGCAAGATTATAGTAAATTTGCAATCATTCCACCACCCCTTTAGATAACTTGGATATCAAGACACATTCTGAACAGTTACCAAATGGCGCAACTTTTTCTCCATTTAACCATCCCTGTAACTATTACCGTTTCCAAGATCCCACTGATGGGCCACCTCGAAAATTTCCATCCTGAATAGACCAGTTGTTAGTGTTGCACAAGAGCAAACAAATATTGATTATAATGTACCTTTTTACTTATAATGAAACCTCCAGAAAATATTATAAAATTCAACTCGATCCGACGTGCAACTTCTTGAAATATTAACCTAAGAACTTCCAAATTGGGCACGAAACTACCAACTTTCCCCATTATACCATTACACTCCGCCCTTATACTCATATTTCAGATAACCCGGTGAAATCTGTAAAAATTACCCGAGTTTTCCCTTGCGCTCTACAAGCCCTTAAAGTTTAAAATTTATTGACCATTTTTGGGCTGACACAGCCACTTTAGATCCACTTTGACCCCATTATCTGCCTAATGCTCACCCTTACTTTCATTAGCGCATCCTATTTTCACGCCCCATTCTCAAGTTTAAAAGGGTTCGTGCTATGCTCATAGGTAACATGAATACATTAAAGCGATTTCCGACAGTCTTTTTTTATGTAGTGCCGGTGGACTGTTCCTTTGAGAAAACCGAAACTGGGGCAGTGATTTTGTATACAGAGTGTTCATGTGATCACGTTACAAACTTTGGGGTAGGCTTCTCTCAATAAATGATAAAGAAGTTATAACAAAATGCCTACAAACGTCTCAATTCCACAATACTATATTGTCAAACCTTCAAATGTACACTACGCTGCAAAGTTAACGCATAGCTTAAATATTTCCTAACTTTTGACTGTGGATATTTTCTTAGTCATTTATCCGATTTCAATAATTCTTTTATCGAATCGTAGCTCTATACTTGGACAAAATTGAAGGTACGAGATAAAAAAAAGAAATAAAATAAACGTATTGTTCAAATAGTGTCATGTTTTTTTCGTCAAAGTTTAAATCATTCCGCGGGCAATATCGGGTTGGTTACCATGTTTGTCCATAATTGTCTGTTTACATTGAGACGTTCGAGAGATATTAGTTTTTTTATGACCTGTCACATTTGTCATACGAAATTTTTTAAAACTTTTTTGGCTAGAGGCTGTGCAAGCAAAATTTCATTGCAAGTGTTCTATGGGGCATTGGTCAGGACTTCTTGGTGTCCATTCCAAAATTGTAATTTCGACTTGTTGGAGGTAATTTTGTACTACTCTTGCTACATGTGGACGTGCATTGTACTGCATAAATAACATTACTTCTATAAACTTCTTCTTCCATTCCTTCTTCAACTTCCCCTATAAATCGGGCATATGGCACCACATGCGGTTCTAAAAATGTGTCTTATGTATTGATCAGCTGTCAGACGCCCGTCCCTTATCACAACTAAATCAGTACGAGCATCCATACTGATGCCACCCCACACCATAACAGATCCACCTCCACAGCTAACAGTTCTGACAATATTACATTGAGCGAATCGCTCGCCGGGACGGCGATACACCCTCCTTCGGCGATCATCACTGAAAAGGCAAAACCTCGACTCGTCTGGAAACATGACATTTCTCTATTCTCGTTCTCCCCAATTTTGATGCACCTGAGCAAACTGAAGTCGCTGCCTGCGATGAGCTACTTTTAGTAAGGGACCAGTTATAGATATACGTGTGGTGTAATGTTTTTTTTGCCAATCTTCTTACTATCTACTAATTCTGAAATGGTATCCAGATAAAATTCCTGTTGGAGTGCGGTGCTTGTCGCCCCTGACCAATTCTTCTGTCGTTCCTTCCGGTTTCTCGATACCGCACCAGTGCTCTGGAGATCGACGATTGTGAAACTCCAAATCGTAAGGCCACCTGAACTTGTGAGTAACCTACTTCCACAAGTGTTAAAGCAGCAACACATTCTTCTTTGGTGAGATTTCTGGTAACACGAACGTTTTGAGCCATTTTCATTGGTAATTTTAATGGAACTGACATACGTGACAAAATAAAGAGAGCTGTTAACTTTTAATGAACTTTTGTTTGTACGGCCTGCTTCGAAAATTAAAAAGAAACTTCTTGCAAAAATTTCTTTCAAAAATGTGACCGGTTATAAGGCTCAAGATAAAAAGACGATTAAAGATCCAAATTACTCAGAAAACATGGGGCAATAACACCGTATATTTATTTTCTCCCTGATCTACCCGTTTTAGCCCGCAGAATAACTTAAACTCTGACCAAGAAAACATAATACGGTTTAAACACCCTGTACAATACGTTTGTTACATTTTTTTTTGCTTATCTCATAACTTAGATTTTATCCAAGAACAGAGCTATAATTCGGTAAAAAAATTATTCAAATCGGATCACCGATTGAGAAAATATCCACAGTCAAAAGTTAGGAAATATTTAAGCTATGCGTTAATTTTGCCACGCAGTGTATTTTAAATTAGTTTAATAAAAACAAACGTTTTTCTACGACCATGTAAAAATAAACAACTTTCGTCATACCTTGCCCTAGCCGAAAACGTAACTTTCGTCTCTAGTGACGAAAGTAAGTTGTTCTAATTTCGCCTGTATATCGCCAATTAAATGCGATTCAACTTATCTAATTTTGTTAAACACCATGGAAAATGGTAATATCACACAAAAATATGTATATTTTGCCTTACAGGGTCTCAGAACAGCAAATTAAAGTGTTGAAAATTTGATCAAACGAAACTCAGTGACAATCGAGTTGGCGTTGATTATTATTTGTTCCGTTGTTCGGAGGAGCATGGCGCGGGGTTCGATGCAACATCAATTTTCAAATACTGAATTTCAAAGATTCAATTTAAAAGTGTAATTTGATATCAAATGTCGTATATTTCCAATTATATTGCGCAATACAACTAATAAACCAATTATTCAATAATAATTGCGAGAATAGTTGGCGAATACATAGCATGGCGGCGCACATACGGCAAAATGACCACAATTGGGGGTCAAAAATTTATTTTTCTACTTTAATTTAAGGTTTAAAATTTATTTTTTTCTGCGAGTCAAGAAGTTGGTTCATCGTGCTAGCCATGAATATATTTTGATATGTTTATAACAATGGCGGCCGAGGCTCTGACAGTTAGGCGCGTTGTCAATGTACGGCTAATTGTATATGAAACCCAAAAGCATTATAACGTGTTATTCCCGTTCACCTAGAGCAAAAATCTTTTCGTTATGGACATAGAAGTCACAGGTATGTTTATTAATAAGAAAAATTTTGTTTAACCTAGTTATATACTATATCTAATAACAAATGTCGATTTTATTCCACTCATACTTTTGATAAAAAAAAAATAATTTACCGCCCACTGTCCTAATATATTTATACTTGTGCATTTGCTGGCTCCTACTATTATGAATTGTAGGAACTCAATCGAACTCATTGTGAAACTAGGCCATTTTTTCACAGGTAGAAGAAGTGGACCAAGTCACTCGGAACTAAATATTAGAAAAATGGATCTGGTTTTAGTGTTAAAAACAGAAAACTTTTATAAACAATCATCGTCTCAGTGTGTAGAACGATTAACAAGTTACATATTGCACAAGTTTAGTGAATGCATACTGTCAAAAGACAGTAGAAATAAAATTAAGTGTGTTCTGAAAGTATTTGTTTAAAAATTTTTACAAAAGTGGAAAAAATCGAATTGGACTATGGAAAGATTTATAAAATGCAATTCAAAATGGTTAGCGAACGATTTGGTCTTGCCAGCATTAGAAACTACAAGCGTAAACAATGATTTGCAAGTGAAAAAAGCCAGAGGCAGACCTGCAAAACCTTTTGAAGAGAGCTCTAAACGAACAAAACGAAGGATGATAAAGCCAATTGTTTCTGAGTCAAGCCCAGTGCTATTGTGTTCTGCTGCTCAAGCCAGCCTTACTAAGAGCGGAAAAAGGACAACTGCCCAACTAGTGAAGTTAGCCTTAACCATATGCCCTAGCAGGTACAAGCGCATGAAACAAATTCATGATACGCCATCATATTCGGCTATAAAGTTGTACTCTCCTGAAGAAGCTTTAGCGCTTATAATTGATTGAGGCATGGGGAAAGAAGATTACATTTATTGGCAATAAGACGCGAAATCGCGAGGCGCTAACATCTATCCACCTTACAATGTCATAACACAAACAAAAAAACAGTGTTACCCGAATAATATAAAAATCACGAAGACTGAAGTGCAAATTCCAGTTCATACAATACAAAGACTTGCTCATGTGCAGCAGGATGTACTTCTCTTGTGAGGCCTTGACGGCAGTGGTGGACATTCCATTTACAAACAATGTTTTGGCAACAATTCACTGTATGGAGACACAAACATAATTCTATGTACTATAGTTCCATTACAAATGGCAGAGGTCACAACGAATGGGATACGGATTTTCTGGCAAAACCCAAGTCCGTCTTCATCGAGATATAACCGCGTTATTCGCCTGTAGATTGAGAAGGAGACAAAGGAATCAGTAAAATTCCACTACGACGCAAGAGAAGAGCAAATAGCAAGTTTGCAGGCTACTGAGGTAACTCTTGGAGATAAACCTTACAAACTTGAACACCATGCTGTGTGTACAATGATGGACGGAAAAACACGCAACATACTCACAGACACTTCGTCATCACAAGCGTGTAATGTGTGCAAGGCAACACCCACGGATCCTAACAACCTTGACTTACTTTTGCAGAATTGAAAGAAATATACTTGTTACATATCTCATACCGGGTGTCCAGCAGAACCCTGGACATAGGAGATTAACATGGAAAATCGGTTTTTATTTTTTTGCGTCTGTACGGTTGAATTGATTGAAAAACTTTTAAGAGTAAAGTTGTAGAGCCTATGGTTAGCTATCATCCTGTAATTTTTTCAATACCTCAGTTTTGGCTGTTTTTTGGAAAAACGCCTCGAAAAGTGCAAGAATTTGAATTTGTTGCGTCACCCCCACAATGCATGTGCAGTGTCGCCAACATAATAATTTCATATGTCAGAGTCAGAGCCGATTTTCCTTTCTTATTTATTTTGAGGGACTATCGTGTAGTAATTAACGTGATTATGCAGTAAAAATTAACGGAAAACCTGACGATAATGTTCTTAAATGATACGGTTTTAGGAATACAACCACAGTGATATGACAATTTGTCTCTTGTCACCAATTATGAGTGTGCGTTGTTGTTGTTGTTGTTGTTGTTATTGAGGTGAATTCATCTATCTCCAAATGTTTTACTTCAAAAGTGTATAATTTGCAGTACTGTGTGACGAGAGGCCCCATCCTGCATGTAAAAAACCCTTGCTAAGTGCTGGATTCTTCTATGACAGACAAAATCTCATTGGAAAACCAAATACAGTGCGCCCCAAAATGCCAATCCACACCTTAACAACTTCTCGACGTTGGTTTCAGTTGTCCTGCACTGTATGTGGATTTTAGAGAGTCCAAACTCATTTATTTTGTTGATTTGAGGGACCATTAATCCAAGTTAACATTCATTGGTGGAACAAATGTTTATAGCAAACAAGCAAGACCAGCAAGCAGATAGCGATGAATGTTTCATCTGCCAACCAGTTTCTTTCATGTTTTATCTATGTATATGGAGATTATAGTGCCAATAGCACCAAGAACAACCAATCTTAATAAAGGTGATAGTGCTTTTATAGGAATAATTGTTGTTATCTGTGTTATTATCTAAATTTATGTTACATTTCTTTTTCATGTCCACTTGTCAATTTCTTCTGTTAAGAAATTTATGTATAGAAATTTATTTATGGATAGATTGATTATGGAAATATACTTATTTTGGTACTTGTTGCATCCACTTTTTCACACACAATTTCCCCGAAATACAAAATGTAATGTACTTTGACAGCAAAAAAAATTGAACATCGAAATTAGGAACCATTTTGTTGATACAGTGTCAAATTTTATTTTTCTTATTTCTTATTTAAATGTTTCATTAGTTATGAATTTTGAGGGGAGAAAACTTGTTTTAAAACAATACTGGGCTGGTAATTCCTTTGCTCAAATTCGAGACAACATTGCTGCATTCTTCCCTGAACGACCAATACCAGCACGCAGTTCACTTCAGGCGGTGGTTGCTCGTTTTGAGGAAACTGGGAGTATTAACCCGATATGTTCCTGTGAGCGCAAGCGAAGACTTCAAGCAGGTGCAGCTCCAGAGGATAAAAATGTGGCGAAACTTGTTGTTCTTCCTACAGTAAACGATGATTCTTCCAAGAGTATTCGACAGATTGGCCAAGAAACTGGACTTAGCAGATCGACCATCCATAATTATCTGCAAAAAGAAGGTTTTAAAAGCTACTAAAAGGAGAACCATCAAAAACTCTTACCCACCGACCTTTTCCCCCGAATGGAGTTTTGTGAAATCCTGACTGAAAAAATTATTGCAGCCCCAAGATTTGTTAGAAACATTTGTCTCACGGATGAATGCTCGTTTGGATTGACCGGCTCTTCAAATCAACAAAATGATCGGATTTGGGCACTCCAAAACCCACATATAGTGCATGACAATCGGGACCAACATCGAGCAACTGTAAACGTGTGGATCGGCATTTTGGGGCGCCATGTTATAGGTCCATTTTTCATTGATGGCAGTTTGAACGCCAACAAATATGGCAATATGCTTCGCAATGACATTTTGCCTGCTGTAGAAGCCATCCAGCCATTAGAACGGGTTTTTTACATGCAGGATGGCGCGTCGTGTCACACTGCACTGCAAAATAGACGTTTTTTAAATGAAACATTTGGTGATAGGTGGATCGGAAAGTTTGGACCAATTAATTGGCCACCTCGCTCTCCGGATTTGAATCCCTGTGATTTTTTTGTTTGGGGATTCATTCAAGATCGCCTCTACCAGAGACATAAACAATATGCAAATGTTCAAGAGCTGGAACTTGCCATTCAAGAAATTTGTGGTCAAGTCAGGGTTGTGATATTGGATAATACATGTCGCAATTTTGAGAATAGGCTTGCATATTGTACCTCTGCAGAAGGTGGTCATTTTGAACAATTTCTCTGATGTGCCATATCTAGTTTTGTATTTTATTTATTTGTTTATTGTTCTTGTTTACCTCTGTGTTTGATGTTAAACACATGGGTGGTTGTTCACTTTCTTTGTAGTATGTAATTAAATGGTTCTTTTAAGAGCTGCCAATCCGTATTTTCTTTTCGCCAATTCCACGATAACTCAGTTGTAGAGTACAATCACATTTCAAGCTTGGTTCTTGGTTTGCTCAACAAATGTATCCACCCAACTCGCCGTCCTTAATAATTCTTAACATTAACCTAGCTTTTAGCTTTACCAATAGGTTTCGTGCAGCACGTGACCTGTCATCGAACTTGGTGGTAAAACAACCTCAAAAAATTACATTGACGTAAATAGAAAAAATCTGCTTTCATGCATATAAACCCGTTTTTCTTTAATATTTGTTAATATATTTACCCTGAAACAAAAGTGAGTTGTTCTAAGCCGTACATTTACCATATTCAGGTCGGAGCTATTGGATAACATTGCCCCATAACTGTACAGGAATTACATAAAATTGGAACTTTGCAGATTTTGCCTACACAGACCTTAATCTGCTTCAGGCACAGTTTAAAAATGTACCTTCAAATCACACTATTGATATCTGTGCATTGCGTTATTGTATATTATTTCAACTCTGAAAATCAGAATTTTGTTTGCCTGTACTTCGCAATGCCTGTCTTCATAGTGCTTAACTTAACCAAGGGCAAGGAGGATACAATATTACTAAGTAGGTGCTTAAGTACAGAACTATACCCTCATTGGTGCTTAACATACAGTTCCAATCATATTATTTTTGCTCTTTTTTTGTAATTTTTTAACTGGTGTAATGTTTTTAATATCTTAATAGCTTTATTGTTGTTGTAGAGTATGGAAATGACAAATAAGTAGCCAAGTAAGGAAACAGAAGCCATTCCATATAAGTAGTATGTAATGCAACGAAAGGACAAAAATATATTTAAAAGAAGATAGCAAAAGGGCTTCGTGACATATATTCTTAAACATATTTACTTCAGTAACGAATTTATTTATATAACTTAAAAATATATATTCATATTCTAGCAGTATCAGTGAGATTGTATTGAAGAAAATCTTTGAGTAAGTGTTTGTTACAATAAAATGTGTTCTATTAAGAGACAGGTTCTGTTTTAAATTCTTCGATAAACAATTATAACCTCAAAAGTGACAATGTTTTATATTAAATTGTAGAGGAACATTTACAATTTATTCTAAATACCACTTTAAAATTATTTTGCTTTAATTTATCACTGCACAGTTCAAGTGTTATCTATTTCGGACCACATTAATCACCAAATTTTTTCGACAATTATTTCCTCGTAGACATGTAAGTGCTTGATTTATATGGATTTGGTGCAAGATTTCCAAGTCTAGGGCATATATGTCTCAGAATTCACACCTACGAGTGTCTAAATATCTTATTTCATTTTCCAGCCAAGTAATCACATTATACCTTTTCACAATCCACTCCTTTCTAGTTTTTATGGCACTAAAATCAATTGGGAACACCAAACCTCTATTTCCATGATCCTTTATCTAAATTTGAAGTAATTTTGAGGCATAAAAAGGTTTCAAATATTTCAAACTGTTATAGGTCGTGTTATCTATTTCTGACCACACCCATCAAATTTTTTTTATAATTATTTCCTTGTAGACACAAAAATGCTGGAGTTATTTGGATTTGGTGCACGATCTTCAAGTCCAGGGCGTATATGACTTAGAATTCACACCTACAAATGTTTAAATATCTTATTCCAGCTTTTAGCCAAGTAATCATGTTATACCTTTCAACAATCCATTCCTTTCCAGTTTTTATGGCAGTAGAATCTACTGGGTACGCCAAACCTCTATTTCCGTGCTCCATTGTATGAATTTCAATTAGTTTTGAAGCATAAAAAGGTTGGTGGTACTTGGTGGTATATCTAGTCCACAAAATAGTGTCCTCCTTACCACTTATTTCGGCATAAAGGTAATTTTTTTTTGCTTCAATGTCAAGAATGATCATTCTAGAAAGACTCCAGCAAAATTTAAGTTTCATTCGATTTAAGATAATTGAAGAAAAATTAATTAAATGCAAAGATGTCATTAATTTACATGTATTTTAAATGGGTGAGGTTATGTTGACATACCCCCAGGTTCAAATGGTGACGTCACGTGCACGAAACCTATGACAAAGACAAGAGACATATCGTCGATCCTTTGTCTGTTGCTAATCTAAAATGAATAAGACAACCAGCCATACACAAATTGGATGATTTTCCTTTTACTAATTATGATAATAATAAACGTAACTTTTACTTACCGTATGATTTAAGAACATTATTGTCAGGTTTTCGGTTAATTTTCACTGCATACTCACGTTAATTACTACATGATAGCCCCTCAAAATAAATAAGAAAGGAAAATCGGCTCTGATTCTGACATAAGAAATTATTATGTTGGCGACACTGCACATGCAGGGCGGGGGTGTCGCGCCAAATTCAAATTCTTGCACTTTTCGAGGCGTTATTCCAAAAAACGGCCAAAACTGGGGCATTGAAAAAATTACAGGATGATAGCTGACCATACGCTCTACAACTTTACTCTTAAAAGTTTTTCAATCAAATCAACCGTACAGGCGCAAAAAAATAAAAACCGATTTCCCATGTTAATCTCCTACGTCCAGGGTTCTGCCGGACACCCGGTATAAACTACAAATACGGCAATGGCAACCGAGGAGCACAGAAGCCAAAGAAAATATAAAAAAGAGAAAAGAAGAAATAACCACTAAGTTTTACCAGCAAAGGGCTTAGTGGTAGACCAACCAAAGCAGGTTGGGGGTAACTCAAACGATGGGAATACGGCAAGAAAATTTATTGCTGATCCTACAAAATCTGGGGCTATCACAGGCTTAGATCCTGAAATTATAGAAAGATTTGCCAACATCCTGAGTGTTTTATCATGTGGATTTAGCGTTAACTATGTTAGTTTTAAAAACTACTGCATCGAAACCGCAAAAATGTGCTTAGAACGTTATAACTGGTAGAAAATGAGTGCATCTGTGCACAAACTATTAATACACGGTGCAGACATAATAAAGCAGCTACCTTTGCCTGTAGGGTTATTTTCAGAAGATGTGCTGGAAACTAGTCAAAAAAATATAAAAGTTTACGACTTTTCCATGCCAGAAAAACTTCCAGAATCCACTCTAATACAAACATTGTGCACTGGATGTTAATAGCGTCTGATCCAATTATTGCATCCAAGAGGAGGAGCCATAATAAAAAAAAGAAAACCTCTTCCTAAAGAGGTTCTGGAAATGTTGAACGTACCCCTTGTAGAAACGATCGAAGAAAAGGATGATAATGACAAAGAATCAATGGATGATCAGGACAGTCAATCATAGTAATTAACTACTTACCTGTTTACAATATAATTCATGTATGATTAATAATGGATGTGTTCTTTAAGTAAAATATTCTAAATTTTATTTTCAATACTATTTATTTATGGCTATAAATACCTTTTAAGGAGGTAGGTACTTAGAAATCTTCTCAAGCCTCAACCTACAGGTCAGAACCATTTTTAATCATAAATGCGCATATTATTTCACATCTTTGGTTTTCTGACCCCCTAAAAGTGGTAATTTTGCCGTATGTGCGGCGGCGCATCAGACATCGAGTAGGCGCGCGTTCGATTAATCGGTATTTTGACAATAACGCTTCTTAGTTTTCGAAAGAAATACTCTATAGAGATTATTTTTAAAGTAAATGAGGAACTAATGTTAGCGTGGTCGAAGAAAAAGTATAGTGTCCTATTCGTCAAAAAGCATTTTCTATCGCTCGAGAACATTACCAAATTCGGCTTCGCCTAGTTTGTTAAACTGTCCTCTTGCGAGAGAAAATGCGATTTTCGTCACTCGTTGAACAATATACTATTTTACCTAAAATTTTGTATTAGAAAGTTTTAGGTCCGGAAATTGAATGGACAGAAATGTTGGATTGGAATTTTGAAGAAATGGACTGGAACTCCATTTATTCGAAATATAAGGTCGCTTATTTAACGTACGGCAACGTTAATCCTGCTTGTTTGGTTTTTCCTAAATTTCCGAAAACTATGAAGGGCTGGAGCAACTTTGTTTTTGTCGACTTCTTAGCTACTATAGTTTTCAAAATTCCAACATAAGGAAGCTCAATTCGAGGAAAAACATTGCCGACTATTGACGTGAACCGGATTTGCTTTATTTTTAGCGAAATTACATTCATTCAAGTGAGTCTCATAATCAATGAACTAAAAATTAAAAGAATTTACTAGGTGTCCTGAAATTTTTTATGCAAAAGTTCAGGGCACGAATCTACGTTAAAAATTTCATATAAACTTGTATCGGGAAATGTAGAAATCAGGTATGGAAGTATTGAATATTTTGTATGTGGTTATGAAGAAATACAAATCAGGGACATAGCACTGTTAATTTGAATATTTTTCATTTCGTTTTAATCTTTGTTTATGTTTTAAAAATTTTTTTTTTATCTTATTTTTCAATCTAAAGTCAAACCCTGAAATTTGGCATAGAAGCTTAGGGATAATCTGTGTATCCCTAAGAATATGACCTATCATGTGTCAGCCTAAAAGACAAATGCACGTTCTTTGCGGATGAAACCATATTTGTATATAGAGGGTGAATCCTCTAATCTTGAGGGAGGCTATTTGACTATGTGTGCTATGTTGGGAGAAACAATGATCATTACTCCACTCACTCGAATATTCTCAATGGATAAATAACCATCGCTTTCGGTTGTCCTCAAAAACTATAAATGATAGAATTTAAAATGTTTTCCGAGCTTTGAAGCCGTGGTACAACGGAATTTCTTCCTGACGTTTCTTCTACAGCTGCGGCAGAGATTATCAAAGGCGATGCGGTAATGGGCGAAGTGATCTCCCGTGCTTTCCGACGGTGACTGATTCGACTGCGGTGAGCTCCGTGGTATTTATTCGCCCGCCGCGCCGTCGCCGTGCAGTGGTGGGACTGGGGTGCGGGCAGAGTATAAGGAATAATGCATTATATCAGTAGCGTCAGTCGGTCGAAAAATCAAAACTCCTTTCCCCCTGCCCCGTCTGCCCGGCCGCCGACGGTGCACTACCAAACCGGTTTTGGCAGTGCATCGATAGTGCTTGAGGGATAGACAGTGTCCCCAGCTCGGCGGTAAACTTAATTTGCGCGGATATTACACAGTGTCTTTTAAATAGGTCAGGGAAAAATTTGTGTTCAGTGGATCGCTGCGAAAGTCATTTAAGACAAGGAGTGACATTTTTTAGATCCTCAAACAGGATTAGTAAAGATAGATATGTATTAAATTGTATAATTCGAGATAATATAACACAAAAAAATATGTATTACAAAATGGTCTCTTAATAAATCCATTACACACTTAATACACCATTTATTACATTATCTATGTAGAAATATTACAAAGGTAAAATTATCATATGTAATATAACAAGTGCATTGAAAATTATCGGTAATTTTTGGATGATATGCACGAATGCAATTTGGGATGAAAAAAGCACGAGTGCACGCAGTGCACGAGTGCTTTTTCTGGTCCAAATTGCACGAATTGCATATCGGTCTAAAATTACCTATAATTTTCAATGCACGAGTTATATTCCAAGGAGAATTTCATGAACAAAATAATTAAAAACCTTGCATCCCGTGCTCTATTATAATATTAATTAAAAGGCTATAAATCTATAGAAGTGTAATATTAATTGAATTATGGAGTAGTGCCAAAATTGCAAGGGAATTGTGTTATTAAGCAGAGCGTCAATGTAATATTTTATTACATTATTAATCTAGCGATTAGTAGGGGGTGGACGTAAATGCAGCCCTTACGCTGTTAAATTTAGCCAAATTAAATAACGTGGAAAATATTTATATACCTTTTGATGCCAGTTTTTTGTAAGCACTATACAGAGTGTGCCAATCAGAACTTTCCGACTGGAAAATGTCGAAATTAAAAACGACGATACATATTGATTTAGGTCACATGATGTTTTGTGGCCATGTCAATAATTGTGCGATATGTATGTGGATCACTATGACAATAATTGGCCTTTCAGAAAGTTGCGGTTTCTTTTGGAATATAAATGCCCTTTTTATCCCCCCAGAGTACAGTATAAAGAGTTTACTTTTAAAAAAACTCAGAACAAGACTTACAAAAGGCAATACAAAGTTTTTAGATCATGTTTGAAAATGTTGTTAAAATCTCACACAGTTCCCCTGTTTCCCTCACGATGAACGAAAATAAAATTTTAGTTGATTGGAAAAAGAAATTCATACCACGAAAGGTTCTGTCCATCTGTTAAAAAGTCCCAAACCGTATTTTGGCAGCGTCAGCCTGAAGTGGCGAAGCAGATTAGAAATAGTCTCATGGTATACAGGGTATCCACCGGGAACTGCCTCGATCGATTATGCGAAAACTACACACATTCAAAAAAATAAAAAAACATGTTTAGTACTAAAGTCGATGGGGGCTCTCACTTAAAATAATCAAAAAACTCACCTAAAATAATTTCAAGATTGCGACACTTTTAGTTCTAACTGAATCTTGACCATAACTTGTTTATTTTAAATGGAACATCCTGTGTATTTTGGCATTTTTTAATTTAGCTTATTTAAGCGTATTTTATATTAATGTACTATACCCTAGTGTAGCGGTTTTGGTATAAAATTATTTTTTGCTAGAATTGGGCGAAAAATTACTTTTTTATGCTACTTTTCTGCTGAATTAAAATACACAGTAATAGTTTTCCTCTATGTTTGCCTTGTTTGTTGATACGGAGTGGTCAAAAAACTATTATGAAAAGAAAATTGACAAAACGGCCCAAAGTACAATTGTATAAACCATTTTGTCTTTGTGATGATTTTTAGAAATATTTTTTCTTGTTGATTTTTAGATCCAATGTGTTCAGATGTGGTTTCGATTTTTGGGTTTTGGGATCAGGGGTGTTATTCAAAAACAGTTACGAACTTTTCGACGTTTTGCCATATATTACAGCTTCTTCAGGACACTAAAAGTTAAAGTAAAATACTTTAAAAAGGGGAGATGAAACAAAGGGCAATCCAAAAAATACACAAAGCTAAATACTCAAAATTCAGATAGTTCTGAGAGTCATCGGCTTTTCAAGTGTTTCAAGTACAAAGGTGGATATAAGGGACCTAATGACCAATGATCATTCATATCGATAGCGATAGCAGTATAAGTAATTCAACCTAAGGTCGGAGTCATGGGACCAACAGAACGAGGTATGGTAAGATCGCTCAAGTATGTTATACTTGAAAGTACGGGGTGCTCATTATAAAACTTTATCTAACAGGCTATGAAATTGTGATGACATAATCAAAGTAAATGGACTTTTGTTTTTCCATCCTTTTCTTTTGACATTTCACAGCCATCTAGATGAAGTTTTATAATTAACACCCCGTATATGTGTGTGCAAACGTCCGATAAATAAAAATTAAAGGAGAGAGGTATTAAGTATTTAAATATGGCGGATGCGCAAATTGAATAATATGTCTCTAGATACGAGTGAAAGTGCTTTTTTGTTTTTGATTTTAACAATAATTCCAAAATAAGCGGTTCTTAAATTTCCGATGTGTGTTCGTCCATTAACACTTTTCTTCTCCATTCTAATGAATATCATTTCGCTAATGAGCCTCTTTCTATAGCTAGGTTGGGTGTCTAGGATTTCTACATTATCAAAGATAAAGCTATGTCCAGTATTTAGCTTATGTTTCACCAAAGCTGTGGGGTTTGCTTCTGTTTAGGATCATTCTTTTGGTAATTTTGATGTTCTTTCATTCTAACTTTGATGTATCTGCCAGTCGATCCTACATATACCTTACTGCAAATTGAGCGTGGTATCCTATATACAGCGTTCGAACTAAGATCTCTTTCTGTTATTGATTTAAGTCTGGAGTAAATGTGTTTTTAATGGTGTTTTCATTTTTAAATGATTGTAAAATTCGTTCGTTGTTTTGTGTGGTATATTGAGCAAGAACTCTCTTGACTTTTAAAAATATTAAATATTTTTACAACATTTTCTTTATCATAATTTTCAGTGCGATTTTTGCTTGGAATATCTCTCATATTTATAAGACTGTGAAGGCTTTCACGGCCAATCAAAATATAATCTAAAGTATATTCCGGGCTTTGAAGCCGTGGTCCAATGGAGTTTCTTCCTGAAGTTTCCTCTACAGCTGCGACAGACATCATCAAGCGCGATGAGGCGAAATGATCTCGCGTTCTTCCCGACGTTGACTGATTCGACTGTGGTGAACTCCGTATTAGGTTCGAGTGGGGTTGTGGTAGTGGTCGCATGGGGTTTTGGCTCACTTGAAATATGACGTAGAACTCTTGCATTTACAACATTTGCATTTAGAGAAGTAATTTTCTCCTTCCTCTTGAAGTCGTTGTCATGTTTAAAGATCACGTTGCCTCTCTCGTTAGTCTCTGATAAATATATTGCAATTGATATAAGATATCCATCTCGTTGAAAAGGATGTCGTGACCTTCAAAGAGAGCGTGCTTTATTACTGCTGACTTTTGTGTTTGTCAAAAACTTTTGTGTAATTCAAGTGCGCCGAAACCCCCTAACACCATTACCCGCACCCACAGTATAAGGAATAATACATTATATCAGTATCGTCGGCACTTTGACGTTTCCAAAACTAAAGCGTGCTGCGCGCACCTGCACCAGGGAGTTTTCTCAAGTAGTTACGAGGGACTTGTAAATTCGATATAGCTGCCGTCAGATGGAATCTTTCTAGGAGTGTGCTACGGGGTCGTAATTGTATTTCTTTGATTATGGAGAATTTCATTCACCACCTGTTATTCAATATTTGTCCAATATTCTATTGTTATAGAACAATTGTAACCATAGCAATATTCAACAACAGAAAAATTATCGGGGTAATACCACGAGTGCTTTATAATTTTCGATAATTTTTCACGATTGCATGTTTTCCGTAATTCCACGAGTCCTTTAGGACGAATGAAATTTGCAACGAAAACATGCCAGAGTGAAAAATTATCTGGTTAATTTTAAAGCTTGAGCGGTATTTAGTGAGATTATGTCTCGAATCAAAAATTCTATTAAGAAATAAATAAGTAGTGTTAGAATATTCGGACGTCACCTTAAATAAGTCAGTCAGACAACCACATTGCTTAAGGTTTTATGGATGATTCCATGATAACGTGAAATTACCGCTGTGTGAAATTTTAGACCGATATGCAATTCGTGCAATTTGGACCAGAAAAAGCACTCGTGCACTGCGTGCACTTCGGCTTTTTTCATCCCAAATTGCATTCGTGCATATCATCCAAAAATTACCGATAATTTTCAATGCACGAGTTATATTCCAAGGAGAATTTCATGAACAAAATAATTAAAAACCATTGCGACATTTGCGACACCCTTGTAGGTATAGCTATTTTGATTCGAATCAATGTCAGAAAACGTATTTCGAAGCCAGATGGTATGACTATGGATTGAATATAAATTAATTTGCATGGTTTATGCTATGACATTGAGCCAGTTACTTTTCATTTGACTTAAAATTATTGACAGAAAAATTATCGGGGGTAATACCAGGAGAGCTTTAAAATTACCGATAATTTTTCGCCATGGCATGTTTTTCATAATTTCACGAGTCCTTTAGGACGAGGAGATTTTTTTTTGACAGAAAATTATCGCGATTATTTCACTCATCCATATTATTGCTATGGAGCAAAACAGGTATTAATAGGCGGTAATTCGATAATTTTCTAAAAAATTACAGCGGTAATTTCACGTTGTCATGGAATCATCCATAAAACCAATGTGGTTGTCTGACTGACTTATTTAAGGTGACGTCCGAATATTCTAACACTACTTATTTATTTCTTAATAGAATTTTTGATTCGAGACATAATCTCACTAAATACCGCTCAAGCTTTAAAATGAACTAGATAATTTTAAAGCTCTCGTGGTATTACCCCCGATAATTTTCCTGTTGTTGAATATTACTATGGTTACAATTGTTCTATAACAATAGAATATTGGACAAATATTGAATAACAGGTGGTGAATGAAATTCTCCATAATCAAAAAAATACAATTATGACACCGTAGCACACTCCTTGAAAGATTCCATCTGACGGCAACTATATCGAATTTACAAGTCCCTCGTAACTACTTGAGAAAACTCCCTGGTGCAGGTGCGCGCAGCACGCTTTAGTTTTGGAAACGTCAAAGTGCCGACACGAACTGACTATACTGATATAATGTATTATTCCTTATACTGTGGGTGCGGGTAATGGTGTTAGGGGGTTTCGGCGCACTTGAATTACACAAAAGTTTTTGACAAACACAAAAGTCAGCAGTAATAAAGCACGCTCTCTTTGAAGGTCACGACATCCTTTTCAACGAGATGGATATCTTATATCAATCGCAATATATTTATCAGAGACTAACGAGAGAGGCAACGTGATCTTTAAACATGACAACGATTTCAAGAAGAAGGAGAAAATTACTTTTCTAAATGCAAATGTTGTAAATGCAAGAGTTCTACGTCATATTTCAAGTGAGCCAAAACCCCATGCGACCACTACCACAACCCCACTCGAACCTAATACGGAGTTCACCACAGTCGAATCAGTCAACGTCGGGAAGAACGCGAGATCATTTCGCCTCATCACGCTTGATGATGTCTGTCGCAGCTGTAGAGGAAACTTCAGGAAGAAACTCCATTGGACCACGGCTTCAAAGCCCGGAATATACTTTAGATTATATTTTGATTGGCCGTGAAAGCCTTCACAGTCTTATAAATATGAGAGATATTCCAAGCAAAAATCGCATTGAAAATTATGAGGAAAGAAGAAAATGTTGTAAAAATATTTTAATATTTTTAAAAGTCAAGAGAGTTCTTGCTCAATATACCACACAAAACAACGAACGAATTTTACAATCATTTAAAAATGAAAACACCATTAAAAACACATTTACTCCAGACTTAAATCAATAACAGAAAGAGATCTTAGTTCGAACGCTGTCTATAGGATACCAAGCTCAATTTGCAGTAAGGTATATGTAGGATCGACTGGCAGATACATCAAAGTTAGAATGAAAGAACATCAAAATTACCAAAAGAATGATCCTAAACAGAAGCAAACACCACAGCTTTGATGAAAAATAAGCTAAATACTGGGCATAACTTTATCTTTGATAATGTAGAAATCCTAGACACCCAACCTAGCTATAGAAAGAGGCTCATTAGCGAAATGATATTCATTAGAATGGAGAAGAAAAGTGTTAATGGACGAACACACATCGGAAATTTAAGAACCGCTTATTTTGGAATTATTGATAAAATCAAAAACACAAAAGCACTTTCACTCGTATCTAGAGACATATTATTCAATTTGCGCATCCGCCATATTTAAATACTTAATACCTCTCTCCTTTAATTTTTCTTTCTCGGACGTTTGCACACACATATACGGGGTGTTAATTATAAAACTTCATCTAGATGGCTGTGAAATGTCAAAAGAAAAGGATGGAAAAACTAAAGTCCATTTACTTTGATTATGTCATCACAATTTCATAGCCTGTTAGATAAAGTTTTATAATGAGCACCCCGTACTTTCAAGTACAACATACTTAAGCGATCTTACCATACCTCGTTCTGTTGGTCCCATGACTCCGACCTTAGGTTGAATTACTTATACTGCTATCGCTATCGATATGAATGATCATTGGTCATTGGGTCCCTTATATCCACCTTTGTACTTGAAATACTTGAAAAGCCGTTGATTCTCAGAACTATCTGAATTTCGAGTATTTAGCTTTGTGTATTTTTGGATCGCCCTTTGTTTCATCTCCCCTTTGTAAAGTATTTTACTTTAACTTTTAGTGTCCTGAAGATGCTGTAATATATGGCAAAACGTCGAAAAGTTCGTAACTGTTTTTCAATAACACCCCTGATCCCAAAACCCAAAAATCGAAACCACATCTGAACACATTAGATCTAAAAATCAACAAGAAAAAATATTTCTAAAAATCATCACAAAGACAAAATGGTTTATACAATTGTACTTTGGGCCGTTTTGTCAATTTTCTTTTCATAATATTTGTTTGACCACTCCGTATCAACAAACGAGGCAAACATAGAGGAAAACTATTATTGTGTATTTTAATTCAGCAGAAAAGTAGCATAAAAAAGTAATTTTTCGCCCAATTCTAGCAAAAAATAATTTTATACCAAAACCGCTACACTAGGGTATAGTACATTAATATAAAATACGCTTAAATAAGCTAAATTAAAAAATGCCAAAATACACAGGATGTTCCATTTAAAATAAACAAGTTATGGTCAAGATTCAGTTAGAACTAAAAGTGTCGCAATCTTGAAATTATTTTAGGTGAGTTTTTTGATTATTTTAAGTGAGAGCCCTCATCGACTTTAGTACTATACATGTTTGTTAATTTTTTTGAATGTGTGTAGTTTTCGCATAATCGATCGAAGCAGTTCCCGGTGGATACCCTGTATATCATGAGACTATTTCTAATCTGCTTCGCCAATTCAGGCTGACGCAGCCAAAATACGGTTTGGGATTTTTTAACAGATGGACAGAACCTTTCGTGGTATGAATTTCTTTTTCCAATCAACTAAAATTTTATTTTCGTTCATCGTGAGGGAAACAGGGGAACTGTGTGAGATTTTAACAACATTTTCAGACATGATCTAAACACTTTGTATTGCCTTTTGTAAGTCTTGTTCTGAGTTTTTTTAAAAGTAAACTCTTTATACTGTACTCTGGGGGGATAAAAAGGGCATTTATATTCCAAAAGGAACCGCAACTTTCTGAAAGGCCAATTATTGTCATAGTGATCCACATACATATCGCACAATTATTGACATGGCCACAAAACATCATGTGACCTAAATCAATATGTATCGTCGTTTTTAATTTCGACATTTTCCAGTTGGCAAGTTCTGATTGGCACACTCTGTATAGTGCTTAAAAAAACTGGCATCAAAAGGTATAGAAATATTTTCCACGTTATTTAATTTGGCTAAATTTAACAGCGTAAGGGCTGCATTTACGTCCACCCCCTACTAATCACTAGATTAATAATGTAATAAAATATTACATTGACGCTCTGCTTAATAACACAGTTCCCTTGCAATTTTGGCACTACTCCATAATTCAATTAATATTACACTTCTATAGATTTATAGCCTTTTAATTAATATTATAATAGAGCACGGGATAATTCCCCTTCCCTGGAAATATGCTACTTTAAAGATACTTGTAACAAGTTCTGAGAGGTGTCCCTGTGAAATACGACTTCCGCTGTAATTCGCCATAAATCTTCCATACAAAGTAGTTCTAGGTTAGATACGGATATTGTGTTCTCGAAGTTTTCAAGGTTCCGTAACATCGCCGATGTTCAACGTTGTGCTAAAAGTACATAGCGCCTCTTGACTGCACTCAACTTTGGTAATTAGTCCTTTTGAGATTTATATTATTCACTATTTTTAACTGTAGCTTCTTTTTCAAGGATACTAGCAATTTTTGAATACTATCAAATGAAATGCTTTAAGAAAAAAAAGACGCAGACATTTTAGCAAAACTGCAACATAATTGATGGACTGCAACTAGAGTTTTTCTTTTCGAACAGCTAAAACATTTCTGAAGTGCCTGACTCATTTGCTTTTGAGTAGCGAACTTTTACTTCTAAAGCCTTCTGTTATCAATAAAAGATTAGTTAGAAATCACTTAGTATGAATCCATTGGAACACGCCACCATTAAGTTAAATACGGCATTATGTTGGGAAAGTTCTCCAAGTTTCACAATAACAGTGCCGCTCCATGATGCAGTAACACTAACAGTGTGTCCCTTCTGTTCGCGGGCTCGAAACTTTACTAATTTGTTCCCTGAAGTAGTCCTTTTCTCTTTTGGGCCGCCAACTGGGGCAACTTCAAATTTACAGCGCTCAGATTTATTTAGAACAGGTAGGAAATGAATGAATATGGGATAGCTTGAAAGTCGTTACTTAATTATGTTTTAATGAAAGCCTAATCGACAGTTTAAGTACACAAGGCGCTATTGATAAAAACACATTTCGAAACAAATATCAAAAACAAATATGTAATAAAAATAGAAGTATATAATAAAGTTACAAGGTACATAAATTAGATCATAAGAGACATACATTTTGTGTTTATTTCACAGGTTTTAGCTCTCAAACCGGCATTCGATCTAAACGAAAAATTAGCCCTACCAGAACATTACACAGAAAAATACAAATCTACTCGTCAGATTAAAATTCTCGAGGGAGAAAAGTCCATGGATTGCAAACTCTGCCCCCCAATCAAAATGAATGGTTAATTTAAAAATTAAATTGGTTAAAATGATTAAATTTACAAACAACAGGCAAGAATACATGATTTACTTCAAATGTCTTTCTAGATTAGCTTCATCTAAATTTCTAATCTGACGAGTGTTAATTTATTTTTCAATTTTGCAATCTTTAATGAAGTGACAAATTTATATAAATTTAAGTTTTCACAGTTCGTCATTAGAACTGGCAACAAACTCACGAGAGAACGCCTACGTTTCTAATTAGATTTTAATATTTATGTCTTAGTTTTTAAAAAGACGCGTTACAAAACTGTATAAAAGGCATTTGGAAGAGAATTATTATTTCATTGCTAAAATAATATATGAATTGTAGTTTTCGCTTTAGTAGCTTTTTTCTGATTTCGAAGAAATTAGGACTTTCAGAAAGTAAGTTAGTTACAGACAAAAAATTGCGCCTAACCTTTAGTGACATTTAGCCTAGCCATTAGTGACATTTAGCAAATCTGCAGATACGTTCATCTCATTTGCGTTCGCTAATTGGTTTTCGTAATAGACATCTTTATCTTTTATTTATTATCATAATTTTTATATTTATCACCATATAGTAACAAATATAAAAATTATGTGCCCTTCTTTGACATCCGCCTCGATTAAGTTTGCCTTTTTATTTTAATAGACGGCTATTAGTGATAATAGATATGTAAGCTAAAAGTATCTTGGATGGCAGGTTTAAGGAGAAAGAATTTTTTAACCTACCACGCAATTCACTACAAGTTTCCTCTTCAGAGCTACGTACGGGTAGAAGCTCTTAGAAACGATTTCCTCAGGAGCTTGCCTTGCTCCTTTACAGTGGACTTTGCCTTCTCTCTAGAAACAGCCCCTGCACCACCACATTTGCCCTGCTTTACCGCCAAATGCTACCTTCCGCCTACTTGCGTCACACCGCCTTTCCTTATCCGAATTTGTCTTCAACTACAAGTTCCAACTATGAACTCTCACCCCGGCGTCTAAGGCAGAGGTTTATCACGTCTTACTGACGAGTCCAAGATAGATCCTGAGACGAAACGTCAACCCCATATACATAGACGACCTGACAGCGTTAGGTCGTCCCAGTGATGTTTCTCTGAATAACAAAAATCTTTTTTCTACCACCGTCAAAAAATTACACGGTTTGCGCATTACTGACAGTATGCAAACTGACACATATTTTCACGGTTATCTTTCTCGCACGTCGCCCATAACAGCGTAAAAAAAAGTTACTCGTTGCCATAGGACATGTGAAAATAGTTATTTTGATAACTAGTGCGGAAAGTGATACTTTCGCCGATGCCCGAACGACGCAAAGCGGAGTTCGGGCAGCAGACGAGTGCGGGAAAGGCACTTTCAGCACGAGTTAGGAACAATATTTTTTCTACGAGCCAATTCATTGTAACAAAGACAAGGAATAAACATACAATACATAAACAACTTTATCTTTGTCAACAGTATGACAGCTGAATTAATCAACAATCAATTGGTTTTTATGACAAAAACTTGTGATTGTTGGCGTGACGTTATGCTTCAGACATGAACTGGTGACATTGGAATAAAAAGTACGTATATTATAGGTAAATTTTGTATCAAAAATCAATAAAAGCAAGCATAATAGTTCCTTAAAACAAATAAAAATGCTTGGCACGGCTGTAAGGCAGATGCATCTATCTAGATAGACATACTATAAAGTCTAAATTATATTATAAAACAGTCAATATTTAAATATTTACTTTCCCGCACGCCAAGTTTACTTTCACGCACGCCGTGCGGGAAAGTGACGCTTTCAAAAACAAAATGCGTGCGGGAAAGTGATATACTAAGAACGCTCGTAGAAAATAGTTATTTTCCTAACTAGTGTGGAAAGTGATACTTTCCCGCACGCTGTCTGCAGATCGGTTACGGGAAAGACACTTTCCGCACGAGCTACGAACAATATTTTTTCTTCGAGCCAAGCTTCAAAAACAAAATGAAAGAACTTACGTATTCTCACTAAGAGAGGGTAGTCAGTAGTTTCTTCCGTAATGTACGCCTCAATGTTTACTGGTTACTTGGTACTGTCGGTAATTGTCAAATGTTAATTCTTGTAGTTGTTTTACAATTTGTCTGTATATTTATTTTTTTTATTTTTTTTGAATTTTTAAAATTTTTAAAATTTTATAGATGTAATAGATGTATAGGATTTAACGTTCCATAATTTAACAAACATTATTTACAATTTTATGTTGGGCCTAGGGATTTATTACCATTTAACTTATTGGGTTTTAGCCATGATGAAGACTAAATAAATAGTCGAAACGTCGGCCATTTTCGAATAAAGAAGAGGTGCATTATTTGTCCCAATCCTGCTAACTTCACCAACAATAATTTTTTATCTGAATCGAAACCCATGATCGATAATATTCATGAAAATTTTTATTGCTTTCGAAATGGTGTTGTAACATTTATGATAAATTTCCTAATTATCTATTAATATACCAAAGATATTTGAAAATATTGAAAGTGAAACAGTCACTTCATTCATCATGCTGCAGAAGTATATTTCAAATGTTATTCTTGTGAAATGGGCTTATTTAGAAATTTTTTTTTACTTCTTAGGTATAACAAGATATTGTTGATAACCAAAGGAGTTTCCGAGCAAAGATCTAGAGGATATGAGATTTCGGACCGTGCAAAATATATCTACATCAATTCATTTCTTAAAAAGTAACAGCTGATTAAAAAGGGCACGAAAAATTGATTGTGCCGATCTTTAAGTTGACCAGTTTACAATAATATAAAGTAATCTATAATCCTAGAAGCACTATTAAAAATTAAAAGATCGTTTTGTCAACGACTGTACTATATGTGAACACCACTTTTTAGAGCGTAAGTAGTCACCAATTTGTCGATCAGCCCATCTGCATACTAGTCTCGGGGTCTACCCCTCATTAGTACAGCTTTGGCTGGTCGACAAATTGATGACCTATTATTCGGCTTCGGTGAGTATAAAGCTGTACTGATAAGGGGTAGACCCCGAAACTGGTATGCATATGGGTTGATCGACAAATTGGTGACTAACTACGCTCTTTTTATTTCGTTCTGGTTCCGATAACCAGCGAGGTTCAGAGCAATATGGGCTGCTTCTCGAACTGAGAGCCATCTGCCATGCAGGGTTGAATCTAAAACACGCTGGTGGAAGTCGCCTGCTTCTGCTCTGTAGAACATCTCACCACTTTTTAGGTTGAAAACACATATTAGGGCATGTCATATGCTTTGAAGTTCAACAGCGTGCATAATATTTTTCATTTACGCCGCTAACCTTATTGTAATTTCCTAATCTTTTCGCATACCTCTGATTTTTCACCTGTCAAAAAGGCTTTTTGTTTGGTCCACGACAAACTTATCTCTGACTCCAAAACCCCACTTTCGAATTCTTGCATTGTTTGGCGCTCTGTGAGAATTTACTAAAGCTAAACTAAAAGCAGAAATTTCACTGTTCTTGTCGATGCTGAGCCTCAAAATTTCCTGATCCCTTTTCAGTGGTTTCATCAACAGGGCATTCTCGCCGGAATGATCCATTTTACATTCTCTACAATTTTTTAGAGGAATATTTACTCTATCAGCCTTCCTTGGTGTGCGAATCGAAGTTCAAACTCCAGACAGCTCGTGTAAAACCGCAAACTCCAAACAGTAAAAATATCCTTATTGCAATTGCAATCTTTAAGTGATTCCAAAAAAATCCTGAAATTTACGAGATATTAAAAAAGAGCGTAAAATGTATTTAAAAAATTCCATTGCTGTTAGGCCTGAATTTGCGTAACTGAAAATTGACCAAATTAAAATTGTGTTATATCCAAATAAGAAAGTACGAGACGTACATATAATATTGAAAGGAAAGCTCCGATATTGAATGGGTTGGCAATAATAGGAAAGTTTATTTGGAAAAGTCATCTAGTTGCCTGTGAAATGTCGAAAGAAAAGGAAGAAGGAACAATAGTCAATGTATTTTGATTATGTCATCCTTTTTGTCAAAAATTCATTGCTTTCAAGATGACTCTTTCTAACAAACACGGTGTACATTTAATGCTTGAATCAAAAAATATATATAAGTAAAACTAGAAATAAATTCGCACAAATATTTCATCAATGCCTAACTCGTTACACATCTGAAATACTTTACATTGAAATACAAACTTTAGGACTGCCACCCGAAATTTAAGTGTTATTTATAATTACACACACAATACAAAAAAATGTTGATGCTTGTTTGCAAAAGACCAATTAAAAACAAGGTAAAGGCCCTTTTCATAGTCCCCCAATCCACCCATCCCTATTCCACTTCATTCCCTCCACGAGTTGCCCCGGCTCTCTAATGAAGGAGACCATCCCGTCCCATTTCAAAGTCGGAAGCTCCTCTGGATACTAGCCCCTCCACCCTTTACAGCACACTCTCAGAAAGTGGTAAGACGACTCTTCCCCTGCTTCACAGTGTGTGCAGAGTGGACTGTCAAATATTCCTTGGAGGTGCATATGTGTGTTTATTCTGCAGTGGCCACTGAGGAGTTCTGTAATTCCCAAGTAGCCACACGGCCTTGGATCTATCCGGGTTATGGTAGATTTCCTTGGTCTGTCTAGATATTCCTGACTGCGTCTAGTTTTTCGTATCCTTGTATTCTCCCACGCCCACTCATTTAGGGTGTCAGAGACGTACCTATTGCTTACCCCTAGGCATGGCTCTGGTCCAGAGTAAAGCATGTCTGGGAATCACGCTTGGTCGATTCACCGGCGCGCTTGTTTCCCTTCAAGGCTTCCAAGTCCAGGAACCTATCCCAGAGTTACCTTTTTGTTTCTGCCAGGTTCTCTTGAGCATCCCTGCAGTCCTGAGCAAGCCTTAAACTCGACCTGTTCAATGGCTCGCACGGCCGCCCGACTGGCTAAAAACAGGGTTAATTATTTCCATTTTGTTCACGATTATGCCCTCCTTTATGGTATCTTGGAATTGTCCTAACTAAACGAAGGGCTAGATTTGTTAGCGCAACATTCGATTGGATCCCGACTCACTGGTTGAAAGTTTAGTTTTCCTTTTTATGTCTTTTATTTTGGGTTTGATTCTAATTGTGAGAGAACAAGTGTTATAAGCAGACAAGCATTATATTGCCCAGTAAACAGTCGAACGTTGTTTCAACATAGAATCATCGTTTGGTCCGTTGATTTATATTTGTCACGTAGATTTTAACATCAACACGTTGATATAAACGATTGTACACAATGATGATTTTCGACGTTAAATCAACGTTACATTGTTAAAACGTGTTTTGGATGTGTTTTGATATTGGTTGAATTTATCCTGTTGATAAAACATTGCAAATAGGTGACAGCATTTAAACCGTCACAAATGCGCGGTTGAGAAATGTCTTTTAAAATTTATCATAATTTGTTCGGTTGATTTACGGTTGTCTCTTTGATTTTAAGCTGTTGATTTTTGGTTGATTTTTTCGAAAATGAACGACCATGTTTTTCGACGTTAAATCAACGTTGTTAAAACGTGTGTTGAATATGTTTAGATATTGGTTGAATTTATAACGTTGATTAAACGTTGAAAATACGTTTACATGTCACATACTCTGAGCGCTAGGTGGCGTTGGCTTAAACGGCGGACGACCCAGATTCCTATAAC
Source organism: Taphrorychus bicolor (assembly GCA_951812265.1). Classification (NCBI taxonomy): domain Eukaryota; kingdom Metazoa; phylum Arthropoda; class Insecta; order Coleoptera; family Curculionidae; genus Taphrorychus; species Taphrorychus bicolor. Next base: position 36,766,806 of record OX638297.1, read on the forward strand.
GAGGCTTAGTGGGGTAGGACGTATTGCCACGATCCCTGGTGCTTATCTTTCTCACGCGTGTCGGGCGTCGGCACTGTCGGCTGCTTGGGACATGAGATGTTATTGTCGACCATGACACGACTATCGTTGTTGTTGTTCGTTTCGTTTTGTTTGTTTACCGTTTTTTTAGGGTGAAAAATTTCAAATTGCTTAAAAGGTGAGTACTCATGGGTTGAGATTTTACTGTTTTCTAAGATTAGAGACAAGATGGCGGGAATCTCACCACCACCATTAGTTTTTGAGTGTGGCTATCTATTTTGCAAACCAACTATTTTAAGTAGATATGGTTAAACAATTAAGCTGTACTAAATTAGGTACATATAGGCATATTAAGGCTGATATAAATTACCTATGCATCACAATAAAGCTATGCTTGACAAACAAAGCTTTACTCTCTCTAGAATTCTAGCCTCATTGAGAAAGCTTTCCAATCCATTAAATAAAACTAAGTCAAATTCAGCGGTGATTTTTGCCTTGCTCTCACCCCAGGAGAAAATCACTTCCTATAAGGTCCTATCAGATTCAATTTCCAAGAAAATTCTTTTAAATTCTATATTCCTAATTTACCTTGAGCTCCACTAAATGTTTTGATATCAAAATGTCTTTTTTTTTTAAAGCAAAGTAATTTTCAGAATCTCGACCATAAATAGGTACTCATAAACAAACACACAAATAAGTATAATTTTTGTATTTCATCATTTCTAAAATGTTTTCACTTTAGTTAGTTCTGAAGAAGGCAACAGAGAAGTTGCCGAGACATTATCTAAGTGGATTCGTCCGAGCCTTTTCTAGGGTAAATTGTTATTATGAGCAATTTTACTGTGAATTGTGGGAAATTCCTTTTCCAACAATCCAAAATCGTCCAAAAAAGTGTATGAGGTAGACATTACCCAAAAGTAAGTACTAAAAAATTTAATTCTTGTTTAAAATTATTCCTAGTTTACAGTCATCCCCCAGTCAACCCGTAAGTGCTGTCCTTCCTTTGGTTTTAAGTTTTAACATATACATCATCAAAAACGAATTTATAAAATATGACTATTTTACTAATCATTGTAATTAGCACAAGTACCATATTTCCAATAAAACATGTTTAAAATAAGTTATGAATTTTTTTAAGATAAAATGCAAAATTTGGTATATTAAATACATAGAGACGTCAACAAATGGACGTCTTGTGGATGTGACATGTACTACCTGAGGTCAAACACTCTTTTGTATGTGCTATTTAATTAAACATTAACGCTCTGTATATTTTTAACTTCATTTTAGGATTATAGTTTTTTTCTTAAACTAAAATTAAAACTCATTAAACAGGTTCATTTTATCGAATAAGTTTTAACTGGGTTCAAAGTTCAAACCCTGGTAAAACTAATTTGATATAAATTATATTCATGTAAATGGAAAAAAATAGATGAAAACGTTGATTTAACGTTTTATGTAAGGTTGATAGATACGTTGAATAAACGTTTTAAGCAAGGTTGATAGATACGTTGAATAAACGTTTTAAGCAAGGTTGATTAAACGTTTCAAGAAAACGTAGATTAAACGTGTTAACCAAACGTACATTAAACGTCTTAAGCAAACGTTGATGAAATGTTTTAAGAAAGGCTGATAAAAATGTTGATTCACCGGACATAACTAGGTTGAAAAAACGTTTGGTTACAGGTTTTTTTTAACGTTGAATCAACGTTCAACTGTTTACTGGGGGGTGTCTTTTTTAAGTGCGTGCAGTATAGCTATACCTGAAACGGCTGTAGTTGCTAGGTCGGTTAAATTAGCAAAAAGTTGTCGTTTATGGAGACATTTTAGAAAACATTTACAGTGTTGCCAAATTTTAATTACTTTCTGAAATACTTAGAGAAGTGTAAAAATTTATAAAATTGTAAATATCTTCTATTTCAAAAATTATTGGTGACACAAGAAAAACTTTAGATTACAAAGTTTCACTACACTCTAACCCCTCCATGTGACATCTCGATAAGCTTCGTGTGAAGAGATTTAAGTTTTTGGTATTTTTTAAATATTTCAGAAAACATTCAAAATGTGGCAATATTGTAAAGGTTTTCTAAACAGTCTCTACAAAAGGCAACTTTTTGCGAATTCAAACGTCTTCGTAACTGCAGCCGTTTTGAAGACTCCTTGTATACTTGTCCGTGATGCTAACTACATTCAAATCTAGCATGCTCTGGTAATGCTTACCACAGACTACGAGCTATATATGGAATGACCTTGAGGTTTGTACACCTTTTAATGCTGCAATATTATCCTTTTCCAACAATCCAAAATCGTCCAAAAAAGTTTAAGAGGTAGACATTACCCAAAAGTAAGTACTAAAAAATTTAATTCTTGTTGAAAATTATTCCTAGTTTACAGTCACCCCCAGACAACCCCTAAGTGCTGTCCTTCCTTTGGTTTTAAGTTTTAACATATACATCATCAAAAACGAATTTATAAAATATGACTATTTTACTAATAATTGTAATTAGCACAAGTATTATATTTCCAATAAAACATGTTTTAAATATGTTATGAATTTTTTTAAGATAAAATGCAAAATTTGATATATTAAATACGTAGAGACGTCAAACAAATGGACGTCTTGTGGATGTGACATGTACTACCTGAGGTCAACCACTCTTTTGTATGTGCTTTTTAATTAAACATTAACGCTCTGTATATTTTTAACTTCATTTTTGGATTATAGTTTTTGTCTTAAACTAAAATTAAAACTCATTAAACAGGTTCATTTTATCGAATAAGTTTTAACTGGGTTCAAAGTTCAAACCCTGGTAAAACTAATTTGATATAAATTATATTCATGTAAATGGAAAAAAATAGATGAAAACGTTGATTTAACGTTTTATGTAAGGTTGATAGATACGTTGAATAAACGTTTTAAGCAAGGTTGATTAAACGTTTCAAGAAAACGTAGATTAAACGTTTCAAGAAAACGTAGATTAAACGTTTCAAGAAAACGTAGATTAAACGTTTTATCCAAACGTACATGAAACGACTTAAGCAAACGTTGATGAAATGTTTAAAGAAAGGTTGATAAAAACGTTGATTCACCGGACATAACTAGGTTGAAAAAACGTTTGGTTACACACCAACTAACGTTGAATCAACGTTCAACTGTTTACTGGGGGGTGTCTTTTTTAAGTGCGTGCAGTATAGCTATCCCTGAAACGGCTGTAGTTGCTAGGTCGATTAAATTAGCAAAAAGTTGTCGTTTATGGAGACATTTTAGAAAACATTTACAGTGTTGCCAAATTTTAATTACTTTCTGAAATATTTAGAAAAGTGTAAAAATGTATAAAATTGTAAATATTTTCTATTTCAAAAATTATTGGTGACACAAAAAAAAGTTTAGATTACAAAGTTTCACTACACTCTAACCCCTCATATGATATCTCGATATGCTTCGTGTGAAGAGATTTAAGTTTTTGGTATTTTTAAAATATTTCAGAAAACATTCTCAAAATGTGGCAATATTGTAAAGGTTTTCTAATCAGGCTCTACAAATGTCAACTTTTTGCGAATTCAAACGTCTTCGTAACTACAGCCGTTGTGAAGACACCCGTGATTGTCCGTGATGCTAACTACATTCAAATCTAGCATGCTCTGGTAATGCTTACCACCGACTACGAGCTATATATGGAATGACCTTGGGGTTTGTACACCTTTTAATGCTGCAATATTATCATTTTCCAACAATTCCAACAATCCAAAATCGTCCAAAAAATTTATGAGGTAGACATTACCCAAAAGTAATTACTAAAAAATTTAATTCCTGTTGAAAATTATTCCTAGTTTACAGTCACTCCCAGTCAACCCCTAAGTGCTGTCCTTCCTTTGGTTTTAAGTTTTAACATATACATCATCAAAACCGAATTTATAAAATATGACTATTTTACTAATAATTGTAATTAGCACAAGTATTAGATTTCCAATAAAACATGTTTAAAATATGTTATGAACTCTTTTAAGATAAAATGCAAAATTTGATATATTAAATACGTAGAGACGTCAACAAATGGACGTCTTGTGGATGTGACATGTACTACCTGAGGTCAAACACTATTTTGTATGTGCTATTTAATTAAACATTAACGCTCTGTATATTTTTAACTTCATTTTTGGATTATAGTTTTTGTCTTAAACTAAAATTAAAAGTCATTAAACAGGTTCATTTTATCGAATAAGTTTTAACTGGGTTCAAATTTCAAACCCTGGTAAAACTAATTTGATATAAATTATATTCATGTAAATGGAAAAAAAATAGATGAAAACGTTGATTTAACGTTTTATGTAAGGTTGATAGATACGTTGAATAAACGTTTTAAGCAAGGTTGATTAAACGTTTCAAGAAAACGTAGATTAAACGTTTTAACCAAACGTACATTAAACGTCTTAAGCAAACGTTGATGAAATGTTTTAAGAAAGGTTGATAAAAATGTTGATTCACCGGACATAACTAGGTTGAAAAAACGTTTGGTTACAGGTTTTTTTTAACGTTGAATCAACGTTCAACTGTTTACTGGGGTGTGTCTTTTTTAAGTGCGTGCAGTATAGCTATACCTGAAACGGCTGTAGTTGCTAGGTCGGTTAAATTAGCAAAAAGTTGTCGTTTATGGAGACATTTTAGAAAACATTTACAGTGTTGCCAAATTTTAATTTCTTTCTGAAATATTTAGAGAAGTGTAAAAATTTATAAAATTGTAAATATCTTCTATTTCAAAAATTATTGGTGGCACAAAAAAAAGTTTAGATTACAAAGTTTCACTACACTCTAACCCCTCCATATGACATCTCGATAAGCTTCGTGTGAAGAGATTTAAGTTTTTGGTATTTTTTAAATATTTCAGAAAACATTCAAAATGTGGCAATATTGTAAAGGTTTTCTAATCAGGCTCTACAAATGTCAACTTTTTGCGAATTCAAACGTCTTCGTAACTACAGCCGTTGTGCAGACACCCTGTATACTTGTCCGTGATGTTAACTACATTCAAATCTAGCATGCTCTGGTAATGCTTACCACCGACTACGAGCTATATATGGAATGACGTTGAGGTTTGTACACCTTTTAATGCTGCAATATTATCCTTTTCCAACAATTCCAACAATCCAAAATCGTCCAAAAAATTTATGAGGTAGACATTACCCAAAAGTAATTACTAAAAAATTTAATTCTTGTTGAAAATTATTCCTAGTTTACAGTCACCCCCAGTCAACCCCTAAGTGCTGTCCTTCCTTTGGTTTTAAGTTTTAACATATACATCATCAAAACCGAATTTATAAAATATGACTATTTTACTAATAATTGTAATTAGCACAAGTATTAGATTTCCAATAAAACATGTTTAAAATATGTTATGAATTCTTTTAAGATAAAATGCAAAATTTGATATATTAAATACGTAGAGACGTCAACAAATGGACGTCTTGTGGATGTGACATGTACTACCTGAGGTCAAACACTCTTTTGTATGTGCTATTTAATTAAACATTAACGCTCTGTATATTTTTAACTTCATTTTTGGATTATAGTTTTTGTCTTAAACAAAAATTAAAACTCATTAAACAGGTTCATTTTATCGAATAAGTTTTAACTGGGTTCAAAGTTCAAACCCTGGTAAAACTAATTTGATATAAATTATATACACGTAAATGGAAAAAAAATAGATGAAAACGTTGATTTAACGTTTTATGTAAGGTTGATAGATACGTCGAATAAACATTTTAAGCAAGGTTGATTAAACGTTTCAAGAAAACGTAGATTAAACTTTTTAACCAAACGTACATTAAACGTCTTAAGCAAACGTTGATGAAATGCTTTAAGAAAGGATAATAAAAACGTTGATTCACCGGACATAACTACGTTGAAAAAACGTTTGGTTACAGGTTTTTTTTTAACGTTGAATCAACGTTCAACTTGTTACTGGGCGGGGGGGGGGGTGTCTTTTTTAAGTGCGTGCAAGTATAGCTATCCCTGAAACGGCTGTAGTTGCTAGGTCGGTTAAATTAGCAAAAAGTTGTCGTTTATGGAGACATTTTAGAAAACATTTACAGTGTTGCCAAATTTTAATTACTTTCTGAAATATTTAGAGAAGTGTAAAAATTTGTAAAATTGTAAATATCTTCTATTTCAAAAATTATTGGTGACACAAAGAAAACTTTAGATTACAAAGTTTCACTACACTCTAACCCCTCCATATGACATCTCGATAAGCTTCGTGTGAAGAGATTTAAGTTTTTGGTTTTAAATATTTCAGAAAACATTCAAAATGTGGCAATATTGTAAAGGTTTTCTAATCAGGCTCTACAAATGTCAACTTTTTGCGAATTCAAACGTCTTCGTAACTACGTTGTGAAGGCACCCTGTATACTTGTCCGTGATGCTAACTACATTCAAATCTAGCATGCTCTGGTAATGCTTCCACGAGCTATATTTGGAATGACCTTGAGGTTGATACCTTGATTTGTATACCTTTTAATGCTGCAATATTAGCTCTAATGATTCTCACGGCTCTGATGAAGTTTGGTGCGTAATTATGCGAAACGTCGTCGAAGAGGTTGTGGCGAAACGTCGTCCCCGAATTGTGTTGCTTTGTCAGAATCCGCCAATTTACTAGTCTTATATATATATTTTTCTAAGTAATGTGTCATCTCATTTAAAAATGACTGTAATTTACTAATGTCTAATTATTAATTTGGTTATATTGCTAGAGAAAAGAGTTATAATATAAAATATTGTAACAAATATGTACCCGAATGTCTCTCAATTGCATGCACTCGGCCGCAAATTGCGGCAGCCGATTCAACCCTGATCCAACTAACGCTGATTTCTCATCCTCAAGTTTAATTTATTATAGGAAGCAGCAGCTATAACAAGATTGGAGGTACCAGCTAGTAACTTCGCATAACAAACGTTCAACAGGGCACGAACTATCAAACTAGATTGCAGAGTTTAAGCCTGAGATATGGCTCCGTTGCCCTCGACGTCCGGTTTTAGATGGACGTTTTCCAATCAGAATTAATATTTGTGTAGACCCTTAATTTGTTATCATTAATCCAAATAGTTTAATATTTGAAATTTTAAACTATCGCATTATGAACACTTATAACAGCAATTATTAATGATATTTTGTTTTGATTAAGGGGCAATATTATATGTGGTTTTAAGTCTAAATTAGCGGGTTATCAACATTTATTTAGTTGCACAAAACTGTTACTATGAATATAATTCAAGTTCTTAGCAAACAGTGGTTTTCAGTTATTTTAATTCCAATGGCCAGGATTTCGATAGCGAGCAGGATTATTGCAGATTGTCCAAATGTATTGACAATTAGCGTGGTTACGTGCTTATTCTCAACTGCGTTAGATTTGAAGTTCCTGAAACTAAGCAAATAAAATCACTGGAACAATAAATCCCTGGCATCAATTAAATCAATGCCAGAACATTACCAGACGATTCTATTTTAGCCGACGCAATTTGCACTTCACGCGTCAATTGTTTCTGTCGGAAATGATGACTCCGACCAAAAACGAAAATCGGTCGGTGAAAACCCACTCTTTTGTTCCAGATTAAAACGCCAGGATTCGACAAATGCGGTTGTTATGTTTAAAAAAAATTCGATTCCGCTTTCGTCGGCTGTGCGTCATATTAAGTGTGATGGCTGTTGACACGCATTGACAGGAATACATTCGATCATTCGCACTGCTTGCCAATTGTGTGTCTGAAAAATTGTTGAAATCTCTTTCATATGGCAAAATCTTTAGTTATTCAGCCCATTTTTGGACCACCCATTCCCAGCCTAGTCATCATCAAAGTTTGCCTAATTTTGCAAATCTATAAAAAAAGTTTTACACATCATATGATTTAATGTGAATTTAGGTTTCGTGCAGCATGTGACTTGTGACAACCAACCTAGGGTTGCAACAACCTCAAAAATTACATTGGCGTAAAAGGGAAAAATCTGTCTTCTTCTATACAAAACAGTTTTTCTTTAACATTTGTTAAGTTATCCACCGGAAACAAAAGTGAGTTTTTCTAACTAGTACATTTTCCATACCCAGTTCTGAGGTATTGGATAACGTTGCCTCATAAGTGTACAGGAATTAAACGAAACCGGCACTTTGTAGAAGATCTTTATCTCTAGAAATCTTTACTGTAGGAAATTCTATCTTCTACAGGTAAAGATTAATAATTTACTTTCAAATTGCAATACTGATATCTGATCATTGCGTGATTGGAACAATTGTTAAGTAGTTCACTGTTTTAACTCGTGAAGAAGTGCTAAAATCAAAATCATGAGTTTTTTTTCACTTTGCGCTGTTTATCTTCGCAGTGCTTAAACTACACATACAATAATTCCAAAAATAAATCTAAGTTGATTCAAAAGTTATGACTTATACACTTGTTGATGCTTAAGTTGTTAGCTTGGCATATGGATCTGGCGCAAGATTTCCAGGTCCAAAACGTGTATGATTCATAATTCACGCCTACAAATATTTCATTATCTTATTCCAGCTTCCAGCAAAATAATTATCATATTATACCTTTTAACACTCCTTTCCACATTTTTTATTTCCAGGATCCTTTGTCTGAATTTGAATTAGTTTTCAAACTATGTAACGGTAAAATTTGATTTTAGGACATTGGATTTTAATATGTGGTTTTGATTTTTGGGTTGTGAGATCAGGGGTGTTATTCAAAATCAGCTATGAACTTGTCGACGTTTCGCCATATATTACAGCATCTTTATGACAAATTCAGATAGATTTTGTTTTGTTTGTCCTGAGGATGCTGCTATATATGGCAAAACGTCGACAAGTTCATAATTGATTTTAAATAACACCCCTGATCCCACAACCCAAAAATCAAAACCACATCTTAACAAATTGGATCAAAAATCAATAACATTGGATTTTAAGATACGTTTTGATTTCGAGAATTACTTTGGCTTTAGAGTATAAAATGCAATTAATTTAGGCTTTTCATATGGTTCCCAGCAGATTCTAATTACAGCAAATATGTATCTAGATTTTCCAGCCAGGCAGTCACATCACTGGCCTTAAGATATTTCTGAATTGCCGCACTTTTACTGATACAAATGTCTTTCCTAAAGTCCCTGATCTTGCTCAAATTTTTGTAAATTGTCCTTGTTAATAGTAATACTGTTCCTGGGATGGCATCTGCAAAGGATAAAGATCACAGCCTAAGCATGGAAAAATTGATCTTCGCAATTCACGAGTATTTCTGCAGTTGTTGATGTTTTCGAGCCTTAGTGGTATGAACTGATTTGGCTGGGTCATTGACTGATTTAGAATTCAACTGTTTTATTCAAGTGTTTCTCTAAATAGGAGGCATGTTTTAGCAATTACTTGGCCTAATGATAGCATAATTGCATAGTAGATATTCAGCTCATATAATTACCTTGTGTAGCCTGCTTTCTTTTCGGGATTTGTACTTGATATTTACTTTTATTGATTATCCTTACATTTGTTTTGTTATTGCGTAAATGTTAGTTAGTCATCTTGTTTTGTTTATGAGGAGTGTTAGTACGATTTTAACGGTCATCAGTCAACGTCATATTTCCAGATCAACGATTTGAATATCGAAGAGACTTCTGTTTCGCAGTGTGGGTCTTCTTTCCGGTGCCATGAATCCCACAAACATGGCGGACATACGGCGAGCTGTTTGAGATGGTGTTAACCTGCATTGTTCCATGTTCTGAGTTATATGGTTTGAATCTGTCATAAGTCTGTTCTTTCATGGAAGCCGTACGTTTCATGGTGCACATTTTCTATTACACTTCTTTATGTCATTTTCGACTTGCTTTGTGAGTCTTATGAATAAAAATTTTCGAAATCTCTTGCCTTTTTTACTTTTCTGCTTGTCCTGTCTTCTCTATCGCATGAACTGTGCCAATTATCGTGTACTTTTCGTTATTGAACTTTCAAGACTGAAATGTCTTTGACTACATTTGTAGAATTGGCAACTCTAGCTTTCGTTTTTGTTGAATTTTGATTTTCTGGTTTTCGGTGGTCAAATTCTCAATTTCTCTTTTCTTCTACGACTACCGCCTAGAAGATATCGTGTCAAAATTAGCCATCATCCCAAACCACCGCCGTTTAAGGTTGCGAAATTAGTTAAGTTTGAGTAGTTGCTCCACGGCCCCTGCAATAGGAATTTATTTAGGAGAGGAATTCAGAGAATTCCGTTTTGGTGATTTGGTATAACGGAGTCACAACCTTCGGGGATTAAAGGATTTGAGACACTACGTGTCTAGCTAACCCCGTTAACATCAGGTTACTATTAAAAGAGAAATGTAGCGTTTTCTTTTATGAAAGAAAATCTACTGGCACTCTTTTCACACTTTTATACCACACTTCGTGCAGCACCTTTATACTTACTAAGAAGCTGTCAATCATTGGGTCATGGTGCACTTTTACATGTTCGCCCACTCTGACTGTGTTGCACTTGTGTGCAAGTTGTAAAATAATCACATGGCGCTCAGGCATTGAACTCTATGACCCCGACTTATCTTCACTGTACAGGGTGGACCAGGTTTTTGGTGCCAAACTTTAAGGAGGTATTCTACGTCCAAAAATAACCCTAGTTTGCTATATAAACCATAGTCTAAAAATACTCCGTTACGGAAATACAGGGTGTTAAAGTTTTTTTTGAAAAACCAAAAAATTGATTTTTTTCTGAAACTGCCAGAGATATTTTTATGAAATTTTACAGGTGTCAATAGCGATGAAAGACTTAAGTTTTGCAATACAAAAGGCCTTTTCAGCTTTACCAGTGGCGTGCACTGCGGCTCGTGACTGGCTATTTTTCAACAAAAAAGTGGTACGCTACTGGTTTTTCTGAAGATAAAAAGTATATTTGAGGTACCTGTTCAATTTGAAAGAAAAAAGGCCCCTTGCCTTTTTTTCGTAGAGCACACCGTTTAATAATAATAAAATATTTTTAAATGTTTGTGTTTAAATGGATTACCTAGCTATTTCTTAATTGCATACCACCTTGATGATGTTAGCGCCAGTTTCCATGACAATATTTGACAAATTTAACATAACTAATTTCTGTAAGGTTCATTAGTGTCAAAATGCCGTTTAGATTTTCAAATAGAGAAATAGCGGATATCCATTTTGTGTACGGATTTGCTAACGGAAACTCAAGGGCGGCCGCCAGAGAATACAGAAGGAGATATCCGCAAAGAACGCATCCTAGTCGTAAAATGTTCGCAAAAGTCCATCAGCAATTAATGGAGAAAGGTTTAAGGAATTCGCATGAGGATCGAGATGCAAACCAAAACCAACAACAAAGAAGAATTTCTCAACAGATATTAAATGAATTTGACAGAAATCCAACAACGAGTTCCCGTATTGCTTCTCGTATTCTTCGCACCTCAAAATCCAATATACTTCGTACTCTTAGACGAGATCATCGGCGTCCATTTCACCTACAACCTGTTCAAGGGCTACATCCAGGAGACCAAGAAAAAAGAATTACTTATTGTAGGTGGATCCTTTACGCAGTTCAAGAAAATAGGGATTTTTTGAACAACATACAGTGGTCTGACGAGTGCTGCTTTACCCGCCGCGGCGTAGTTAATTTGCATAATCAACATGTATGGGACCATGAAAATCCTCACGCCATTAGACCTCGAAATTTTCAAGTTGAATTTAGCTTAAATGTGTGGATAGGGGTTTACAACAACCATTTATTTGGACCCTACTTTTTACCTCGACGTTTGAACTCAGAAAACTTCTTAGAGTTTTTAGAAACGGAAACTCCGAATATGTGGGAAGAAATACCGATACTTTTAAGACAGAATGCATGGTTTCAGCTTGACGGTTGTCCCGCTCATTTTGGCAGAAATGTCAGAAATTGGCTGGACAATCATTTTCCGGATAGGTGGATTGGTAGAGGGGGTCCAGTTACATGGCCACCACGGTCTCCGGATCTTACCGTGTTAGACTTTTTTGTGTGGGGTTTTTTAAAAGAGAAAGTTTATGCGACTCCTGTCAATACGGAAGAAGAACTTATGAACCGCATAAGATATGGTTGCAATCAAATATTACCACATCTAGTACATTTAAATCGGTCTATTATACGTCGATGCCAGTTGTGCATTGAAAATAATGGTTCCCATTTTGAACAATTTTTATAACTGTTTTTGTTATGTTTTCAATGATTGTTTTAGTTACTTTTAGTTTTTAATTCTGAAAATAAATATTGTTACAACACAGTTAAAAAAAATAAGCTTGGCTGTTTTAGGTTGCCATGAATAGCTACGCCAACAAGGCGTGGCAAATATTGATTATCTGGCGGTACGCAAGTAACAAAATTAATAATCTATTAAAAGTGTGGTATGCAATTAAAAAATAGCTAGGTAACCCATTTAAACACAAACATTTAAAAATATTTTATTATTATTAAACGGTGTGCCCTACGAAAAAAAGTCAAGGGGCCTTTTTTCTTTCAAATTGAACAAGGACCTCAAATATACTTTTTATCTTCAGAAAAACCAGTAGCGTATCACTTTTTTGTTGAAAAATAGCCAGTCACGAGCCTCAGTGCACGCCACTGGTAACGCTGAAAAGGCCTTTTCTATTGCAAAACTTGAGTCTTTCATCGCTATTGACACCTGTAAAATTTCATAAAAATATCTCTGGCAGTTTCAGAAAAAAATCAATTTTTTGGTTTTTCAAAAAAAACTTTAACACCCTGTATTTCCGTAACGGAGTATTTTTAGACTATGGTTTATATAGCAAACTAGGGTTATTTTTGGACGTAGAATACCTCCTTAAAGTTTGGCACCAAAAACCTGGTCCACCCTGTATAAAAGCTGGCGGTCCTCTTGTTCCTGGTACTTTTGGTTACCTGATTGCTACTTGTCTTTGGTACTTAAACTTTTGTAATTTTTGTTTCTTTGTATTTGATAAATATTTCTTGGGATATTTGTTACGTTTTTATTTTTCCCAAAGTATTAACCTTGTTTAGTCCGGCGAGGTTTCCGATGGCCAAGGTCGATAATATTGAATATTGGAAGATCTCAAACCCTTCACCTTGATTGGCCCTAAAGGTTAACTGAAGGTCGTGACATAACCACTTGCCACCAATGGGAATTTTTGTAGAATCTGCATACCATTTTTGGTACTTTTGTACTTTTGTACGGCCCTAGTTTTTTTTTTGGGTTGAGGATTCTAGAAGGCAACTTTATGATTCTTCTTTTTTTTTTCTTCTGTGAGCTTCTTGGCTGGCTGCTGAACCACAGATTTCGCCTAGCGGATTTAAGAAATAAATCAGAACTACCCTCAATTTTGTCTTGGCTATAAAAGTGCCTTACCTAGTCTAGTGACTGATTTGCAATTATTGAATGGTTTAGTGAACCGATTAACTTAACCCGAAGACCATAGTTGATACCAGCACATGGTTTTCTCTTTAGGCCACCCGTCACCCTAAGGTATGTAAATTTCTATTACTTTTCTTACTGCAAAATTATTCTGATTAGCTATAGCCTTGATCTTTTGTTACTTTGAGAGTCTATTCTTTAACACTTACCCACTTTCACTTTTTGCACATTCCATATTACGACCTAGCATCGACTAGACGAGTACCTTTGTTTCAGGCCTTCTTTTAAGAGTTTGGGTTTTCTTTCCTGACTCATTATTTTTTTTTGATACGTCCTTAATGCTCTAATCAATTTGGAAGAGTGGGCCCCCTTTTTCGAAACATCCTACAACTGCAAATTCATCAAGACAATCAGTTTGTGACTGGTAGGAGGCCTGGAGAAGTCAGGTGGGTCCATTCCATTTTTTTTGTTTTAACCACCATCATAACCACATTTTGTGGACCGTACCTATTGAAGCCAATTTTCTTTTTTTGAACATGAGAAGTAGTACCTATAAGTTAAACATAACCTGTTAGGTACACCTTATAACTTTTAAGTGCATCCTTTTTACCTTAAGTTTTAAGTATACACAAAGCACCATAACACATATTAGCACTAGAACACATTTCATCGTCTCACGGAAAATGTAAACCAGACGTATACGTATATGGCCGGTATGGGTACTATTCCCTAAATGTTGTCTGATTTTTAATAATTTAAAAACCTCTACAAGGTTAGATCAGGTACACAGACTTTGGACATAGAAGATTATTTACTTTTATTAATATTATATTTATTACTTAACAATCCTCAATATAAATATCCAAACTCATAACCTAAACAAACCATAGCACAGCTGATTATTGATTTTTCACCTATTATCGTATTTGTTATCGTTATTCGTCATGTAGGGCTGTTGGTTTGGTATTGTCGAACAAATGTATAGTTGTATTTATATATAAATATTGCATGTAGGCATGTATATTACATTGTACATTTTACTGAAGTACACAGGTTGCGGTTAACTTAATTGATTTTGTTTAATTACGTTGCGTTTCTTTCCATAATATATCGTTCTTTCCCGCTTTGTTTGTACGGTATTAACAACTGATTTAAATAGAACTGAGTTTCGAAGGGGCCTTAAAAGTGGGTGGCGCCTTTGTTTCAGGCTATCAAGCTATCTAGCACATCTACCCCACGACCACTCTCCGGCTCGAGGGTAGCTAGCTGTCGGGTTTTGCCCCACAACTCAGTTGGACCAACGATTAACTTTTATTTCAGATCACCCACCTTTTGTGTTTGGTAACCTCCTTTTCATTTTTTTTTAATAAAATAAAAAAAATAAAAGAAGGGGTAACATATTTAGTTAATTTATTTTCTAGTATCCTAACCATTAATTCATCGTTGCAACATAAAAAGTATTTAGTATTTCAAACAGTTGTCGGTACATGTTGGTAGGTGAATGTCCATACAATATTCTTCTCCTTATCTCTGTTTTGGCACAAAGGTAATATTGTTGCGAACTCGGGGTTCAATAATTCCAGTGTAACGGTCCAACACGAAAACACTATTTATTTATTCCTCAAATACACTCGACTACTAAATAACTCACTACTTAACACTTTATAGCCTTCTATTATCGCTTCGTAACTTTAGCTTACTTATAGCTCGCTTAAAATAAGACTACTCTTAACCGCCGCTCTATGCGCCTTTTATATACAATCCTAAAATTACAGAAAAACCTAGAAAGTTCTTTATAAGAATTCTTGAATAATCTCACATAAAAAAAAACGGTTGTAAACAACTGCCTTCTAGATTAAGCCAGACGAGCAATAAATCACTCGTGTCAGCCATGACGCAGAGCGGATAGGTCGCGAAGCTCCACCAACCAACACGCTCCCATGCGCTGCCCCGCCTCCCATGCAGCGTTGCTGCGATCGTAACATTGCCCTCCTCCTAAGTCTGTTCGTCCCGAACAGATAGAGTTCCATGGTATCGTGCTAATCGATCCAAATGAACGACCTTCATCTTTGACCTAGGGGTCCGCTGGATCCTATACACCACATCATTAATCTTCTTTATAATTGTATAAGGTCCTTCCCAATTTTGGCTAAGTTTGGGCGACTTCCCCACCTTTCGCCTCGGATTGTATAACCACACCAAATCACCATCCTGGAAGCCGCGGGAGTTAGCTAGTAAGTCATATCTTGCTTTGGCTCGATCACTGGATATCCGCAGTTTATTCCTGACTTCTTCATGAACATTGTCCAGCCTCTCCTTAAGTTCCTCCACAAAATTCTCAGAGTTGAGTGAGTCTTTTTCTGGTGTTCCATACATCAAATCTGCAGGAAGCCTCATTTCCCTTCCGAACATCACTTTCGCCGGAGTATAACCAGTGGCTTCATGCGTAGAGCCTCGATAGGCATCAACATGAGAGGTAGATGTTGGTCCCAATCACGCTGATGATCTGCCACGATTTTAGACAGGTAATGTTCCATGGTCCGATTAAATCTCTCTACCATCCCATCCGATTGTGGATGCAAAGGAGTTGTCCTGGTCTTGCGAATTCCGAGAAGTTCCATGACCTTCTGGAAAACAGCCGATTCAAAATTTCGGCCCTGATCAGAATGAAGTTCGAGAGGAACTCCAAACCTGCAGAACATTTCATTTACTAGCACCGTTGCCACAGTCGTTGCTTCTTGATTAGGCAGGGCGTATGCTTCAGGCCATTTAGTAGAGTAGTCCATGGCGACCAAGATGTATTTATTTCCCGACTCAGTCTGAGGAAACGGTCCCGCGACATCAATTGCTACCCTCTCGAATGGAGCACCTACAGTGTACTGCACCATTCGGCCGCGTGATCTTGTTCGAGGTCCTTTTGTGGCACAACAAACTTCGCACTTGCGGCACCAAGACTCGACGTCTTCATGATAATTCACCCAGTAGAACCGCTCTTTAATTTTGGCCAAGGTTTTATTGACCCCAAAATGACCTCCACTGGTTCCGTCGTGCATTTCCTTTAGTACATCTGATTTTCTGCTACCAGGAACTACCAACTGACTGACTATGGACTTGCCATCCGGACTCTCCCACGCTCTCTTCAGTAGTCCATTTTCTATTTTAAGAGAGTGCCACTGGGCCCATAGCGCCTTCAGGTTTGGACTTTTACCAGCGATTTCTTGCCATTCTGGTCTCTTGTCGTCAGTCTTTGCAGAGAGAATGGGTCCAATATCTGAATCATTCAACTGTTCTTCTCGAAGCGTCTGTGTGGTCCAGCCATCGTTTACTTCCACCGACGTTCTCCTTACAGAAGGAAGTCCCTCACGCTGCTCAGTTCTTTGACAATGCCGACAATCTTCTTTACATGGCAGTCTAGACAATGCATCGGCATTTCCGTGAGACCTTCCTGGTCGATGTTCAATTTGAAAATCGTACTGCTGCAGGCGCTCTATCCATCTGGCTATTTGACCTTCAGAGTTTTTCATCTGTAATAACCATTTCAAGGCTCCATGGTCAGTTCTAATCAGGAACCTTTTTCCATATAAGTAGCGATGGTAATGTTCGACTGCTTTAACGATGGCCAACAGCTCCTTTCTAGTGACGCAATAGTTTCTTTCTGGCTTACTTAAAGTCTTACTGTAGTACTCAATGACCTTCTCTTGCCCGTTTTGTCTTTGAGAGAGTACTGCACCTAGACCACAGTTACTTGCATCCGTGTCCAGAATAAACAGTCCGTCCTTTATAGGGTAAGCCAAGATTGGACTAGAACAGAGGGCAGCTTTAAGCCTTGCAAATGCCTGACTGCAATCATGGTTCCACAAGAAAGGTGTTTTCTTTTCTGTTAATTTGTGCAGCGGTTTTGCGATGTCGGCGAATCCCTCTACAAATCTCCTGTAGTAAGTACATAGTCCCAAAAAGCTCCTTACTTCGTGTTTGTCTCGGGGAACTGGCCAATCTTTAATGGCAGATATTTTACTTTGGCTAGTTTGAATGCCTTGTTCTGAGATAGTATGCCCCAAGTACTCGACTTGCTTTTGGAATAGGCTGCATTTCTTGTAGTTTAACTTCAGGTGAGCATTCCGTAACTTGCTGAAGATTTCTCTTAAATTCTTCAAATGCTCGTCAAAATTACGTCCCATGACAATTATGTCATCCAAGTATACCAGGCAAGTTTTCCAAGTCAGCCCCCTCAAAACAAGTTCCATTAGTCGCTCGAAAGTTGATGGAGCATTGCACAATCCAAAAGGCATAACAGTGAACTGGTATAGCCCAGAACCAGTAGAAAATGCAGTCTTCTCTTTGTCTTCGGGAGCAATCTTTACTTGCCAATACCCACTTTTTAAATCTAGAGTGGAAAACCACTTTGATCCCGATAAAGTTGCTAAGGTGTCGTCTATACGTGGCAATGGGTAGCTGTCTTTCTTGGTCACATCATTAAGTTTCCTGTAGTCAACACAGAACCGCGTTGAGCCATCTTTCTTCTTAACAAGAACCACAGGCGACGACCATGGACTAGATGATTCTTCTATGACGCCCTCCTGTAACATTTCATTCAGCAAACTGTTAACTTCCTGTTGTTTCGCCAGAGGGACCCTTCGTGGATGTTGTCGTATTGGCTGGGCATCTCCTGTGTTGATCTTATGAACAACTAAATCGGTTTGACTGTCGTTGCTCTTGAAGTTAAACATATCAGATTCATCCATAGCAAATTTTATAGCAGACTGAAGATGTTCCTTTGACAGGTGACTCCACTGTCGCTTAAAAGCATCAATAACTTCTGGGGAAGCTTGGTTAGAAGATTTAACTTTGGATGTCTCTGCTTCGACACAATTACATACCCATTGCACAGGCTCATAATTGGCAAGAACTGTTCCTTCTTTGAGCTTGATGGTCTTTTCTCCAATATTTGCAACTCGTACTGGCATAGTCTTCTTCGTGTCGGTCAAAGTTCGTGCTACCATGATTTCAGTCGTCAAATCCA
Organism: Taphrorychus bicolor; assembly: GCA_951812265.1. Lineage (NCBI taxonomy): Eukaryota > Metazoa > Arthropoda > Insecta > Coleoptera > Curculionidae > Taphrorychus > Taphrorychus bicolor. Next base: position 36,785,232 of record OX638297.1, read on the forward strand.
GGTTAGGTTCTATAAGTCCTATGAACCACCCAGGATCATTTTCAGAAGTCACTGTGATAATTTGTTCTGAATTTGGAGGAATTTTCACATCTTCCACCACCAGTAGACGGACACTAGTTTCCACATTTCCATTGGTTAATGCGAACTCCTCATCTCCAAATGTGAGAATATTCCGTTTGTGATCATAGGAGAATCCATGTTTCCTGATGAGATCCATTCCCAAAATAAACTCGTCTTTGATCCTGGCAACCAACACTTTATGCCGAACTTCGAGTCTTTCTCCAATAATGATGGTGACATCGGCTTCTCCGTCTATAGGGCAAGACTCTCCAGTGACTGATTTTAACATAATAGGATTGGGCAATGGTTGTATAGTATATCCGACAAGTTTATCTGGCCTTACAATGGTCACATCTGCTCCTGTATCGATGGTAATCTGGATTTTCTGTCCCTTAATGCGTCCGGCCACTGTAAGACTTTTGCCACCCAAATTATTGACTTTAAAGATCCTACATATATTATTGACCGGAATTAGTTTTCCTGGGACATAGGGCGTTCTTGGTCGCCGCTCGGTCTTCTAAACGACGGCGACGGACTTCTTGCCCTATTACGGCAGTTACTCTTGATGTGACCCAGTCTGCCGCAGTTAAAACATTTTATGCCCCGATTGTCTGTTGATCGAGGCGTCCTTCCCAACAGGGCTTGTATATTGACTGCCATATCCTTAATCGTTTTATGTAAACTGGCCATGGATTCAGTCCTTGACGTATCTTCCTCGTCATCGCAACTTGCCATTCTTACACGTGGAGAAGAACTAGATGACACTCGTGACGCCTCGAATTCCAGGGCCCGAACTAGTGCCTCGCTGATATTCCTGGGCCTTACACTAGACGTAAGTGGTATCTCATGTCACTATCTCGAACTCCCTCAATGAACCTTTCGGCGGCAAATTGCGTTTGAAAACATTCAGGGGCTGATGGGTATGCCAGATGAATTAGTCTGTCTATGTCCGCCTCAAATTCTTGTAAGGATTCACCTGACTTCTGCTGTCTCATCCTCAGCTGGGCTTGGAACACGGTTTCTTTGTGCTCGTTTCCAAATCGTAGTTGCAGAGAGTGTACTAAAACTGCATAATTACTTTGATCAGCTGCCGACAGGGATTGGAGTAGTTCAGCCGCTTTTCCACGAAGTGCTACCACTAATGATGTAGCTTTCTGGGGCTCGGACCAGCCATTAGCTTTTGCAGCTGCCTCAAATTGGGTTTTATAGATTTCCCAGGCCGTGGTACCGTCATAATCAGGAGGCTTAATTTTAGCGTTGGCTGTGCTAAAACTCTCTGTAGACACGTTGTCGTCCTCAAGTTGTTCCCGGAATTTCTTTTCTAGCTCGAGAACCCTCTGGTTGACAGCTTCGAGTCCTTCGTTAACGGATTCATTAACGGATTGCATTATTCTTTCTTCCAACTGTTGCTCCCTGACTGCGAGATGGCTCATTAATTCTTCTTTGAATTGTTGATGACGTCGCTCTTGCACTTGATCACGTTTTTCCTGCTCTTCTTTTTGTTCTAGATAACGGCGCTCCTGAATTTGATCACGTTTTTCCAGCTCTTCCTTCTGCTCTAGATAACGTCGCTCCTGTACTTGATCACGTCTTTCTTGTTCTTCTTTTTGTTCTTTATAACGTTTTTCCTGCTCCTCTTTTTGTTCCTTGTAACGTTTTTCCTGCTCCTCTTTTTGTTCCTTGTAACGTTTTTCCTGCTCTTCTTTTTGTTGTTGCATAAGGGACAGCAGGGCGGCAAGTTGATCCTCCATCGCTTGATGCTGGCTTCTGGTCACTGGCATAAACACGTAATGTCCGGCAATGAAGCACTCACTTACAGTTCAGCAATATTAGTCCTCAAATTTCCACTGGAATCCCACTTCTGACACCAATTGTTGCGAACTCGGGGTTCAATAATTCCAGTGTAACGGTCCAACACGAAAACACTATTTATTTATTCCTCAAATACACTCGACTACTAAATAACTCACTACTTAACACTTTATAGCCTTCTATTATCGCTTCGTAACTTTAGCTTACTTATAGCTCGCTTAAAATAAGACTACTCTTAACCGCCGCTCTATGCGCCTTTTATATACAATCCTAAAATTACAGAAAAACCTAGAAAGTTCTTTATAAGAATTCTTGAATAATCTCACATAAAAAAAACGGTTGTAAACAACTGCCTTCTAGATTAAGCCAGACGAGCAATAAATCACTCGTGTCAGCCATGACGCAGAGCGGATAGGTCGCGAAGCTCCACCAACCAACACGCTCCCATGCGCTGCCCCGCCTCCCATGCGGCGTTGCTGCGATCGTAACAATATTTTTGCTACATTAACAAGAATGATGATTCTAGAATGCCTGCAGCAAAGGTCTTACTGTATTTAAGATAACTTAAAAAAAAATGGAATTAAAAGCTAAGATTTGATAAATTTATAAGTAAAGTAAATGGATCAGTTTATGTTGACGAACCCCAGGTTCAAATTGTGACGTAACGAGCTATTACTGAACGAAAACTATTACCTGACTTTCTCCTACTTTCGGTTTTGGTGGTAATCTGGATGGTGGCAAGAACGATGAAAAAGTGGACACACGACGTACGGCTGCTATTTTGGAACAGATAGTAATTTTTTCTATTCCAATTAGGATTCTTTTCAGATTAAAAGTATTATTTGTTATTAAATTACATCGAGCTGCTAACATCTTACATCTCAAAACTCTCAATAAGCCGTAGAAGAACCCTATGTTTTTGATGAACCTGAAACTTGAGACAAGTCTGCACATAGTAGGGGTGTTCATTATAAAATTTGATCTAGCCACCTATGAAATGCATTTGTTATTTTGAAGCACGTCGTGAATTATTTCGTTCTTTATTTGTCCGTCAAACTTTCAAATTTAGGTACATTTACACTTTGCGAACGTTTTACTGGTTGCGTATTCTTACGCGCTCCAACAGTGTTTCCATCTTTTACTTTTCTCATTAAGCAATTGACATTGACATTCCGAACAATCTAGAATGTTGATAAACAAATTGGTCGGCCTTAATTTATTTCATTTTTTAATTATTGCAAGATTTTTAAAATTCTATAGGCTTCAAAATTTACTTGAGGTATTCCCGAGCTAACATTTTCCATAGAGAATTTAGAAAGACACCCCACTCTTTATGCCAAATTGTGTTTACTTAGACGGAGATAGTAGACCTTGGGAGGTGAGATAAACTAACATTTTGCGACCCTGAACGCCTGAACAACCCTTTCGCCCTTACAAGGGGTGACTTTCATTTTGACCCTTTGACTTCTGACGACGACAAAGCACCCCAATGACCAGCCCCTGCACAGTGTAGCCTTTGGGAAGAGGAGTTTTTAAGGCTTGGCCCTACTCACTGCAACTGCAACCAAAAGTACCTGCAAACCATTTTGTGTTTGAAAAAGTGAAAACTAGTTTTAAAATAAGTAAAACAAGTGTATTCTAATGTTTTATCTCTGTAGAATCGGAAATCGGGGTGGATTTTCAAAGGTATGTAAAATTAAAACATTGGGGTTGAAGACGAAAATAAGTTTATGAACATATTGTAGACTAAATTCCTGAATCTAATCCTGGAAATTTTGCACCAAAATCGGTATGGTCTGCGACCATTGGGACCTAGAAGAAAAGATGTTTCCAAAAATGTATGTATCAGTAGATACTCTTGATGCTTAATTTGTGTATGAGTGTAATAGTTTTCTTCTCTCCCCAGCCTGGAAAAGCTATAGGCAACCATACTATTACCAGTTTGTAAGGCACATGTGTACATACATAAACCATTTTGGGTCTGAAAGCCAGTTTTAATGTGATTCAAATGTATAAATAATGGAGATGTTTTGTCAGCATCACTTTGAAGTCAGAAATTATGTTGTTTTTGAAAGTAAATAATAATTAAAATATTAGCGGTATAGCCAAAAATAACTTTATAATAGTACCTATTATAGGATTGAATCTTGAGGCATATTCCAGAACTGGAGCAGGTCCGTATGGACCTGAGCCTGCGAGCAAGAATGTAGGGAAAACATGTCTATTGGTATTGGTATATGGTATTTTCATGTTCAATAATAAATGCTGACGTTTTTTTTTATAATGACTAAGTAGTTTAATGTGTGTTAGATTGCATACTAAATAATGCAGGATAATCCATCTTCATATTCCTAATTTATAGTTATAAACTGAATTTGTTTAAAAATGTTATAGACAGAAATTAAGTTTACGAAGATAAGTCATTAATAGTGTTAGACTGGAGAAACTTGGTCAATGATTAGATCTGTATTTTAAAGGGTTGCTGTCCACCATGTTTCAAATCAACAATTTAGAAATTGGCTGGTTAAAACCTGTTTATTCAAAAGCGACAGTGCTCAATTGCTATGATCATAAAAGTCCTTTTCGGAATTTTTTTCGGAACCCGATTGGTTGTACTGTTATCAGTCATCAATCTGGTTGGATCAAAATCAGCTCTAGATATCAATCTGATCCAAATTTACCATTTTCAAAAAGTCCTACCGTGTCTATACTAATAGGAACATGAATGATAAAATTTGAGTCACACACTTTGTCACAATAGGACTTTTCGGAAATATTGATCCCGGATCAGACTGATCCTTACAGGTGATTTTCAAGAAACCAGATTGATGATAATTTGAATCTGATTTCCACTCAATATTAATGGTAGAAGCTCAGCTGATAGTTATTAACTTGATCCGAATTGCAGTTTTTGAAAATAAAACAAATCATAATTTAAGAGTAAATTTAGTAGCAGTCCAACTACCATTAATTCTCTTAAAATATGGAGGATCTTGGTAAAAGTCACGTGTATGTTAAATTTTTTAAAAAGTGTTACAATTGGCATGACACCAGACCCGCTTACAGCAAAAAAACTACCGCCCAGGTTTGATGGATTAGGAGAGACAGGTCGCCATGAGACACTGTAAAACGTCATGCCTTCTGTCATACATCTTCCACCAAAGCATCTAGCAGAGGTGGATTAACAGTTGCACGTCGGGTCCGATCAACACGCATGCCATTGGTGATTTCATTTCCGAACAGTTGAAACTGAATGTTCATCGGCGGGTACTATCGGTACCCTAAGCACTATTTGGAGACATTATCTCAGAAACTACAGTTGCTCGGAAAGACCAGTGGGTAGAAGAAGTCACATTCGATTGGGGAATGATTTGACTAGGGACTTCATTATATTAGTTGGTCAAGACCGACTGGCAATATTCTACTACGCAAGACTGGTTACAAAATCTTGCCTCAGCAATTATATAAATCCAGACAGGCAAATGAGGAGGCTCTGAGCTACTAGAACAGCTGTTAACATAATCCAGGAAGATATCCGTTCAAAAGTGTATCGCCTTGCCAATTACACAGAGGCAACGCTTTTTGCAAAACTGTGAAGAGGTTATTCACTACCCAAATTCCTTCTGCCAATGGGTGCCAGAGGTCAGTTTTAACACAACTGAATGCCGTAATAAATTCCATGCCATGGGTGGAAACGCATACGCAACGCCAACAATTTGTGCTCCCTCGAACTGTATAGTAATTGTTAGAGCAAATACTAGTCCAACACCAGTACATTTACACAATTTCATGTAATTCCAGTGACAATACTCGAACAAAATAGAGCATCTTTGAAAAGCAGCACGTTTGATAACTTGACAAAAAAGTGTTCAAGAGTAAACAGTAAACTGGCTTAATTGAAGTGGATTTTTGGAACGGCTTCATGGACCAAGTAGCATGCTCCAAACCGTACTCGAGGTTAGAGTCGTGCCATTTTGTATGACAAATGCAGCATAATAAACAAATAGAAAAGCTTCAAATTAAATGTCTGTTTCGTTACAGCAGCAGCAGTTACGTTACAGCAGGCTCTCTATCTTAAGACACAGAATATATTGACATTTTTTCCTCAAAACTTCGATTTGGGGGCATTAACATAGTAGGGTTGGAAGTGTTCTATCTTTTAATGTCAACCTTTAAGTGGAAGTGTGTTGCAAGAGCTATTCTACGTTGCTTACAAGCAGCATTACTGGCGTCTAAAAAAAAAATATTGTTGGTGGTGCCTATTCAAGGGCAGTTTGTGCTCATATCCTTTGAAATTTGGCTTTCGCACACTTCATAATATTTCGTTCACACCTTAAACATCAACAAATCTCTTGGAAGCACTTAATAATGAGACTTTGAAGCATATGCTAGCACAGAAACTTGAGAAGCTGGAGCAAAATATTTCCATTCTACTGCCATGTTATGGACTCTCTACTCCAACATGACTATACTGATGAAGCAATTCATCTAAGGTGAGAGGAGTGGGGACCTAGGAGCTTCACCTTACTACTGTTAGGAAAATGCTTCTTTATTTTATACCCAGTGTGAATTTCTCTTTTTCTGATTTCATTTCAGTTCTCTATGCTCAGCTAAGTCTGCTCTGCTCTATTTACAACACATGAATTGCTGCGAAAAGGTCTTTGAAAAGAAAAGATCCAACTGTTGTAATTAGTGATTACAAAATGTATATGTTAATTTAGTAACGCACCCCAACTCGTAAATTTTTGAACGTTGCTCCATCTAGCGCTATAATCTCATCGAATGTTATCGAACGCCAGAACGGCTAGGTTGCCGGAGCGAGTGCGTCGGACGGGGATTTTTTCAATAATGTTTACGATGTTCTCCGCCCCTTTTATATTTTTATTAAATTAAAATAAATCAATTAAATATACAGTCCACTTGTATTAATAATTTGGGGCAGTAGTAAGCCCAACATTTGGTCCTAGGAAGCCGAATAAGAGAAACAATAGTGTTTTTCTGCCAGTATTCTCAGTTTTTCCTTATAGTGGCGAAACGTTTGAGTTACGTTTCATTGAAATAAACCAGATTGTAAGCAGCAATCAGTAGGTTCAAGGCCAAAGCTTGCGACGATCAGCTGATCTTGGAATTTTTTCGTATTTGTTGGGGTTTAGTAAAATACGGACAATAACTTAATAATAATATGAGGCTCATGGTCAGAGGGTTAATTAATAAATATAAATAAGATATATGCTAATATTGAGGCATTCAGTTATTACATGTGTATGTAAAAATGAGTTCTAAAAAGGACATTATTAAGCGACTAAGTAGCTATCGCACCCAATTGGTTGCACAATTGGATCGTTTAAATCAATTCATACAATCTTGTGATGAATTTACAAATAAAATCATAATTAATGAGCGATTTCTTCGATGTGAATCCTTATGGGATAATTTCAACAAAATCCAGTTAGAACTAGAATTCTTAGATGAATCTCATAAAGGAGAAAACGAAGTAATAAGAAATAATGTTGAAGATAAGTATTTTGAGACTATTTGTCAATTTAAAGAAATTTTAAATATTTCGAACATATCAGTAACAAGTCCTTTAGCGAGAGATCCCAGTCAGTGTTTTGGGGGCTCAAATTTGGTAAAATTGCCACCTTTGGATTTACCATTCTTTGAGGGAAGTTACGATAAATAAACTAATTTTTTTGATAGTTTTATGGGTTTGATACATTCAAGTACTAGTTTGACAAACGTGCAAAAATTTTATTATCTGCAATCGTGTCTCAAGGGTGAGGCGGCTGAGGTTATTTCGTCCATCCAAGTGACGGATTTAAATTATGAGAATGCGTTTAGGCTTTTGCGTGAACGTTACGAGAATAAGCGACTAATTATACAGAGAAGTTTGCGTTTTTTGTTTGACATGCCCCCAGTATCCAAAAATAATCATACAGAATTGAGAAAATTCATGGATTCTATTCAAAAAAACATTAGGGCTTTGAAAAGTTTAGGTGAACCGGTGGACCATTGGGACACTCTTTTAGTTTATATGTTCAATGGAAAGCTGGATATTAATGCCAGAAAAGAATGGGAGTCCTATAATATAAAAAATAATTCCGACAAATTCATTGATTTTATATCATTTTTAAAAGAAAAATGTCAGGTACTTGAGAGTGTTGAAGGTGGTAAGAGTGCAAGTGATTTTCAGGGTTTTAAATCTGCGGCTAATAATTCCCCGCATTTTAAATCAAATAAGCCAAAACTTACATCTCGATCGTACTTTGGCAGCAATCAATGTTTAATTTGCGTTGGTGCTGATCACTGGATAAGTGACTGTTCCAAATTCTTGGGTTTTCTATCAAGGAGAAAATTAATAAAATAAAAAAATTACACCTTTGTTTAAATTGTTTTTTGCCCAATCATTTAAGTACTAAATGCACTAAGAAATGGTGTTCAAAGTGTAACAAGCCGCACAATGTATTACTCCATCTCACTTTTAAAACTTCTGAAGTTGATTTTTCTAATGTAAAGAAACAAGATGTTCAATCTAGTGAAGTTTCTTTAGGTGCTGCCGAAGATATATCGGTCAATACTCATGGTTCAAGTCAGTCAGGGAACAAAATTCTGTTATCTACCGCACGGGTGATAGCTGTTGGTAGGCACGGGAATATTCAAGAGGCAAGAGCATTACTTGATTGTGGTTTCCAGTCAAATTTTGTAAGTAAAAATTAAGTTAACCGTCTGGGTTTGGATATTAATGAAGTAGATATGTCAATAGTAGGAATAAACGGTTCTGTTTCTAAATCAACCCAGTGTACGAATATAGTTTTCAAATCAAGGTACAGCGACATTTCCCATAAATTAAGAATTATTATTTTGAATAAAATAGCAAATAATTTGCCCACGTTAACAGAGATAGTTTGCAAGTTCCTTGTAATATTAATTTGGCTGATCCTTCATTTGATACACCTAATCCTGTAGATATGTTACTGGGAACGGAGGTATTTTATGATTCATTACTTCCTGGTCAAATACGGGAAGCAAATGATATGCCAATTTTTCAAAAAACTAAGTTAGGTTGGATTGTCTTCGGAAATGTTCCTACTTTTGGGAAACAGTTAACATCAAATTAATCTTCAAATAGCGACCTTATGTAATTTTTCTTCTAATATTTCCATACAAAAGCAAATTGAGAAATTTTGGACCATCGAAGAGGTGCCCTCGAGTAAAGTATGGAAGAAGGAGGAAATTGAGTGTGAAGAGCTTTTTGTGAAGTCTACTCAAACTGCGGAAAATGGGCAATTTATAGTGGAATTACCTGTTCGAGCGGGAGTACAGGATTTGGGCGACTCGAAAGAAATGGCAGTAAAGAGATTTTCCAAGCTGGAGCAAAAATTACTAGCTGATGATCAATTGAAAAATCAATATGTGAAGTTCTTGGCTGAATATCAAGATTTAGGACATATGTCACAAGTACCCGATTGTGAAATAGACTGTTGTGCAAATCCAGTTTATTATTTGCCCCATCATGCAGTCTTAAAGGAATCAAGTAGCACCACAAAATTATGGGTTGTCTTTGACGCTAATGCGAAAACTAGCAGCGGTGTTAGTCTAAATGATAACCTTAAGTGTGGAACTTTGCTACAAGAAGATTTATATTCAATTTTAATTAGGTTTCGACAGTATTATTGTGTGTTTGGAGCGGATGTCGAAAAGATGTATAGACGGATCTCGATAAAAGACACGCAAAGAGACTTACAGAGAATTGTTTGGCGCAGCAGTCCTGATGACAGTTTGAAGCACTACAGACTAAATACTGTTACCTACGGCACTACATCGGCGTCATATTTGGCCATACGCTGTCTTCATGAGGCTGCCAATGAAGCAACTAATATATATCCAGAAGCTAGTTCTAGGATAAAAAATAATTTTTATGTGGACGACCTATTAACGGGTGCGTCGTCAGTGTCAGAAGCCATCCAATTAAAAGAAGAAATACCAAAAATATTGGAAAGAAAGGGTTTTATTTTAAGGAAATGGATATCCAATAAAAGAGGAGTTTTAGAAGACCAGTTAGACGATAAAAATATCAAGTGTTATATTATCGAAGAAGCGGTGTCAAAGACTCTAGGAGTGGCCTGGAACAGTAAAGAGGATTCCTTACAGTATGTAGTTAGTGTTGATAAAAAATCAAAGGCCACAAAAAGAGGTATTTTAGGAGTCATCTCCAAATTATTCGATCCGTTGGGTCTTGTTGGACCTATAATGGTGAGAGGTAAGATTATTATGCAGCAATTGTGGAGTGAGAGTTTGGATTGGAATGAAATGATTCCTCCAGAATTAAAGGAATTGTGGAACAAGTTTTGTGATGAGTTATCTGCACTTAACAATTTTAGCATTGTTAGGCATGCAATTTGTGATAGGCCGATATATGTGGAATTACATGGTTTTTGTGACTCCTCAGAACGTGCTTACGGTGCTTAAGATGGTATATACGTGATATCTACTAGTGAGAGTGATTCGGTATCTACTCATATATTGTGTGCTAAATCCCGAATTGCTCCAATAAAAACTTTGACATTACTTCGACTTGAATTATGTGGGTCCGTACTATTAAGCCGACTCATGATGAAAATAATTGAAAGTTTGAGTGTTTCATATGATCGTGTATGTTTTTGGACTGATTCCAAGATAGTGTTATCATGGTTGTGCGAGGAGCCAGCAACTTGGAGTGTTTTTGTTTCTCATCGCGTCTCCGAGATACAACAAGGGACCAACATTTCTGCATGGCGACATGTGTGTAGCGATCAGAATCCTGCTGATTTGATTTTGCGAGAATGTAATCCTAACAAATTAATCTCATCCGAATTATGGTGGTATGGACCTTCATGGTTAAAGAAACCTTCTCGTGAGTGGCCAAGTAATGTTTCTGTTGAAACGGATGATATCCCTGAAAGGCGATCTAAGAAACAAGTCTATATCGCTTTCGCTGAAATTGATATTTTTAGCAAATTTTCGACTCTGATTAAATTGCAGAGAGTTATGTCGAATGTGCTACGATTCATAGGAAATACAACACTAAATAAAAATAATAAAACTTTTGGGTGTTTAACAGTAGAGGAACTAAACAATGCTCTGATTTGTCTAGTAAAACTGGCTCAAAATGGCATATTTCAGGAAGAGATTGAAGCATTAAAATCTAATAGTAAAATTTCGTCAAAAAGTAAGTTAGTGGCTTTAAATCCCATTTTGGATGCTAGTGGCGTTTTAAGGGTCGGAGGTCGTTTAGGTAAGTGCAACATTGACTATAATAAAAACATCCCATGATTCTGGATAAAAAGCAGACTTTGAGTCGTTTAATAATTATTCATGAACATAGACGTAATATGCACATAGGATCCCAAGGTTTGCTCTCGACCATAAGGAATAGATTTTGGATACTGGGCGGTATCAGTGTCGTCAAACGTGAGTTACGTTCTTGTATTGTTTGTTTCAGAATCAAGCCTAAACCATTGAAAGCTTTGGTGGGTGAATTGCCTGAGGCTCGTCTCATTCCTCAGAAACCTTTTTTTAACACTGGTATCGACTACGCCGGACCGTTTAGTATAAAATCATCTAAATTGCGAAAGTGTAAAATTTTGAAGGCTTGTCTTTGTGTTTTTGTATGTTTTGCCACAAAGGCGGTCAATCTAGAAATTGTATCGGATCTGACTACCGATGCATTTCTTAATGCCTTAAAGAGATTTATCGCTCGTAGGGGTAATGCCAAAATATCTATTCCGACTGTGGTTCCAATTTTGTAGGAGCTAACCATGAGTTAAAAGAATTGTATAAGTTAGTTAATAGTAAGGAAAACAATATTACAAGTGATTTTTTGGCTAGTGAGGGTATACAATGGAATTTTATTCCTGCCCGAAGTCCTCATTTTGGAGGGTTATGGGAATCACATATTATGATACCTAAAAATTATATGAAAAATATATTAGGAAATTCTTGTCTTACATATGAAGAACAATCTACAGTATTTGCGCAGATCGAAGCCTGTATAAACTCTCGGCCATTGAGTCCTCTTTCTAATGACCCTAAAGACTTATTACCTTTAACCCCAGGAAATTTTTTGGTGGGAGAACCTTTAGTTTCATTGCCTGAACCCAATATTGTGGACATTAAGTGCACCCGTTTGAATAGATACGAGCACCTCACTCAGTTAGTGCAGTCTTTTTGAAGTAGATGGAGCCAAGAGTATCTAAGTCTTCTAAACCGTCGGTCAAAATGTCGTGTAATGAACTCAGCATCTGTAAAGATAGGCGATTTGGTGGTGTTGCTTGATGACAACTGTCCACCTCTAAAGTGGTCAATGGGACGAGTGGAAAATGTGTTTCCTGGTACTGACGGTGTTGTGAGGGTTGTGTCAGTGAATACTGGTAAAGGGATTTTTAAAAGAGCAATAACAAAAATTTAAGTTTTGCCAATAGATTGAACTTTTTGATGTTGATGTATTTGATGTATGTAGTTACTTGATACCATAATATTTTTTTTAACCATACTACATATTTTTTTTTGGGTTTTTATATTAATTATCTAGTTACTTTAGTACTTTAGTTTTGTAATAGTGTTGAAAGCCAGTCCTTTCAATCATATGTTAATTTCGTTACGCACCCCAACTCGTAAATTTCTGAACGTTGCTCCATCTAGCGCTATAATCTCATCGAATGTTATCGAACGCCAGAACGGCAGTACTCGCTAGGTTGCCGGAGCGAGTGCGTCGGACGGGGATTTTTTCAATAATGTTTACGATGTTCTCCGCCCCTTTTATGTTTTTATTAAATTAAAATAAATCAATAAAATCTACAGTCCACTTGTAATAATAATTTGGGGCAGTAGAAAGCCCAACACCAACGTTCATCAGTATACAAGAATTCAGGCAGTTTTGGACCATGAGACGGTTCTATTTTATTCTGGAGTGTGCCATCAGGAGGTGAAAGGAACGTGGAGGACCGGTACGGATTACAGTCACCCTAATGTTGAGAATTTTAAAACTGTTCTTATCCAGGGAACGTGGAGTCGGGTATATAGCGCAAATGATTTTTCTTACAATTCCTTACGAAAGCAAACATGTCGGAGATGGAAGCCTCGAAAACTAATGCTAACACACAGCCGTGCGTTAGGAAATACTAACGCACGATCGTGCGTTAGGAAAAACAAATGCAGAACATGGACACTGGGTAGTGAAATTCTGTGTCAGAGCTAAAAATATAGTACAAACCTAGTCTGTATTACTCAGCAAGTCAAAAGCAGCAAAAACAAGGTTTTTTATTCCGACGATAACATTTAGCAAATTGTGACAATCACTCAATTTCATATAATGAAAATAACGGACATTAATCATTTGATTCATGCGGTAGAGCGTAGCCTAGCGTCAACATTTTGCAACTTCAATCACGAAGTCTGGGATCCAATTCCCAATCCGGCAAAGTTTTTTTTAACTCTCTTTTTTCTATAGTTTTATAAATACTTACTCCCATCAAAAATGAAGGTCAAAAATTAAATTAAAGTAAAAAAAATATCAGAAGGATACAAAATAGTAAATCGTTTTACAAAAAATAGGCTTTGCATTTGCCGATCCTCGAACATATTTAAATAAATCAATAAAATATATCAAAGTGTGCCATGACAGAGATGACGCCTGGAAAATTTCGTGGATTGGTTGGCGCTTTCTTTTTATTTCAGGTTTGTACTTGTCAAATATCGAGTGTTTTGATTTAATGAGAAAAAGAAAATACCTTTGTAATAATTATTGTATCTTGTTGTACTGCAACCCCTACCCCTCCCTACTCTCGCCTGCGGCTCGGGCGCAACATTTCACGCTTGTGTGCTAAGTGTTACTTTCTTAGCTTGTTATGTAAATAACTATTAACCCAAAATTTCAATGTTTTTCTGATTTATATTTGACTTATTTTTATAATTGTTTTCTGAAAAGAAATTTTATTCTAGAACTAAATCTATGAGGTGGGTTACAGAGGAGGTTAGGGACTCTGATTATTCCCTAAGGTCTCTGCACCATCGTCGTAAAAAAATGAACGTCTCCTACGATCAGGCACTGTTTGCCAAATAGCAATCAAAATGCCTTGGAGTTGTTTCTGGGCAACAAACCTTCAAGAAACATTTTCCGCAATTTTATGTGTACTTAATATATAAATCATTATAAAATTTCATCTAGTTGGCTGTGAAATGTCATACGAAAAGGATGGGGAAAGAAAAGTCCATTTATTTTGATTATGTCATCCTTTTCTGTCAAAATAGCCTGCTAGATGAAATTTTATAATGAACACCCCGTATTACTGTTGATAATCTCCTGGTGGTAAAACTTCATTCGTGATCTTACCAGAAAATAGGCAATACTTTAGTCAACAAGAAATTTGTTGGGCTACAAATACAGGATACCACAAATACAGGTGCAACAACATAGTGGGATTTTCACAAACATTATCAACAATTACTTCTTAGCAACGCAGTTAGATAGAATGCGCAGAACGCTGAGTATCCATAAACCTTAATAATTAGTTTGCCAAATTAAGCGAATTGCAGAGAAACGAACCATTTAGTTCAGCTTTTTTGACAGGGTTCAAGAAAATCATAAGTTCATATGAGGGCTGTCAAGCAAATGCTGTAGGGAATAACATAGTCAAAAAATATTGCAATAAAGCGATCTTATTCCAGGCAGACATAAATGAAAAAGAGGGTCCAAAATATCACAAACAGGATCATCATCATCCATCAGTCAAATATATACTGGAGATTACTAGATTAAAACGACCTTTCTTTAAGTTTACATAAATTTCTTAATAGAATAATATTATTAACCTCAGATTATTAACATCAATTTCTTTTTATGGTAAGGAAATGCCAGAATTGAGTTGTTAATCAAATTAATCCGAGTAAGTTTCCTAAAATGCTTTATAGATTTCTATTTGTCTAAAATTGTATTCTTTTCTATTGTTGTGGTAGGTCTAGTTTTGTTCAGGTCTAGTTGCTCATTTGTAGCCCGAGTGGTGCTTGAACTTTTCCATATAACTTAAACAGCTGTTATCGTTTGGATACATTTAAACACCAAACATGTGCAACATGCTTTCCAACAAAGATTAACAAAAATATGGCTTAATAATTTTCATTAACCTACCTGAGGAGGATAATGTTTTGGTATATTATCCGCTGCCTCCCTGTATATAGCCAAAGCACTGTGCAATCGACCCTGGTCACTGTAGAGAGACCCGAGTTGCAGCAGGGCTGAGATTTTCGCATTATCGTGCTCTTTTCGGTCCCGAATTCCGGTACCGTCCAATTTTGAAGCCTGACGAAGAACTGTCACAGCTTCTTCGCATCTCCCTGCAGCAATTAGGGCTGTACCCAAGTTTACATAGGCCACTGCAAAAGAAAAGAATATATGCCATAATGTGGTGTGGTATGATTTACATGTATATATCGGGTGATTTGCGTTATTCGACACGGAAGATTATGGCTAAACTTTTAGATTTCAAAACAGTTTTGTATATGGAATGGAAGGGGGGTCTATTGGAAGTACATTTTAAAATTGAGGAATAACTTTTCAAAAAGCATAATGTCCACCAAAATTTTTTTTTTTGCAAGGAACAAAAAACCATTATTTGTGTGTCTCCGTTCTTTTTAAACCTAAAAAACTCTTCTGCTTTACTCAAATTAGATAGGGACATAACGCTATTTGATTTATTTTAGGTTTACGGAAGTATGGAAGAGATGTAAATAAGTCCAAAACCGCTACAAACTGAATTTTTTCTCGAGCGGACATAATGCATTTTGATAAGTTGCTCCTCAATTATTATCATTGTATACAGGTGGTCCCAAAAGTATAAAATTGATTAAAGTTGTATTTTTTTTTAAATAAGACAACTAGTATATTAATGAATTTTCGGTATCTACGGACAAAAGTAAAGGTAGTTTTATTAAGGTTTGTGGCATCTAAACCGTACCGGTGCTTCAGATATTCGCGATTTTGTGAAAATGCAGCATCAAATTAAATGTTTAAAATCTCAGCACTTGGTTTCTTTTCAACCACCAAAATTGGCTGGTGGGCTAATAGTACATTGGATTTTTTGCGGTGTGTATTAAATATTAACTACTGTGCACCGAACGTCAATAAATCAAGAAAAGGATGGCATGTTGAAAGTAAATGGACTTTTGTTTCTCCATTCTTTTCCTTTGACATAACTAGACGAAGTTTTCTAATGAACACCCCGTATTTGTCAGATATTAATTTATGGGTTACAAAATTATGATAATGAAGATTAATTAGCAGTCATCTGAATGTTAAAGTGTCTTCATTTAGCATAAAATATCAAATAAAACATTATATTACAAGAGTTCTTATAAAATTTAGCATCTGTATTACAAAAAAATTAAGTGCAATAATAGTGGCAATTTGAAATACAATAGATAACAGGTCAACATAAGCGTAAAACAAACCAAAACAAACAGTTATAAAATTTGTTCAAAATGACGACCGTCTGATTCTAACCACAAACGTATTCTGTTTTTAAATCCTTCACTCACATTGCGTAACATGTAGGGAGTTATGCTTCTGAAGGCCTCTCTGATTCGTTCCTTCACATTTTCTTTTCTGGTTGGTGGCGTATTATACACGATTCCTTTCACATATCCCCATAAAAAGAAATCGGGAGGCGTTATGTCAGGGGACCTTGGTGGCCAATGTTGTGCTCCATTCCTTCCAATCCATCGATTTTGGAAACGAACATTTAAGATCTCCCGGACTTCCCCGTCCGGTGCCCCATCCATTTGCAGCCACATGGTTGTTCTTATATGTAGAGGAACTTCTTCTAGTAAAATTTGAAGCTGATTTCTCAAGAAATTTAGAAACGACATTCCGTTTAAATGTTTGTCAAAAAAATAAGGTCTAATCACATACTGGCCCATTATGCCACCCAAACATTTACTGACCACCTATGTTGGCTATTAATAATTCTAAACTCATGGGGGTTAAGATCAGAATAATAATGAAAATTGTGTCGGTTAAAAGAACCATCGTTATGATAAGTACACTCAACACTAAATAGAACTGATTCAAAAAAATCTTCTTGTTCTCCAACTTTTTCTAACACCCACATACAAAAGTCCACTCGTTGGCCAAAATCGTTATCGGAGAGTTCTTGATGTAGTTGTACCTTATAATGATATTTATGTTTTTGAAGAATCCTTGATACGTTTGCTTGGCTAATATTTAAGTTTTGTGCTCGGTTTTGTGCAATTTCTCGTTGTCCGAAATGGGGATTTTCAACTACAGAGCCAATAGCGGCTAATTCAGTTTCTTGGTTTTCTGTAACTGGTCTCGTTTTGGCAGTCGTTTCATACTGAACACTACCAGTTTGCCTAAATTGAACCAACAGTCTTTCAAAAACGGCTCTATTCCGTAGAGTTCGGTAGGAAACCTTTCAGCATAAACCCTTGATGCTAAAAGACAATTTTGCAAGCATTCTCCTAGAATGAAGACGACATATCGACTCGCTCTTCTGTTGTGTAAACCAGCAATTTGATTAAGAAGAAGCCCCCTGTTAACCACCAATTATAACAGTTAAAAAATATTTAACTTTAAATGAATATGTGAGAACTAGAAATGATAACAAATTTTGCTTTGTCAAAATCAGGTAATACCTGAACAGACCTGAACAGGTAAATTAGATTACTACATTCGTTTATGTCAGCGCAAATTCAGAAAAAATCAATTTTCCAAGAAAATGCAGCGACCAAGCTATAGGAATGTTTAATAGTTTTTGACAGGAAACTAAATTCTGCATCTAATGATACTATAAAATACAGGTGTCTAATGTAAATTAAACGAGTTATTACTGTTTGAAATTTGCAATAATACAGTGTTCATTTTTTTACAATTGGTACACAGTAGTTAATATTTAATACATACCGCAAAGTAGCCCACCAGCCAATTTCGGTGGTTGAAAAGAAACCAAGTGCTGAGATTCTAAACATTAAATTTGATGCTGCATTTTCACAAAATCACGGATATCTGAAGAACGGTACGGTTTAGATGCCATAAACCTTAATAATACTACCTTTACTTTTGTCCGTTCATACCGAAAATACATTAATATACTAGGTGTTTCATTTAAAAAAATAAAACTTTAATAAATTTTATACTTTTGGGACCACCTGAATACAATGACAATAATTTTAAAATGTACTTCCAATAGACGCTCATCCATTCCATATACAAACCTTTTTTAAAATCTAAAAGTTTAGCCATAATGTTCTGTGTCGCATAACGTGAATCACCCCGTATAAATAATAATTAATATTGAAAATAGAAAATGAAGAATGTAATTGGTGTACCTATAGCCTGTTAGTGCATGAAAGCACTATCAGTTTTGTGTCTGAGAAAAGTTTTAACGTTTTATTTTAAATTTTATCGGAGGTCGAACATTCACGTACTAACCAAATTATGATTACCATAAATTCCGCTATCAAAAAGCAATATCCGAAATTTTGTTTTATTTTAGTTTAGCCGTAATATCGTAAAAGGCAGAGTTCGCAGTAAAGCCGGGGCGATATTTTTTGATTTAGGAGAAAAGTGCCTCGAACAGCAAAAACGACAGCAGCAGCACGTATAATCCCACTACACGTGCGACATTTGTTGCAGAATGCTTTCCAACTGGTGTTATTGGTGGAATATTGCCAGTTTTCCGCGCTCCTCGCCCAAATACCTGAACAAACTCATTTGAATAAATTTGCTCAAACTTGAAAATCTTCTACCGACTTGTACAGCGAATACAGCAAAAAGTAGTCTTGCGAACCTCGTTTCCTTAATGAAACAAGAAGCGACTAAGGAACACTCCTATTTAACATCACACAGAGAATACTAAATTTCTCCGAATTTACCGCCGAGTGAGCGCAACCTTATCTCACAAAGGCAAAACTTATGAATACGTAATTTGTTGAAGAATAGAACTTCTTGTAATTAGCACTTTTAATGCGAAAATCTTTAAATGGGAAGATTCCCTGGAGCAGAGAATGGGTATTTTCCGAATAAGACTAATTTGCAATGAAAATTTCATACCGCTCCAAGCAGTTCAGCAAAATTATGACCATTAAGGTATGAAAATGGAAACCTCACAAAAATGCGAATAAGCTTGAACGTATTGATGTTAGAAATAATTCTAATTTTTGAGAAGTTTGATAAGAATTTTACCTTTGCTCCCTGGTGTTGCTCACATGGCCTTTCCTTACAAAGTATTGTCAAAAAGTTTGAAAAATATACTCCAGAATTACATACGCCGCTTTATACGAATTTCCATGGATTTTACTCAAGAGCCTCTGCAAATTTATTCCCCCGCTGAGAAACTCTTTTGTCATTTTTTTCGTGCGAGTGACATTGTCTGGATGCCTATGCTAAAATTCAGGGAAAATGGCCTGGACCCTTACATTTCGGGTCCAATGTAGCCAGCCGGGTTAAAATAACTTCAAATAAAAAAAGCTTCTCGCACATTGGCGTAGAAAAGCGCAATTTGATGAGGTTATTGTTTACACTGCATAAATGTTTAAACAACCAGTAACTGGCGATATTAACAACCAAGAGTTACTGCCCCATTCACAGTGAAGAAAATAATTAGTCACCTTTTGTTAGATAAAAAAATGTTAAAAAATGTTGATTTTATACACGATTAGCTTATAGGCCCATGTTTGTAGTCAAAATTTCGACGCCTATGATGACTTTAAATCGAGAGAATTAACCAAAAATGTTCGGCGTGTACCAAATTCGGCTTTGCCGAAGTGAGTGAGGCCTGTGGCTTGCATTTAAATTTGTTGATTTTGCATACATTAGGACTTTTTGTTATACAAACGGCTATCTGATTCGGAGCTTTGCTGATGGTCAAACTCATCGCAAAACACGACTTTTTATTAAGTATTGTTGCGAACTCGGGGTTCAATAATTCCAGTGTAAGGATTTAAAACGAAAACACTATTTATTTATTCCACAATTACACACGACTACTAAATAACTCACTACTTAACACTTTATAGCCTTCTATTATCGTTTGTTACTTTAGCTTACTTATAGCTCGATTAAAATAAGACTACTACTACTTAACCGCGCGCGCTATGCGCCTTTTATACACAATCCTAAAATTACAGAAAAACCTAGAAAGTTCTTGATAAGAATTCTTGCATAATTTCACATAAAAAAAGGTTGTAAACAACTGCCTTCTAGATAAACAGAGCAATAAATCACTCGTGTCAGCCATGACGCAGCGCGGATAGGTCGCGAAGCTCCACCAACCACACGCGTTGCCCCGCCTCCTATGCGGCGTCGCTGCGAATCTTAACAGTATATATGAATTATGGAATATTTGTTCCTTTGTTGCCGAAGCCTAGCGTTTTGCTCAGACAAAAGCGGAGCTTAGACTAAGAAGTTGGTAATAAGAGTAATTTAAAGTGATTTTGAATATTTATTGTATTAAATAAAAAAAATACAAAAAAATAATTTTTGTTTGAAATATATAAAATGGTTTTATTCAATGACCAGTACCCACTCAGTCACGAGAATTTATAAGGTCACTTCCTGCTTCAAGAAAAATGCATGTGAGAGTGTTGTTTTAGATTTTTGTGTATTGGAAATCTAAAATCAGTGCTACTCGGTTTATGTTATTAAAAACATTCATTTTTTAAACACTAGTTGTATCTATTTAAGCAAAGTATCCGACATGTGCATAGGCAAGTGCAAAAAATTTAATATCTTCAAAAGTGGACCGGTTTTGGCTTAAAGCCATCATCAGTGCAAAATCTGACTCGAGTGAATAAATAAGCGATGTTTTAACATAAAACTAAGATGCAAAACGTAGTCGTCAAAAAGCGGCTAACGAAAAAATAGATGGTCTATAAGTCCGGACACTTAAAATAAAAACACAGTCAACAATCACCACGAGAACAAGTACGACATGTTAAAATTGTAAAAAGCATTTAAAAAACTACCTAAAAAGATTCATAAATTCGGGATTTCTTGATGGCAGTTCAGGGAAGCAGATTTAGGGAAGATGTTGCAAGTCCCAATAATTGATTAAACGTGATAAACGTCAACTTTGAAACCTCAAAACTAGGAAATAGACCAACAACTGTTTTATTTTAAACGTCGCAACTATTGACTGACTTATTGGCGCTGTGTGAATTGTGTAGATGTGGAGGTGACTACGTAATAGCCTAAGTGGTTCCGTTTTCTTGACCGGAAGTCCCCCAAGTTTGAGAGGACCTTGCTAATTCTTTGCTTGTACCTAATAGCACATTGTTTGGTGTTCTTTAGTAATACGTTATTTTATGATAATATCATCAGATGAAATGGGAATCATGCGGAACAAACTTAAAGAGGTACACTTTGATGATTTTCTGTGGAGTAAAGAGGGTAGTCAAGTATTTTGGCGCGTGTTCTCTCGTACATGCGAAAGCCGACCAATGCCCCCGAATCTTAATTTACTTTTTGTTTGTCGGAAGAATACGGCCTCTTTTCACTGGCCACATATGTTACATTCGATTATAATTTATATTTAAAAACAACAAAATGATAAACTAGATTTCTTCTCCAACTTCGCCTTCTTCTTCTTCTTCATTAGCCAATCCTGGATATAGGCCTCTCCATATATCTTCCATGCTTGACGATCTTGGGCTTTGTGATAACAGTCTCGGTCAACGGCTGATCTAATATCGTCCTAATATCTAACCTGAACTAACTTCGCCTAATGGAACAAAAATATCAATCGTGAAGGGAAACCAAGCCAGTTTTCTGTCGCTTCCCACAGACAGATGGCCGAGATTCGTACCTACATTATCTGGGGACGACGTTCAGCAAAGTATCGAACTCATTTCTCTATCAGGCAGAGGAACCATTCGCTCGAGGTTTCGCTCTTAGTGAAGCTCATCAGTATGGTCAACCTGATATCGATATCAAACCTGATAGAAATACAAGTGCGAGTGTAACTTGGCCTCCTCTCTTGCTCAAGGAACTGTGTATATATGCAAGTGGCGCCATCGGACGACGGGAGATTCTTCCATTAGGGCATGCGAGATACGGGGTGGTCATTATAAAACTTCATCTAGTTGGCTGTGAAATGTCAAAAGAAAAGTATGGAGAAACAAAAGTCCATTTATTTTGATTATGTCATCCTTTTTTGTCAAAATTTTATAGCCTGCTGGATGAAGTTTTATAATGAACACCGCGTATATCGTGAGCCAGTTTTCTGCCGAAGTTATCGCTTTCCACAGACAGATGCAACGTCGTCGCCAGACGTCTGTGGGAAGCGACAACTTCACGTTCGGTTTCACTTCACAATATATCTCGCATACACAAAACTTTTCCTGTCACTCTATTAGTTAACTTATTAATGTAATTGCTTCACGAAACATAAATTAAAATCAAAATACACTAGGTCAAGGGGCATCTTAGTAAATAATGTCCTTCACCGCTTTATGGTTTCTAGGGGGCAGACAGCTACCACTATCTTTTTAGAAGTGCCAATATCCACCACCTTTTAAGAATTTTGGACCTAAGGCGCCTAGCCATTTCGACCAACTGCAAAAGCGTCGTGCCAAGCTAAGTAGTAATATTAACTAAGTTGTAATGTTAACCTTTTTTTTTTATTGTTACGCTTGGTGATCACCACTAGATAATAGTTATTTATGTATTAAGAGCGAAAAGTACAACTTTTTTGCTCGGAGAGTGAAGTTTGCCGCTCGACGCGAAGCGGAGAGCGGCAATCACTCGAGAGCAAAAAAGTTACTTTTTGCTCGTAATGCATACAACGTTTTTTCTACAAACAATAAATTCCAAATAATCTGAAATTTGAATGAAGACACAATCTGAAAATTTAAATCAAAGTGACAATGACGTTTTAAATATTTGGTTGAGTGGTGGTAGTTGCTATTGACAGCAAGCGATAAAATCTTTTTCGCTTGCTGTCCTGGGCAACGCGCGGAAAAGTAAACTCACATTCTGATCCTCAAAAATGGTTAGGTTTTCGTTTGTCTAATGAAAGCGTAAAATGCGTCATTATTTGACGTTTGTAGAAAAAAATATATTCCAGAAATGCCTTCTGCATATCTTAGTAAATTACATTTTTTTCTTCTATGAAAGCTTTTA
Organism: Taphrorychus bicolor; assembly: GCA_951812265.1. Taxonomy (NCBI): domain Eukaryota; kingdom Metazoa; phylum Arthropoda; class Insecta; order Coleoptera; family Curculionidae; genus Taphrorychus; species Taphrorychus bicolor. The sequence continues at coordinate 36,808,276 of OX638297.1, forward strand.
TCGTGTGTGGTGATGTTCCTGCATATATTTCAGTACTGGTGAAGACGTAAATTAAACGTCGTTTTCTGAACCTGGAAGACAATTTTTCGTCACAATTAGTTTTCTTTTTACCAGAAAACTAGGGAATAAACTATACATAGTAACGTAGGAAAATAGGTTTCTCGGGTCTGTCGCATCGTATGGCTGTCGCAATCGGTCTGGGCATCGAATAATGAAAGTCTTTAGCTACCACGTTTTCGGCAATGTTTTATTGCCTTCTTGAGGGCTTCAAAATTATGGTTTAGAATAAAATTAATAGGCCTATTGATGATAATTAATTTACCTATTGCTATGTTGTTTTCCCGGCATCGGGTCATGACAATTTCTGGATAGTGCTCATAAGTGTAGCCGTGGTGTCTTAACATGGCCAAATTACAAAAAAACGCGTTGTTTTCTTAGAATTTAAAATTTAAAATCTTAACAAATACCGATGACAGTGCGTGTAGGTGTAAACAAAGAAAAATTCACGGACGTTTGGCTCTCTGGGTATAGGCTAAGTGATAAATTCAAAACAAAAATAAACGGTGTGAGAATCACAGAGGCAGTAAACCAACCCCAGAGAATGAACATGTGGAGTGGATGGAATGGAAATGAACATGGATCGACAAGATGGGGACGTTAAAAAAACCAAAAAACATCCTGGGAGTTGTCCATGTCATTGTCCTGTTCCTGTGGATTTCTGGGCTTACATATTTGTATCAGGTTAGAGTAGATATTGTTTAAATCTGTGAGTTTGTTAATTGCCTTATCATGACTAGCTATTTCTACCATTTCAAGAAAAAATCTTTTGTGGTAATGTTGTTCCCTATTTAGAATGCGGACGTCAGTGAAATTAATGTGGTGTCCCGTATCAAGAAAGTGCTGAAAGAGTTCAGTACCAGTCTTGGAGAGTCTGCAATCACTGAGTTTTGAGGCCAGCCTATTTTGCAACAGATTGAACGTCGGATCAATGTAAATCCCTGGACACGTTCCACAGGTGATGCTATAAACTACCCCTGCGGATTTTAGTTTGTCATCTTTGTCCTTTAATTTGGTGTTCAGAAGTGATTTTTAGGTGCTAATTCCATGTCAGGTGAGTTGTGAAAGAAACGTTTGACCTTGCTATACATCGCTTTGATGTATGGAAAAGAGAAAACTTGACTCTCGTAGTTGTTAATATGAAAATGTAGGCTTCAGACCACTCAAGTTCATGTTTGTAAAATGAAACTGTAACGAGGATTTTAAATCTTCTTCAGCCAACATTATGCCACGGCTCAGGTTGTGCACATTTGCAGGGGAATATGGAGTGTTAAAAAAAAGCTTATTGATTAGTTTGTAGGGATAAGAGTTACCTAACTGTGTTTCAGACATTGAAGATTGTGGGCCCTAAAAGACTGGCGTGAAATTTTATTTATTCTGTTTTTAGGCCTAGAATTAATTTTACTTTCGTTTTTTGGTTGTGGTTTCAATAAAAGTTTAAAAGTAGCGCCATGTGTCGGTCGGAGTATATTTCCTGTGTAAATTATCCGGTCGATATACCCACTACCTTAGAAAATGTATCTTAATCTTCAGGATTAATACACTTTCTTATAATTAGCATTACAATAAAACTTACTTATCTGTATATAGTTTTATTTAATTTCCTTGCAGTGTTTATTTTTAGTAAGTTCTGGCGCTAATATATTTGATAAGGTCATATATCTTAACATATTTAGATTTACCTCCTTTTAATACATCAATCATTCAAAACTAAGTTTGTTTTGATTAAATATTAAAACGAAATTTACTTAGGTATTAAACAGGAGTTCCTCCTGTTTAAAACTAATCCCTGTGGTACACCCGTAGTAATTACTGTATCATGTAAACAATCTCGTCCACTCTAAGCACCTGGGACCTTATTGACGGACAGAGGAAGGAAATAGAAAGCTAATTCTCTCTGTGTTTTGAATATTGAAAGTTAGTGAACCATTACAGAAAAATTTCCGTCACGTTTTTTTTTTTGGATGCGGTTTTTCGAAAGAAGCTGTTTGTGCATACCAAATGCCTCGGTAATAAATTTCATGGAAGATCGAAGACAACAAATATTTCCAATTTATCCGCCCTATAAACTAACATAGACCTCTACCTTGCTAAAATTGATTTTTTTTTATTTCTTTTTTACATATCAGTAGGAGATGATATGTACAGATTAATGTGTTTAGTCAATTGAGTAATGATGACCTGTGACTCAACATTATTGAGACGTGGAGGAAACATACAGGTGAAATACGAAATTTTTTGGAAATGTAAGTAAACAAAACAAAAGAAGACGGATTACACATAAATCAAGAGAAACATGTACCAACATTTTTAGAAACTTTTAATGTGCTAGGTTGCAAGGAGAAGTCAATACCAATGGTCAAACGATATTAGTAAGATAAAACTTTCCCCATCATTGAAATACCATTTAGAAATTTTATAGGGGTTTGTTGTATTTATGGACAACAAGAAGACCAGACATTTCATTTGATCTGCCTTTTCATAGAAATCAATTATGTACCAAGCAGTGTGCATCTAAGTGTCTAGATGTCTTAAATAGGTACTTGAAAGGCAGACCTAGTGAGAATAAATGAGAGTTTGAGAGTTTTTTCTGGCGCGGATTTGGACAGGTGATTAAGTGGACCGCAAAAATTGACATAAGAAAAAATCAATACTAAGGTAACAAAAATGACAACCGATACCATGTCCCCTATATCGATACTTACGGTCAGGACTATAGTAATATTTATGGCTTAAAACATTTAAAATCCCACGAATTAACCGATTGCAACTTACCACACACAGATGTTCACTACGCAATCATCACATGAGTCTAACGGAGGTAGTGAACGTGGCGAAGGGATGTTTGTAGGCTTTAATGACCTCTATATTCTTCCAAAAAGTTAAAGTGGTGTGGAAGTTCACAAAAATGTTAAGTGTCGCACAAAAGATGACAGTAAATAGTGTCATCAGAGAAAAAAAAATCAACCAATGAGGTAGCAACTAAAATTGCTATAACTGGATTTTCCATGTGTACGGAAACAAAATTGCATTTTTTAAGTCATTTGACACGACATTTAAACTTCGTATAATTACAGTTTTTGTAGATCACGTTATTCTTTAGCGGTTTCATAGGGTGTATGATTAATATAAAGCCATCGCTACTTAACAATACAATTTACTTATAAAATGTTAACAATACAACACAATAAGAGAGCGTCCAGCTGACGGTTCAAGAGAATATTTCTTTTAGCAATTTTTGCCAAAGATATTCATGCAGACTTTACGTTGTGGTATAAACTTGACGGGCTCATGAATTTCCAGCCGTAAACTATATAATCCAAAATAGGTAGACGACTATAGAAACACAGGTTGGACAGTGCGGAATGAATATAAAGGGCCCGAGAATACTTTGGATATTCCGGAAAGTTTACGACTTAAAGGTTCAGCAGTAAATGTCGCTACACTAGAATTAAATGTTGATTTCAAACAAAGTTTCAAATTAAAATTTGCCGTTAACAACAGACTAAAACCGAAACCAATTAAAAGATATAGATGTTGGGTGTTGAGGCATCAACATTTTTTCTATTTAAGGTTAAAAAAATTTAGATTATTCAGACAAAAATTTTAATTTCATGCATTTTTTTAAACAGCCCTAAGATTATGATCTTCTATACAAAAGAATAAAAAGTAAGTCATTTTCGTGATCTTCAATTGAACTAAATGGATGTGTTCCAGGGTATTTCAACGTTTTTTATGTGTACTCACAATTAATCACATTATTGGACTTTTGAAAAATGTTTTTGAAATTCGAATTTGGAGAAGCTTGCGGTGACTTTTGCACTGGTGTGCCAAACCTATATCAAAACAATTTGGAATTGTAGTAGATACCAATACTACAATTAATGTTTTGTCCAGTGTGAAGAATACACTTTAGATGGCAGAAAAAATATTATATATTATTTTTCTAAAACATTCTGACTTCAATGATTGCCACTTTACAAACTTTACTAATGATTAGCTACTTTGAAGCGAGAGATAGAGGGAGGTAAATAATTAGCCAAATCCTGGATTCATAACAAGATGCTCGTAAATTTCCTCCACAGTAAAGCGACTCGCTATCGGTCCTATCGCTAACATATCCAGGAGTACATGAGGGCGATTAAGGCATAGACCCATACCATAATTTAATAATCCGGATTTGAAGGGCTGAAACTTTGAAGCGATAAATGATGAGTTAAAAGTTCGCTCGCTTGGAGGCTGATTTTCCAACTTTCAGGGGATGAAATATTCATCAGTCTGCAATTTCTCAAATGTAATTTGCTCTAAATGATTTCCCGTACCTATCCACATTGAGATGATATATTACGGCGTAATATGCCTTCTAAATGAGTTGAAAGGACGGGACAGCGTTGAACAAATGGCTCGACACCGGTATTTGCGTTAAGGAAATTGCTGTGCGTTAAGTAATATCATGAAATCTATTAGGGCCACTGGCGACATTGCTGGAAATATTACCACCTATACAATTTGAGAACGGTGATTAAAATAGTTGGATATGCGGACTAAAAATAAAGCCCTAGTGTTTATTGCGGGTATTTCAGATTTAAGAAACATCTTTGGCTTTTGTACTATCGGCTTCAGCGTAAAAAAGCATTCTTTTTATATCTTAAAAATTGACCTGATTGATAAATGATCATATATTTATTTAAAATTACGTTTTATGTTTGATTTGAAAATAAAACTGATCCTTTGCAAAAACTTTGCACCCCTCGATAGAGGAATGCGGATTCGAGTGTCCTGTAACGCAGTCGCGCCCACCTATAGTAAACTCCCAGAAAGTGGTATTACGACTCTTTCCCTGCTCCAAAACAGCTGGGTGCAGAATGGATTGTCCACCATTCCTAGGATGTGCATTTTTAGTCTGCAGTGGCCAGTGAGGATTCCAATAAGGTCCCCCAGGCACTGCCGAGTTCCGCCATGTAGCCACGAAACCTTGGATCCATCATTCTACATATTCCTGACCGTGTCTACTTTGTCTTTGTACTCTCCCAAGGCTACTTATTCAGAGTGTGAGCGATTTACCTATTGCTTACTCTTAGACATGGCTCCGGACCAGTAAAGCATGTCTGGGTCGATTCATCGGCGCGCTCATTTCCCTCATCGCCTCTATGGCCAGAAGCACATCTCAGAATTACCCTTATTGTTTCTGCCAGTGAGTCTAGAGCATCTTTGCAATCCTGAGCGAGCTTTCAACTCGTTCTGTTCCTGCAGAGCGCTCGCAGGGCCGCCTGACTGTCGGAATAAAGTGTCGGAAAAGATTTTCTGTTCTGCTCTGCTGAGTATTGCAAACACCTCCGCCTGGAAAACCGTCGTGTGGCTTCCCAAGGGAAAGATCTCGCTCTCTTGATCCGTCCCAAACGGCTGCTTCAGTCTCAGCTGATCGTAGGGGCGCCCCTCTTGCGACTGGACAATTGGGATGTCCCGCTGGATGCGGCTAGCGATCTGCGTGTGACCGCTTTCGATGGTTGCTTCCTTCCACTGGTCGCAGCAATCCATCCTCCTGCAGGAAGCCTCCTTCTTCACCCAGATTGGAAGCTCCGGCAGACCCACTAAGAGCTGCTCCCGGTGCTGTTCTGAACGCACTCGTTATAGCTAGACAGACTAGTCTCTGCACCGCTGGCCAACAGACCACGGACCCACAGGATATCCTCGGTCTAATTACCGCAGTGTATAGCCAGTGCAGGACGAGTAGCTCTAGACCCCACCTCCTGCCAATTGCCCTGCGCAGTGGCCATGCCAGTGTTGTTTCCTTATTGCATGCCTTTTCTACGTGACTTTTCCAGGTTAACCCATTGTCGATGATCAACCCCAGATGCTTAGCCTCAGGCAGCAGAGGTTCTGCGTATAGCGTGGGTGACCGGAATGCTGTAGTTTTCTTTCTTTGGTGTAGAGCACAAGCACTGTCTTTGCCAGGACTGTCTAACAGTCCCATCTCGGTACACCATTGTTCTATTATTCTGCACGACCCTTTCATTTGAACACAAACGCTGCAGACGCGCACTGAACCCCTCGGCTTGCAGTCTCCCCAAAAGATCGTTCATTAAGAGGCTCCAATAATGCACCAAGTGGACAAAGTTATTTTACTTATCTAAATAACAAACGTGTTCTTAATGGTCACATTAAAAAGTTGAAAAATAGTTGTTTTTCTACAAACGTTCAATGATAACGCATTTTACGCTTTCTGATCCTCAAGAAAGGTTAGGTTTTCGTTTGTCTAATGAAAGCGTAAAATGCGTCATTATTGGACGTTTGTAGAAAAAAAAATTAAAACGCTTACAAAATGTCATCAATTTGTATGTTAAACGTAATCGTTTTGTAGTCCAATATTATGTGTTTTTAATCATTTATATATTCAAAAATATCTTAAAAACGATTAGATATAAGGAGTTTTTGCAAGTGATCGACTTTCTTCCATATTTTTTTTTTCGAAATACCGTGTATACTATGTAGCATTTTAAAACATTACTACAAAAATTCTTACTACAAGTCGTGGTAGTTCATGTTACTTCATGTTTCATTAATTTTATTGGATAAGTTGGAAAAAGGCTCCGACAATATTTACTCCACAAACTCGTTTTGATTACCTCAGCTAAAACTAATTTTTGAAATAAAGTAAACGAAATAGAATTATCTATTAAACTCTAATCTTGCAAAGATGCAAGATGAAAATCTCTTTTAAGCCCTACAGATACCCTACCTGTGCTTTTGATAACCGCTGGAAATGTTTTTATGCTCCTTTTTAGCTTACTCAAGAAGAACAGCCTCGTATGTAACTAACTAGTTGATATTTTAACTTTGCTTTGCTACACTTACGAAATGCTTTATTTAATAGATTGCCTTATCTTTGGCTTTATAGTTCCGTAGATTAAACAATGATTTTCCTACTCTTCAACGTTTAGAGCACATCAGAAATTGAAGCAATTTTTGTATTAGAATTAAATTAGAAAATGATGCATTAAATTAGAAAATTTATGATGACTAAACTAAAGTAGGTTCCATTAAGAAAAACTTAATGATCACGAAATTATTTGAAAATTAATAGGCGAGAAGAAAAGCTCATTTCTTGTAACAAAGGTTGTTTCAAAAAAAGAACTTATGTTCTGACTCTTGGTGACGGCAGCAAATAGGATTTCACTGATCGACACTGCAAACGCAGAATTCTTTTGTTACCTGTTCCTACCCTTTTATGAATCCTAAACTCAAAATGGCAACCCAACTGAATTTCTATAAATGAGAAGATAAATGAGATAGGAATCTAAGCCTGTGCTTAAGTAGCATGGCGACCACTTATCAGCCAACAATAAACCCCATGTTTTTGAATTAATCTTCCTTAATCGCAGAGTTAAAACTTGGCAAACATGTCTTATTCAATACAAGCGGATCATCAATGATCAGGACAAACGAATAGCCACCAGTCAATGCAATGGCAAAGAGCTAGCAACATTTAAGTACCAAATTCATACTCGTGGGACTCCAAAATTCTTCACAAATATCTAACTAATTGGCCCATCATTTCTAGTATAAAAGTCCTATCCTTATTACTAGACCTTCTCATTGACCACTGATACCAAGGCCTCGAACGTAAATATAAAATTGAGAAATACCTGCCCTTCGTCACTCTAATTACTATTGCAATTAATGTTTTGATTGATAAGTTTAACACAACTGGGCTTGTAATTAACCTTTAAAGGAAGTCTCTAAGTACAAGAATTTTTGGCCCAAACCATTCTTTTTAATTTGAAGAGTACACATATCCGTCTGTTCATGCTGTAGTCTTAATTTTGAACGGCAGAATATGGTACTAGGACCAGCATGATTACTAATAGTTTGGTTTCAGCTGATACAAAAATAGTGTTAAATTCTTATTTCGCATCATTTTCATTAATGTTACAATTCTTGATAAATTGTTTTCAATTTGTTTCACAAACTCAAAACTCAACTGAATTTCTATAAATGAGAAGATAAATGAGATCGGAATCTAAGCTTGTGCTTAGGTACCATGGCGGCCACTTATTAGCCAACAATAAACCCCATACTTTTGAATTAATCTTCCTTAATCGCAAAGTTAAAACTTGCCAAACATGCTCCGAAGTCTACTTCAATATAAGCTTTAATGATCAGGACAAACGAAAAGCCACCAGACAATGCAATGGCAAAGAGCTAGCACTATTTAGGTACCAAATTCATTCTCATGGTATTCCAAAATCCTTCACAAATATCTAACTAATTGACCCATCATTTCTATTATAAAAATTCTATCCTTTTACTAGACCATCTATTTGACCACTGATACCAAGCCTCGGATGTAGTTATAAAATTGCGAAATTCCTGCCCTTCGTCACTCTAATTAATATTGCAATTCATGTTTTGATTGATAAGTTTAATACAACTGGGCCTGTAATTGACCTTTAAAGGAAGTCTCTAAGTACAACAATTTTTGGCCCAAGCCATTCTTTTTAAATTGAAGAGTACACATATCCGTCTGTTCATGCTGTAGTCTTAATCTACAACGGCAGAATGTGATACTAGGGCCAGCATGACTACTAATACTTACGTTTCCGCTGATTCAAAAATAGTGCTAAATTCTTATTTCACATTATTATAATTAATGTTAAATTCTAGTCAAATTTTCTTTGTTTCACAGATATGTAGGGGGTGTTCATTTGAAAACGTCATTTAGTTGGATGTGAAATGTCAAAAGAGAGGGATGAAAGAGCAAAGGACCATTTTCTTTGATTATGTCGTCCTTTTCTATCAAAAATGCATAGTCTCCTAGATTTAGTTTCTTAATGAACACGGGGTATTCATTCTAAGCTTGAACTTTGACATTTTTAGTAAGCTGGTTCTTTGACATAGAGCAGTAAGTTACCTATGAGCATATCACCAACTGCAAGAATTTTTGCTTCAAAACTGTCTAGGATACATCTTTAATTTTAACAGCTGCGACAGTCTTTCTTTATGTTTATGGCCCCATGTTGTAGCGTCAATCTTACAGTAAAATCTTTAACCTCTAGTCCAAAGCAACAGAAAATAGACTTAGGGTTCTCTTGCTTAATCAAGTTAAATAGTCTGCTGGCGTCTCGTATGTAACTAAGTACTTGATAATTGCAAGTTTTTATTTAAATAAAAAGTTTAATAGTTAATAAGCCACAAAAAAGGTGATAGTCATATCCATGTCTCTCTAAAAATCTAAAGAATATGTTATGGCTCTAAATAAACCACTAAATGACTAAACCCACACTCTCTACACCATTATTACCTTTAACCCAAGGTTTACCTACCTTACATTTCCTAGTTTAAATCCTGCCTGAATTGTACTGGTTTGGGGGTTTAGGCTTAGAACAAAACAACAAACCTTTGTAAGTCGAAAAACAATTAACGTTTCAACGCTTAATTTTTCGATTTGCTAGGGTGTTTCATTCTATCCTCAACCTGATAACCACCAAAACGGATAGATAAAATTTAATATTGCCATCTGAATTCGACTTTGAATTAAAAATTAAACTTGCGTTTGGAATTAAACTTCTGCATAAAGTGTAATAAATCTGGCCCGTTCTCCTGATTTATTTCTAATGGTTTGAACTGAACCATCCTGCCAACTTTTACGAAAACCGCCCTTGATGTACAGCCACATCTCATCCAAGAAAACAGCTCTATAACGGAACAATGAACCTTCATTTTGTATATATTCACGCAAAAAGCCTGCTTTGAGCCACAAAAGGCTGTTCCATCAAAAATAGTCTGTTTGATATAGAACACATTTTCCACGTAAACTTGAGATCTTGTAATAGGTTTATGCAAACTACCGATGCTTATTGAAATTTTATCTATAGTCTGTAGTTAAAAAAGCAGAGATCGGATTGTCGCATATTCGCCTAGAAGCAAAGTTATATCAAGTAAGATGGCTAAAGGATTTCTAAAAATATTGAAATGAAATATCTACATTCGATATTGACATATAATAAGTTCTATCATAAAAAAGCATTACCCGACGAATACACATTGTAAATTCTGGTTCTAATTGCATGCTCATGAACAGTGGTAAGCAAATTTTCCCAAGATAATGTCATAGCTTGGCTTGTTTTGTGCGTGCAGTCCTCATTCTTATTTATACCTTGCAAACTAATTTTCTGAACAGTACTTATGGAAATGCCTAAGGGATCTGAAACTCTCTTTAAAACATTGTACTGAGTCTTCAAAAATACATCAAATAGAAACTTACATTGAACACTGCATCTACTGATAATAATGTTTATTTTTAACCACATATGTAATGATGACATTTCTGTCTTTTTAAAATCTTGAAAGTGTCTCATTACTGGTCTTGGACGGAAGTAATTCTATTACTGGTCCATTGCTTACAACCATTGCCGGTAATGCATATGCAAACAAAGCGCAGAAACCTCAGGGAATTACAGAAACCCGGATTGTTGGTTTTGCTCTATACCATAGCAACCATCAAAATTCCGCCATTCCGCCTCCTGAGTGAAGATTTGAGCCAGAATATTATGTGAATTAATAATATTCAAGAACATTTTTTGATGTTATGCAGAACGTGTGGTAGAAAATATAATAGTATACATATACTCGATAGGAAGCTTCATTACTGACTCGAGATTTTAACTCTTTATCTCTGAACAGTAATGAAAGACTTCCCGGACAGTAATGAAAGATCTCGTATTTTAATATACTATTTTCGTGCTACTTTTTCTCGCATAGAGTAGTCAATGAGTCTTGATATCAAAATTTCTTCCTTTACACCGTAGCGCCAAGGTATTTTGTAACAATTTCACAAAATTTTTCACTCTTTTCCCGGTGACGATTAATCCAGAATTTCTAAATTTTGATGACATTTTGACATTAAGCGTCAAACTGATGCTCTTGTGAATACCTTGGATCATATTGAACCCTCGCGGAAGAGAGATTAATCTTGCGGATTACTGTAAAATACAGAAATCAATTTTTAGCCGCGGGTACTATGAAAACGCTGTTTTCGACCCTTTAAATGACTGATGAATCATTATTTCGCAAGCTCTAGTTGTGCCCATCCCCAGACCAGTTTCGCCGTGAGGCTTTGACACAATCAAATAATGGTTCATCAATCGTTTAAAAGGTCGAAAACGCGTTTTATCGTACCAACGGCTAAAAATTGATTTCTGTATTTTACAGTAATCTGCACCATTTTTCCTTAGACCGGGCAATGACGTTGATACTGGACGAGTGCAATCTCGTTAGTTCAACAAGCGGACACAGATTGCGCCACCGGGCGACTTTTCTTGGCTATGCTGCTATGCTGCTAGAATGGTGCAACGTGTCTTGAGTAACGAAAATTTCGCAAGTTCTGATTGTGTCAAGGCTTCACTGACGAGCCATATACGGCGAAACTAGTCTGGGGATTGGCACAATTAGAGCTTGCGAAATAATGGTTCATCAGTCATTAAAAAGGTCGAAAACAAGGTTTTCAGAGACTAATGTCTTATTTTTATTACTTACTTTTGGGTGAAGCCTCATACACTTTTGGGCCCGATTCGTTCGTTGTTGGAGAAGGAATTTCGCACTACTCACAGTAAAATTACTGCGAATATCAATAAAAAAGAGAATAAAAGAACATCAAAATTACATAAAAAATAGAGATTTTGAAACGTCAAATATATGTCAACACGCCTTTGATAATGGCCATAGAATAAAATGGAACGATACTAGTATCGTATCCAAAGAACCATTATCAAAGAAGCGTAAAATCAAAGAAAGTGCATATATTTTACTTAACAAAGATCATTGTGTGGCCCCTTGTTCAGCATACATAGATAACACATGGTTAGCTATGTTAGAACAAGAAGTTCAAAATGGTAACTTACATATTGTTGCGAACTCGGGGTTCGATAATTCCAGTGTAACGATTTAATACGAAAACACTATTTATTAACTCCACAAATACACACGACTACTAAATAACTCACTACTTAACACTTTATAGCCTTCTATTATCGCTTCGTAACTTTAGCTTACTTATAGCTCGATTAAAATACGACTACTACTCGGGCGCTCTATGCGCCTTTTATATACAATCCTAAAATTACAGAAAAACCTAGAAAGTTCTTTATAAGAATTCTTGAATAATCTCATAAAAAAAACGGTTGTAAACAACTGCCTTCTAGATTAAGCCAGACGAGCAATAAATCACTCGTGTCAGCCATGACGCAGCGCGGATAGGTCGCGAAGCTCCACCAACCAACACGCTCCCATGCGTTGCCCCGCCTCCCATGCGGCGTTGCTGCGATCGTAACATTGCCCTCCTCCTAAGTCTGTTCGTCCCGAACAGATAGAGTTCCATGGTATCGTGCTAATCGATCCAAATGAACGACCTTCATCTTTGACCTAGGGGTCCGCTGGATCCTATACACCACATCATTAATCTTCTTTATAATTGTATAAGGTCTTTCCCAATTTTGGCTAAGTTTGGGCGACTTCCCCACCTTTCGCCTCGGATTGTATAGCCACACCAAATCACCATCCTGGAAGCCGCGGGAGTTAGCTAGTAAGTCATATCTTGCTTTGGCTCGATCACTGGATATCCGCAGTTTATTCCTGACTTGCTCATGAACATTGTTCAGCCTCTCCTTAAGCTCCTCCACAAAATTCTCAGAGCTGAGCGACTCTTTTTCTGGTGTTCCATACATCAAATCCGCAGGAAGCCTCATTTCCCTCCCGAACATCACTTTCGCCGGAGTATAACCAGTGGCTTCATGCGTAGAGCCTCGATATGCCATCAACATGAGAGGTAGATGTTGGTCCCAATCACGCTGATGATCTGCCACCATTTTAGACAGGTAATGTTCCATGGTCCGATTAAATCTCTCTACCATCCCAACCGACTGTGGATGCAAAGGAGTTGTCCTGGTCTTGCGAATTCCGAGAAGTTCCATGACCTTCTGGAAAACAGCCGATTCAAAATTTCGGCCCTGATCAGAATGAAGTTCGAGAGGGACTCCAAATCTGCAGAACATTTCATTTACTAGCACCGTTGCCACAGTCGTTGCTTCTTGATTAGGCAGGGCGTATGCTTCAGGCCATTTAGTGAAGTAATCCATGGCGACCAAGATGTATTTATTGCCCGACTCAGTCTGAGGAAACGGTCCCGCGACATCAATTGCTACCCTCTCGAATGGAGCACCTACAGTGTACTGCACCATTCGGCCGCGTGATCTTGTTCGAGGTCCTTTTGTGGCACAACAAACTTCCCACTTCTGACACCAATTGTTGCGAACTCGGGGTTCGATAATTCCAGTGTAACGATTTAATACGAAAACACTATTTATTAACTCCACAAATACACACGACTACTAAATAACTCACTACTTAACACTTTATAGCCTTCTATTATCGCTTCGTAACTTTAGCTTACTTATAGCTCGATTAAAATACGACTACTACTCGGGCGCTCTATGCGCCTTTTATATACAATCCTAAAATTACAGAAAAACCTAGAAAGTTCTTTATAAGAATTCTTGAATAATCTCATAAAAAAAACGGTTGTAAACAACTGCCTTCTAGATTAAGCCAGACGAGCAATAAATCACTCGTGTCAGCCATGACGCAGCGCGGATAGGTCGCGAAGCTCCACCAACCAACACGCTCCCATGCATTGCCCCGCCTCCCATGCGGCGTTGCTGCGATCGTAACAATATAAATTAATAATAACATTCACATTATACCTATTTTACACGTAGATAGAACAAATCATATTAGGTACTAAACAATACATTAACCAAACATTTTAAACGTACCTTTCGAAATAATGACAGTTCTTATCAAATGACATTTTCATGTCAAAAGCAAAAAGCGATTTTCAGAATATCACACACAAATGCTCAAAGACCCAACACATTAATAGGTATAATTTTTTGTAATTCATAGTTGCTAAAGCTTTATTTTTTAGATAGTTCTGAAGAAGGCAGCAGAGAAGTTACCGAAACGTCAACTAGGTCGATTCGTCGGAGCCCTTTCTAAGGTAAATTGTTATTCGCAGTAATTTTACTGTGAGTAGTGCGAAATTCCTTCTCCAACAACGAACGAATCGGGCCCAAAAGTGTAGGAGGCTTCACCCAAAATTAAGTAGCAAAAAATTAACTTTCCGCCTCAAAGATTTAGGAGTTATCTTATTAATGTCTTAGTTGAAGGTTTTATAATTTTTGAATATGAAAAGAATACACACCCTGTGGGCACAATGCTGTGCCTCATATAAGGACTGTTCATATGTATGAGAGAACATTGCTATTACTTGTCAGAGGGCTTAGTTCTACCGATTGAAAAACATTTTCGATTTTATTGGCATTTTACCATCGCGTTCATAACGACAGCGACTACTAGGAAAAGCACCGGATTGTTTCGGTGAGTTAGATGTCTTAGAAAACACTCTTGCCTTTGGAATCTCTCCGTCAGGAAATCGAGAGATATTCGCCTCGAGAGGCCTGTGAATTCATATTGCAAAAGCAAAAGCCATAACAAGACCACATATCAACATATTCACTGTAAGTAAACAGGTTTGGCATATAGGTAAATTTAAATAACAAATCGATGAGGCATTTTTGCACTTATTATAAAAATCTTATAAAATTTCATTAAAATAGAATTGACTTTTTCTCTTTTGTAAGTTTATTTTTAAATACTTCAAAAAGAGCAAATTTTATAAGTAATTCTTTCCCCCTGAATATGCGAAAAAAGCCTTCTCTGAGTTAAGTTTATAGAAACTTTTTACTTAGAATTAAACTCAGAATAACATGTTGAGGTAAATAGTGGTCCTCTTCATATAATAATTCTGTTAATCAAACAGGCATTTTATCGGCATCCGTCTTCCGTGTTTACGTAAATGTATTGCCAAAATGTCACGTCAAATACTAAACTAGGCTCTTTCGAACGACATACGTAAAATGAATCTCTTCAGTCAATTTGATACGGTGTCATAAATTACTTCTCGTACAAGAAAACTAGGAAAGAGGTAAAATGTCGGCAGTTTTATTGCACTCAATATAGAGCTGGGCGGTCGAGTTGCCATTAGATATAAATTTTTTACTATAATATTTGCTGTCGCGTTTAATTCGTTAATGTGGGTTAGTCATGATTTATTAGAGTTTCCACTCTTTAATTCCCAATAGTCAATAAACAAAATCAGCAAACAAAAAATGAGCGAAAAGGTCCTCCATAAAACCACCGCTTTTCAAAGCGGGAAGCATAATTTTAGCTTTAGCCGTAAAGTTTAACCAGATTATACTTTGACAAATATGGTGAAGACTGCGAGAAGTCGTTACGGCGTTATTATCGGGGGAAATCTACCTTTTAAAATTTCTGGGACATTAATCAGGGAGTGTACCCGTGAAGTCTATCTACGAAATTTGAACCGCTAATTTGCCGCACTCTCAAATGAATAACCGCAGTCGCTGCCACCGTCTGTAGGGATTCACTGCCTCGCCACCTTCGGACTAGTAAGGATATAATTATCGATAAAAAACGTATATTATTTAAACAATAATAAAAGCTGATAAATTGCTTATTAACTCCACCACTCAAAGTTTCGTTTTTTACGCAGGTTCACTTACAGACACAGGTTAGTGTCAGAAGTTGTTAGATTTCCTAAGTGAACGTACGTGTTTCTGTGTTGCTATCTAATCAATAAACTGTGAAATGCAGTAATTGCAGTAAGGCAAATGTACTGTTCTTACTACAAATTATGCACAGGATATATCGATTTATGCGCTGTCGATATTTACCCAGCTTTATCATGGTCCGCCATGGCGCGTGGACCCGTAACGAATCTCATTTATCAACGCTGTCAGCTTTTCATAGGCGTGCTTAAATGAGCCCTTAAATTTCGTAGCTTTTTGCTAGATAAATTTATAAAATTCTGCTGAGGAAGTAATGAATTAAAAACTAAAACAATGATGTCTAGAACGTAGACATAATATTAATTACCCTGTTTTTGCCAGAGCTGCAATACAAAGGAGCAAAACTACTCAGGTGCTTAAATTTCCATTCCAAAGAAAAATGAAAGAAGCAGGTTACCAATCGTAAGTTGGTACTAACTTATAATCTAGCAAAAGACCCAATTTGGCGTGTAAAATATTATGTGTACAGTACAAAATATTAAAGGGATATTCGTTTTGTAATCACGAGCTACCCAGAATCATATTCTTTACCCAAATAGTAATTTACATCACAAGTCCAATAAGTGACTTGTTACAGTACGACGTTTTTACGAGGCGACGTCAGGAGCCGAGCCTGGAAAGTTTTACGAGTACTGTAACAACACCTCATCTACGTGTACCGTGCAATATTTTATTTCATACTGTTTTATGATTTAGAAATGTAAAAAAAAATGACCGAGTAAGAACTAGATTTATTGACATTTGGCGGTGTCTGTATTATTGTTACTGTCAAAATCCATAATTTGAGAGCTATAGCATAATGATTTAAAGTTACGCTATTTATGGTACCAAAATAAACTTTTGAAAATATGTAGCCACTAGTTTTAAAACTTTATTATCACAATTAGGAATATTTTATTCTCCCATTAGGAAGTCTTTTCCTAATGGGAGAAATGATGGAGACGTCAGCATTAAATCATCAACTAGGTGCTTGCATTTCTTCAAATAGATGCGGTACTTTTAAATAAGTCGGTTCTGCTGGGCATTGGGGCGATTTTTGAATTTCACTGAATAACTTAGAAGCTCGTTTCGAATATCAGAAAATGATGGTTTTCTTGCAGTCTTAAATTCCACAATATTTTAGATAGGTATGTCAAACGTTTGTGGTATTTCGCAACATCACTAATTTCGTAACAGATTACACAATTTTGTAGTCATAAATCAACAATTGTTTTATGATTTTAAATTTGACATAATGAAACAATTTAATAAATTTAAATTTCAAAAGCCATATGCAAAAACAATATTTAATTTACGTCCTATGGATTTACGTCTTCTTGACAGCTATCAATTTCAAAATATCGCGCAAGTTTTTCATAGCTTGTAAATATCCTGTGATCGGTAATTATGTCTGCGCCCCGGACACATACCAAAGAAAAGTTCGCTGAAGGAATGAGACAATGTAGACTAACAGAGAGCATAATAAAGAGTATGCACTAAGTGAAGTATTACCAAATGACAAAGATTATAATACATCTTTATTTATCATTCGTAATTAAAGTCGTAATTTTACAACTTGGGCCTGACGTCAAAAGGTATGAAAATTACGTACGTCGCAGAGTTATTATAATAGGTATGATATACCTATTATCGTAACCAACATTAGACGAAAGCTGCCAAATATAAGGCTTCAAACACAATCAACTATTAAACTTGCGTAGCAAATACCTATTTTTTGTAAATTCTAAAAATCGAGATAAAAACTCTAAACCTTTTTCTCTTTGATTTACAAAATTAATGTTTTAGATAGGGGTATGAACTTTAGGATGGGTAAGATTGTATTAGAATTATATATGATAATTATCTACGTAAGAAAGTAAATTGAAAAAGAAACAAAGGATTGCCACTTTTTCGTGTCTTTATGGTTTCAGAATAACGGATGATCAAAATTACCTACTTACATAATATAATAATGTAAAAAGCCATCTTTTGCGGTTATGCGGATAACGCATGAGCTTTCTAATTTCCTCTTGAATCGGGGAAAATTCTTAGCTAATTAATTAAGTAAAAGTATATAGTGTAGTAATATATATAAAATTCTTAATAAACTTGGCCCAGGCAACCCCACCGGGTTTATCGGCGTGAATATTATACTAACCTGAATAATTATGAAGTTAATGTGTGTAACTGACTCTCTATTTATAATTCAATTACATGATTTATATTTATATTTAAACTAGACTTACAACCATATATATATTTTACAAACTAATTCAATTAGGTCCTTAGAGGTGGAGAACGTGTTATACAAATAGCTCCCACTGCCTTAAAAATTGGGAAAAAGCTACATTAAAATTAATTAAAAAAACGTGATATTAAATCGGACAGAATACCTATTTGGATAACAAAGCTATGAAGCAAAAATTAAATAGAACCAATATAACCGATTTTATGAAGAACAAAATTTGAGACATGTAAGTTATGTTTGCAATGATCATAATTTAGTAAGTCCTTGACGAATTAGTTACTAAAGTAGAGATAATTGAGATTGCAAATAGTTACTAAGGTAAGTGAGAGTAACTCTCTATCTCTACTCAATCTCTTCTTCCTCCGAGCCATCCTCCGCAGTATTAAACTCGGTATCGGAATCATCGGAATGGTCCCCTGGCGAAATTATAAGCTGAGCAACCCCTCCGAGCAGACAATAGTTTTCATTGCCTCCCATCCTTGATGATTTTGTTCACATGCTCAATATATTTTTTCCAATTGTCCCCTGCTGTGACGTTTCCTACAACATTGCTTCAAGTAACCAGCACTTTCTCTACAGTCCCTTTTGAATCTTAAATTTGTTGATCATAAATCCTTTTACATTGCGACCACATTTCTATAGCGTTATACTGACAATGGTAAGGTGACAAACGTAGTATTTTATGTCCAGAAGTTTTCACATATTCGTCCAATTCAAATTTCTTGGACAAAAACTCTGTGGTAACGAATAGCCCAAATTTCGTCTTTCATAGCCAGTCAATTAATTTATATTTTGGTCAGGATTTGTTTGGAATTCCCTCATAAAGGCCGGAGTGGTAAGAAGCGTTATCCATAATAATTAAAGATCTTGGAGGTAAGTTTGGAACTCACCGGGTTTTAAACCATTTTTCAAAATTGACTCTGCTCATAGAATCATCGTAATCACCCTTCTTGGAACCCTTTTAAAAATTGGACTGGTTCCTTTAAGAAAGCCGTGTTCATTGCCGGCGTCCGCCACTATATAACGACACCTAAATATATTTTTTTTTAGATGTTACTAAATACACTAAAAGAAACATCAACCACAAACCATCGCAAGATTGTTAGATTTTTTTCCATTTAAACCCTCTATACACTATGTCACCACTGAGTAAGGGCCGAAATAGAACAAGTGAAGAATCCATTTAGTTCTTCAAGGAGTTGTCTTCGAAGGTTTGCAATAGTTACATAGTCATTTCATGCTAACATACGGTAAAAAATTTCTCCAATTTTGTTCTTCATAAAATCAGTTATTGTGGTTTTATTTACTTTTTGCTTCATAGACTTGTTAGCCAAATAATCCTTGTCCATCTGAACACCACGTTTTTTCATTAATTTCAACGTAGTTTTCTTATTTTTCAACGCATTTGAGGCTGTTAGCAACACGTTCCCACAATCGATTGGAACACCATTTGTTACTTGAATCTTCTTCATCTTCAAGAACGCCAAAACGTTATTTAGAATTAATAGCTGTGCGTGCTGATTGTAACGTTGGAGCCATAATAGTATGGTTTTCAAAGTTTTTTGAGTTAAAACTTTTGACAAACATGTTTGGCGTATTCTATCTTTTGACAATAATCGATCAGGTAAAAGGTACAAAGATTTATTTAAGACCTGCCTTTAATTACTTTATTTTTCCTTTCATCCATTTTACATATGATAAACAAAGCAAGAAAAAAAAAAGTGAAGGGTCCAAGTTGTAAAATTAAGACTTTACTAGCAATTTAATAACTCTGTGATAACAAATTTCAAAATAAATAAAATTGTTGTTAATTAAAAAATTGATACAGGTGAAGAATGGATAATCTATGAACAAGCTACATATTTCTTTCTTTTAATGGTAATAATATTTTGTTATTAATAGTAATAATTTTTTAGGCCTTAATATTCAAATAAACCACACACGATTATTCGATGCTTTTACACTAAAATCCACCATACTAAAATCAATTATTAAACATTTCAATTATTATCTTTCTATTTATTTGCGGAGAGTATTAAATCCCAGTTTGTAAACGTTTCCGAAACGGAACAAAAAGTAGACTTTAGCATGGCAAACAAACAACAGACAGCAATAGAGTAATTAATAATAATAAAATATTGATATTAATGTGTCCCAATATATCTTTTTTATATTCGGGAGTTTTATTTAATTCCATATATTTTCCAGGGTTCCAAGGTTCCAGTTGCTATATTTATAATTGCATTTGTACCATATAGGCACTAGCCTGCAAAAGCATGTAGTAAAGAATCTACCTGCATATCGAGTTTGCAATAAGCAAATTCGGTCTTGAATAGCGACTCCAACGATGTAAAAAACGATAAAGTTTTGACTTTGCTTTCAGGACGTCACTTTAGCTTTGATTCGCTGATACCTTGGAACTGGCAGTTTAATCCGGATTTGCCCATACCTACTGCTTTTTAAGCACTTGATAAAAACTAAAAAGGTACGTGCTTGTTATACTCAATGAATGAATTCAAGGCAAAAGAATGGGTTCCTCACATTATAATCACATAAAGAAAAATACGAAAAAGACCTAAATATAATTTGCACTCGCACAACACATACACAGGGTGATTCACGTTACTCGACACGGAAGATGATGGCTAAACTTTTAGATTTGAAAAAATTTTTGTATATGGGATGGATGGGGGCCTATTGGAAGGACATTTCAAAATTATTGTCATTGTATACATGGTCCCAAATGTATAAAATTGATTAAAGTTGTATTGTTTTAAATGAAACACCTAGTATATTAATGTATTTTCAGTACCTACGGACAAAAGTAAAGGTAGTTTTATTAAGGTTTATGGCATCTAAACCGTACCGTCCTTCAGATATTCGTGATTTTGTGAAAATGCAGCATCTAATTAAATGTTTAAAATCTCAGCACTTGGTTTCTTTTCAACCACCAAAATTGGCTGGTGGACTAATAATACATTGTATTTTTTGCGGTGTGTATTAAATATTAACTACTGTCCACCGAATGTCAATAAATAAACAACAAATTATTGCAAACTTCAAACAGTAATAACTCGTTTAATTTAAATTAGACACCCTGTATTTTATAGTATCATTAGATGCAGAATTTAGTTTCCTATCAAAACTATGAAATATTCCTATAGCTTCTTCCTTGCGTTTTCTTGGAAAATTATTTTTTTCTGAATTTGAGCTGTCATAAAGGAATTAAGTAATCTACTAACAGGTAATTACAATACTTGATTTTGAGAAAGCAAAATTTATTATCATTAGTACTGGGTGTTCACTAGAATAATTTACTTTATCTGTTACAATACCTGATTTTGAGAAAGCAAAATTTATTATCATTAGTACTGGGTATTCACTAGAAAATTTCATTTAGGGGGCTATACAATTTTGACAGAAAAGGATGGCATAATAAAAGTAAATGGACTTTTGTTTGTCCATTCTTTTCCTTTGACATTTCACAACCAACTAGACGAAGTTTTCTAATGAACACCCCGTATTTGTCAGATATTAATTTATAAGTTACAAAATTATGATCATGAAGATTATTTAGCAGTCATCTGAATGTTAAAGTGTTTTTACTTAGCATAAAATATCAAATAAAACAATAAAACATTATATTACAAGAGTTCTTATAAAATTTAGCATCTCTATTACAAAAAAAAATAAAGGCATTAATAGTGGAAATTTTAAATACAATAAATAACAAGTCAACATAAGAGTAAAACAAACAAAAACAGTTATAAAATTTGTTCAAAATGACGACCGTCTGATTCTAAACACATACGTATTCTGTTTTAAAATCCTTCACTCACATTGCGTAACATATAGGAAGGCCTCTCTGATTCGTTCCTTCATATTTTCTTTTCTGGTTGGTGGCGTATTATACACGATTTTTTTCTCATACCCCCATATAAAGAAATCGGGTCAAAAATGTCAGGGGACCTAGGAGGCCAATGTTAGGCTCCATTCCTTCTAATCCATCGATTTTGGAAACGAACATTTAAGAACTCCCGGATTTCACAATGATAATGAGGAGGTGCCCCATCCATTTGCAGCCACATGGTTGTTCTTATATCTAGGGGAACTTCTTCCATTAAAATCGGAAGCTAATTTCTCAAAAAATTTAGAAACGACATTCCGTTTAAATGTTCGTCAAAAAAAAATAAAGCCCAATCACATACTGTCCCATTATGCCCCTCCATACATTTAATGACCACCGATTTTGGTTATTAATAACTCTAAACTTATGGGGGTTAAATGCAGAATAATAATGAAAATTGTGTCGGTTAAAAGATCGTTATGATAAGTACACTCATCACTAAATAGAACTGATTCAAAAAAAGCTTCTTGTTCTTCAACTTTTTCTAACACCCATATACAAAAGTCCACTCGTTGGCCAAAATCGTTATCGGAGAGTTCTTGATGTAGCTGTATCTTATAATCGTGTTATTTATGTTTTTGAAGAATCCTTGATACGTTTGCTTGGCTAATATTTAAGTTTTGTGCAATTTCTCGTTGTCCGACATGGGGATTTTCAACTACAGAGCCAATAACGGCTAATACAGTTGCTTGGTTTTCTGTAACTGGTCTCGTTTTGGCAGTCGTTTCATACTGAACACTACCAGTTTGCCTAAATTGAACCAACAGTCTTTCAAAAACGGCTCTATTCGGTCGAGTTCGGTTAGGAAACCTTTCAGCATAAACCCTTGATGCTAAAAGACAATTTTGCAAGCATTCTCCTAGAATGAAGATCATATCGACTCGTTCTTCTGTTGTGTAAACCAGCATTTTGATTAAATAAAAAACTCCCTGTTAACCACCAACTATAACAGTAAAAAATATTTAACTTTAAGTTAATATGTGACAACTAGAAATGACAATAAATTTTGCTTTGTCAAATCAGGTAACACCTGAACAGACCTGAACGGGTAAATTAGATTACTACATTCGTTTATGTCAGCGCAAATTCAGAAAAAATCAATTTTCCAAGAGAATGGAACTACCAGGCTATAGGAATGTTCAATAGTTTTTGATAGGAAACAAAATTCTGCATCTAATTATACTATAAAATACAGGGTGTCTAATTTAAATTAAACGAGTTATTACTGTTTGAGGTTTGCAATAATTTAGTGTTAATTTTTTTACATTTGGTACACAGTAGTTAATATTTAATACATACCGCAAAAAATCGAATGTACTAGTAGCCCACCACCCAATTTCGGTGGTTGAAAAGAAACCAAGTGCTGAGATTTTAAACATTAAATATAATGCTGCATTTTCACAAAATCACGAATATCTGAATAACGGTACGGTTTAGATGCCATAAACCTTAATAAAACTAATTTTACTTTTGTCTTTAGATACCGAAAATACGTTAATATACTAGGTGTTTCATTTAAAAAAATAAAACTTTAATCAATTTTATACTTTTGGGGCCACCTGTATACAATGACAATAATTTTAAAATGTACTTCCAATAGACCCTCATCCATTCCATATACAAAACTATTTTAAAATCTAAAAGTTTAGCCATAATCTCCCGTGTTGAATAACGTAAATCACCCTGTATACAGGGTGTTTTTTTTTTAAGATGCGCCATAGGAATTTTCATGCAATGAAGTTCAATGTTTTTTTTTTTTTATATGGGCCATAGCGAATACTACAGCAAAATAACCTGAAAGGTAGACCATTATTGAAAATGGTGGGTGTTGTTTTTAAATTGACGCTGCTGTCTGACATGAATTTTGCAGAATGAAAAGCCTCGGTATTCATTTATTATCTCTTGAATATTTTGTATTTATGGCGTAGAAGAATCTTCGGATGCACTTCAAAAAAGATCGGTTAATACTGCGATTTAAAAACTGATATACCTAGTTAAAATGTTTGTATTTATCTTGAAAGATTATATTAACATTTTGTAACCATAGAACAACAATGCGTTAATTAACATATCATTTTAAAATAACGTAAATGAAAGAAAATGTTCGAAATGTCCTCCGTTAATTATTAAACAATGACTTAGTCTACTATAAAAAGTCGCAGTTACATTATCTATTTGCTCCGGGGTTATCTCGGTGAATACTCTCCTGATACTCTCCTTTAAGCCCGATGGTATCGTAAATTCGTTCATTTGTGTATACTTTTGATTTAATATAATCCCACAAGAAGTAATAGATCGGGAGACCGAGCTGGCCATTTTATTGGACCTTGTCGACCGATTTAGTGATTACCGAACTCTTCATCCAGAAATCTTCTTAGCGCATTGGGAGAGTGAGGCGGAGGTCCATTTTTCTGGTACCAACATCCCTGTACATTCTACTATCTAATGGCAGCTACAATAACCTCGCGCGGCATCCCTAAATAACCTACGGCATTCAGGTTTCCGTCGATGAAGAAAGATCCGATAATCTGTTGAAAATACCAGCCCAGACATTCACTTTCTGGGGATATTGAGTCCTTGTCTCCATAAATGGGTTTTGATTTTTTCTCGACAAATATCGATAATTTTGCGAATTTACTTCACCACTAATTGTAAAAGTGGCTTCGTCATAAAAACAAATGCAATGTAGAAGTAATTCGCCACTATTAACTTTATTAAACATGAGCTCGCAAAATAATGTTCTTTGTTCAAAATCACTGAGAAGTAACTCCTGGTGATTTAAATCCTTCTTTTCTTAGTAACTTATGTACGGATGCAGCAGATGCCCCAGTCTCTTCTGCAATTTGCCTTACGCCTAAGTTACAGTTTTCTTCCACTAGAGTCAAAATAAAAAACTTGGTGTTAATGTTGGTCCATTACGTAAGGATTGCGTACTTGAACCATGATATTTTTTCTTCAGATTCGCACTCTTGAATTATCAATAAGTAAGCAAGTGCAGCAGCAGAAACATCCAACTTCTAACTGAGTTTCTCCAGAAATTATTGTTGCTTTCAAACACCCATCTTTCAAAGCAGCAGCTTGAAACAATGGCTGAATAGGATATATTTTAAATCAAGGACAACGACACTCAAACTGATTTAGAACACGGGAGTTGTTCAATCAATACGTCAACACCCACGAAAGGTCCTCTGGTTAAACAAACGGAAGTCCATAATTTGCTGAATGAAATGCTGGAGGAGGACGTTAAAGAAGAATCATCTAGTCCGTGGTCGTCGCCTGTGTTTCTTGTTACGATGAAAGATGGTTCAACAAAATTCAGCGTTGGTAACAGGAAACTGAACGTTTTGATCAAGAAAAACAACTACCAATTTTTACGTATAGATGACATATTAGCAACTTTATAAGGATCAAAGTTGTTCTCCACTTTAGATTTAAAAAGTTGATATTGGCAAGTGAATAAAATGCTTCTGAAGACAAAGAAAAGACAGCATTTTCATCAGGTTCTGGGCTATATCAGCTCACTCTTACGCCCTTCGTTTTTGTAATGGTCCACTAACCTTAGAGCGACTGATGGAACCTGTCTTGAGAGGGCTGATGTGGATATCTGGCTTTTTTTACTAGATGACATAATTGCCATGGGAGCGAGCTTTGACGAATAGGTAGAGAACTTAAGAGAAATATTCGGCAAATTGTGAAGTGACGACCTTTTGAGACTCACCTGCACATATAGACATTCGGGACCAGACAGAAATAGCAATTCAGTTTGTAGATACCGCTCTTAGACAAATGTGTGAGTTTGTCTTTAGAGTTTACAATGTGGGATTTTTGGGAGTTCTTTGTTGAATGGGAGATTCTCACATTGGGCAGGCAACGTTGGAATATTTCAGAAATGTCCGGCGTCAGCTTGTCGGAGATGAAGGGGTCACAATGAATCCCCCTAGGTCATCGTCCTGTGATATGCCGGCGTAAACTTGTTTAGAGAGATCTTTCTGTCGGCATTTAGAAATAAACCTGTCCGCCATGTTGGGGTCACGTCCATTATTGGAGGCAATCTGTTTGATGGTATTCACTTCCTTTTTGAAACTATTAGCAGACAACGGGATATTAAGAAGTCTGCCGCGGATGCTGCCATTTTATATTGTGTGGGGTGCTTAGATGCAGGTGGAATAGCGTCGTATGTCTGGGTGGGCTTACGATATATGGAGAAGTCAAGGAGGTCACTTCTAAGAAATATAAAACACAAATACTTAGAAGTCCTTCTTGGACATAATGGTTTTTAAAGTATTTTAATTTCAAATTAAATCAAATTTCAAATAAAGATTTCAAGTTGTCGTGCCTGATACATCTAGTGTGTTGTTGTCAATTACATGTTTTTTTGGCATACCTTTTAAACTGACTGCCTTTTGGCGTGCCTTGGCACGATGACTCCTCACCCTTCACTTCTCTTCCTTTGACGAATAAGTTTAAAAAAAATTAAAAATTTTATATACCTATGTTGGCAACCAACACTATTCCTACAACGTTTCTCGTCAA
The DNA here is from genome assembly GCA_951812265.1 of Taphrorychus bicolor. Classification (NCBI taxonomy): domain Eukaryota; kingdom Metazoa; phylum Arthropoda; class Insecta; order Coleoptera; family Curculionidae; genus Taphrorychus; species Taphrorychus bicolor. The sequence goes on from OX638297.1 coordinate 36,834,704, forward strand.
TAGATTTTTAGGCGCTGATGATGGCCTTTACGCCGAAATCGGTCCGCTAATAAAGAATTTTTGAAGCAAATGCACGAAGTACACGCTTTCCCACACCTACCTGTTTAGTGGTATTTGTTACTGTAGGATTATCTGATTGTTAAGTGGGGTTGCTTGTATCCCGCAGGGGTCGCCAATTATATGAAGATCATAAATCTTGTATCTCAAAATAAGAATGTAATAAAAAATTGCGTTCATTTTCGATTTGAAAGTCAGTATATTTTTTTTAAATCGACAGGCATTTCCTAGCTAAAACATACGTAGATAACGAAGGTGAATATTAGTGGAAGCAGAAAAGGTGAAAACTGTAAAGAAAAGTATATTCAAAGTTGAGGAGGAAAATAGGTAAAGTATCACTTGAAAAATTAGTGCGCCAGATCATTTGATAAAAATCTCTCTATATATCTATGTTAGTTTAGTGTTAAGTAAATAATATAACAGTACATTAAAACGCTCTTTGAAAACGAATCCTCGATATCTCCCATATGCAGCTCCCTATTAATTAAGCGTAACCACACACAGACCCCCATAAAACTGTTTTAATACGCAGCAGCTAAATTAAATATGTATGAGCTTGCAGAGATTCGCTTTTAATTCGGCAAATGGCGACATGGGCGACCATCGCACCGGTCGAACGACAATTATGGCACTCCGAAGACTAGTTTTGGAACTATCCACAGATTTGGTATTAATTTGTGCCTTCCCCTCGTTTATAAATTGAATGTTTGGGCGTTACTGAATTCTGCAATGAGGCATGATGGTTGGTTTTAATTTCAGAGGACTATCGAGACGAGCCCTTTGGTGACATTATTTCATATTCACTGTAATGTTATATTGGGTTCATTATCCGGAATTGATATTTAATTTCTTCTTTGTCGCCAAATAATTATAAGACATCAAAAAATCTTGAAATGACACAGAGTTTCCTAACGAAAGAGTTCATATGAACGTGACTGGTTTGTTGTTAGGAAATACGTCATTATTAATACAATCACATTGCACTTTTCATCAACTACAAAATTATTCCTTCATTATGGTCAACTCAATGTGTACAGTTCCATTTACGTGCCATATTTAACAACCAATTTCCAGTTAATTTCACGTATTGTTCTCTTACTACACGAATTACTTCCTGAATATGGCGAAATGAGTATAAAATGGATTATTATCTGGTGAAATGCATATCGAGCAATAAAGTTAGCTACATGCAATGCTGCGACCATAATCAAGTTTATATTATAGGGTTAATGAAGAATCTAGTTAACGAATATATTGTCGATGAGTAATTATGTAAATACGCGGCTATACGAGGATTACCGTGGGTAATGCAAATGCGTCATAGCTCTATAATTGTGAGCTACGTCCCTGTGATTATACGAAATAATTAATATTGGTTGCATTGAGGGCTTAAGTGCATAGAAGGCAATTTCGTAATGCTATTAAACTTTGTGTTATACTGGCTTGTTTTAATTTTAATAAAAAAATATTTTAGGATTATAGTTTGAAAATGCAAAAAGCCCCTTTGGCACAAAACTACCAAAAGATAGTTCTGTGTGCGTGAACAGAATATAAATACCTATTATTGTTTAATTAAATATAAATTTCTCAAAACAGTTTGTTTATAGATATATTAGGTGGCAGCTACTAATACCAGGTTTATGGTTGGTTGTTATCTTGGGTTCTGGTCCTTTTGTCTGATTAAAATAAGTTACAGCGGGTGCTTCTAACTTCTTTGTTTAATGACGTTTCGACACAAATTGGTGCCTTCATCAGATTACTACAACACATGGAATACTTAGTTTAAAGATAAAAATTTTTACAATAGCAGGAAGGAATGGTATAAAGGAATACATGGAAAAAACATTATATAAAGATTACTACAAGTACGAAATAAAATGTTGAAACATAAACGTATTGAGGGATGATTAAATTAAAGAATATAGTCGGTAACTCAAAGCAAAAGTGCGTCAAAAGTGAAACCTACGATGCAATACGGTGTTAGGTTAAGAAGAGGGGCCAAAAGGGTAAGAAACGTAAGGAAAGGAGGGAATCTCAGGGTGACAATGGCTTACCACAAAACGATGTACAGTTTTGGTTCGAAGTTTGTTGCGGTTTTTTTCTTTATGTCTGTTACTTGAAGAAAAGTAAAAGAAAGTTGCATTATTGCTTTGTACATGCTGCTCGCCGTGTCGAAACTCTGCGGCTAACCGTCAGAGATATCGTACGGCACGCAGCATGTACTATGGGGAAAATTATTTTAATCAGACAAAAGGACCAGAACCCAAGATAACAACCAACCATACAACCACAAGGGTCCAAGAATCCAGAAGCCTACGTGCCAACCATTTACAAGGTTTATTTTGTATTTATCAAGGTTTACTTTGTATCATATAAGAAATGGGTCGATTATTTCTTAAAGTAGCTAGAAGAGAAACAATGAATTTTTCTTCGATATTGTTCTAAAAAAAAAAACATATGCAAGGTCAGTCAAAAAGTAACGGTAAAGCAAAACTTCTTTATTATTAAGTGAGCATCCTGTATTTTATTCTCTATTTGAATTATCCTCAAAACGCTGAACCAAAATTGTATATTGCACTTAGTGCTTAAATCAAATTTCCTTACAACACCTTTGATTTAGAACGAATATAACTTCGATTAGGTTTCAAATCATCAAATTGCATTTAGGGTTCTGTTATCATAATTTGAGCTAACCTTGATCTAAAACTACTGAAGCTACACTTTCAAATGCTATACCTATCGAAAAAACTATACCTTATTTATTATAGAAATATGCAACAAGTAATAAAATTAAACTTGAAGATTGGAAAAATGCACAGGTGTTTAAAATTTAGGCAGTCAGCATGGCTCAAAAAATACATTGATTTCAATACAGAGCATCGTAAACAAAGTACAAATGACTTTAAAAAACATTTTTACAAGTTGGTGAATAACGAACCCTATGGAAAAACTATTGAAAATGTGCGAAAATACAAAGATGTAAACCTAGTGACAAGGTAGAAAGGAAGATTTGTTGCAAATTGTTATATTTCGCAACCAAACTTTCACATTTGTGAAATTTTTGATTAAATCGTCCAGATTAAATATAAATTTTAACAAACCCATATTTGTCGGTATGTCAATTATAGATACTTAAAAAACTATTTTATATGATTTTAATTACAACTATATTGAGGAAAAAATTAGGTCTAATGCAAAATTATTATATACAGATACTGATAGCTTAATTTATGAATTTACAGTTGACGATATTTATGAACGTATTAAAGAAGACATACATAAGTGTGAGACTTCAGATTATCCTGAACACAATATACAGGGTGATTCAAAAGTACTTTGACAAACTTCAGGAGGTGATTGCTGGCCTTATTTTAAGAAGAAAGTTAAAGAGAGTCGTTGAGAGTTAGTTATATAACGAGGGTCTTATAAACGAGGGTCCTAAAGAGCATCGTTGCGAAGATACAGGGTGTTAAAGTTTTATACAAAAATAAAAAATAAATAATAATATCTCCTAAACCGCTTGAAAGATTTTAATAAAATTTTACAGATGTCAGTAGCTAGCGAGTAGCCATGTTTCTGTTAAACAAATTTTTTTTCCATCAGTGACGCGCGTACCGCAATGACGCTTCATGTCTTTGAAGAAGAGTATGGTACGCCACTGGTCACAAAAAAAACTTTCTTAGGTTTTCTTCGGTAGACGCGTTATTTTCAAGTAAAAAAATAAAACTCGTTTTAATGCACGTCTTAGAATCGTTACCTCAACAAGATGGAACGTGTTATTTCAGTTCAAACTTGATTTTTTTTTTAAATTAAATTAACTTAACTAAATTGTTCGAATGTCCTTCCTCAACCTGTCAAGCCGTTTCAAAGATATTATTTTTTTATTTTTTAATAAAATTTTAACATCCTGTATCTTGGTAACGATGAACTTAAGGATTCTCATTTATTAGAACTTTTCTTCTTAAAATAATGCCCGCAATCACCTCCTGAAAAATTTCAAAGTTCTGTTAAATCACCCTATATACAATATACCCTTAAAGAATAAAAATGTTTATGGATTGATGAAGGATGAAAATCATGTAAGATTATGATTGAATTTATAGGTTTACGTTCAAAAATGTATTGTTTTAAAGTGGACGAGAGTGATGAAAAACTTGTTAAAAAAGCTAAAGGTGTTCAATCTTCTGCTTTAAAATTAATAACCTTTAAGGTGGACAAGGGTGATGAAAAACTTGTTAAGAAAGCTAAAGGTGTTCAATCTTCTGCTTTAAAATTAATAACCTTTAAGGTGGACGAGGGTGATGAAAAACTTGTTAAGAAAGCTAAAGGTGTTCAATCTTCTGCTTTAAAATTAATAACCTGTAAGGATTACTATGACTGCCTATTTCACATAACTATAATTGCAGTTCCTCAAAATTTTATCAAATCTGAAAAACACAGCGTTTTTACCATTGAACAAGTTAAAACTGCATTAACTCTCTACGACGACAAACGAATGATAAATTATATCTTTGCAGATACTTTGCCATCGGGATATAATATAACTAGTTTTAAATAAAACACGTTTTATTTGTGTCACTACTGAAGCGTTTGTGGCGAAATCGAGTGGACAATATAAACACAGTTGAAAGAAAAAAAAATGTTTGATTACGATTAAAAGCTTGATCATACAATTTATTTTCCAATATCCTCTGTATGCGATATCCATTTGTTTTAAGTTTAAGATAATTACCAAACTCTACAAGCGCTCTTCAAGATTTTTATTAAGGTTAGTTAAGTTAATAATACATTATCTATAAATGAAGTAAACTAGCATATTTTTAGACTCAGGAAATCAAAAACAGGTGGTCCCCGGTGTTTCAATATCGAAAAAGATTTGCTTATCTACAAACTCGAAAATACATTAGAAGAATGCTTCCTGTCAAGTAACAGTCATTCTACATCATTAATAATGGTGCTTATCTTGCGAAAAGTTTTTTTTTTGTTTTCGCCCGAAATCTTCTGAAATGCCTGCAAGTTCGAGGAAAAGAACCCAATATTCCAGTGGATTTGTAGTGTTATGAAGATATACCTGAATCATAATGTAAATCAGCTTCTACTTGAAATGCCAATACCTACACCCAGGACAATGGAACAGCTGAGAAATGAGATTCGTCCTTACTACGTGGAAGCTCACCCTAGCCTCTACATGAGCCATGACGTCGATTGGTAGCTTAACCCTCCTGACATGGATGGAGAATATCAATATAGTGCTCTGTGTGATGCAGTGACTAAGGACTATTGGAACTGTGTTAAAGCGAACATTAATCATGATCTGAAATGGTTCAATGAATTTAGAGCAAGAAAATGTTATAAAATAAAAAAAACTGTATCTGTAAGTTTTCCCAATGTAAAAAAATGTAAAGTCACTTAGTATTTCCTCTACCATAATATAAACATGTAAATAAGACATTTGGCTTTATTGGTTGTTTCGCTCTTGAACAGAAAACATGTTTCCAACGGTATGTCTATTTATATTACTAGCCTCTACATGAGCCATGACGTCGATTGGTAGCTTAACTCTCCTGACATGGATGGAGAATATCAATATAGTGCTCTGTGTGATGCAGTGACTAAGGACTATTGGAACTGTGTTAAAGCGAACATTAATCATGATCTGAAATGGTTCAATGAATTTAGAGCAAGAAAATGTTATAAAATAAAAAAAACTGTATCTGTAAGTTTTTCCAATGTAAAAAAATGTAAAGTCACTTAGTATTTCCTCTACCATAATATAAACATGTAAATAACACATTTGGCTTTATTGGTTGTTTCGCTCTTGAACAGACAACATGTTTCCAACGGTATGTCTATTTATATTACTAGCCTCTACATGAGCCATGACGTCGATTGGTAGCTTAACCCTCCTGACATGGATGGAGAATATCAATATAGTGCTCTGTGTGATGCAGTGACTAAGGACTATTGGAACTGTGTTAATGCGAACATTAATCATGATCTGAAATGGTTCAATGAATTTAGAGCAAGAAAATATTATAAAATATAAAAAACTGTATCTGTAAGTTTTCTCAATGTAAAAAAATGTAAAGTCACTTAGTATTTCCTCTACCATAATATAAACATGTAAATAACACATTTGGCTTTATTGGTTGTTTCGCTCTTGAACAGACAACATGTTTCCAACGGTATGTCTATTTATATTACTTTCCTATTTACAATACTCTCACGTTGTCTATCGAATGTGAGTATGCGCAAACGAAATATAATATTCTGTACAATACTAGTTTAAATAATATTAAAAAAAAATAATAAAAAAACTAATTACTGACTGAGAAGGATAAAGAAAATTGAACAGTTTAAACGGAACCTCACTTTTGCAAGATCTCAAAAGCCTGACGTTGAAGCAACTCTGTTTCGTTGTGATGATGGATACCATAAAATGTTTAAAGATATAACGTACCTTCTTGGAAACCTTAATGCTTGCATAGATCGTGAAGAAATATTACAAGGTCAAAAGGATCACCTTGTAAAACGTTTGGGTTCTTGTAGGAAAAATAAAAAACCCAAAAATAACAGCACCGTTGTGAAACTTTTTTCCTAACTTAGTAAAAAAAAATTCCTAGACACTTTGACTTCAAGGTCAAAGTGTCTCAGAACCCCGTCGTTATAACTACTTGCACTTCACATTTTTAACAAGAAGTCTCTGGGGCTTTGCCTCCCTAAAATAGAGTTAAATGTCTTTTAAGAATATCATTGTTATGTTTATTCTAAAATGTTATATAATAAGCCAAAGGTAGGGTTGGTAGGTTTTGAAGTAGACATCTTGCATACCTCGAGGTGGAGAACAAATGTGAAATAAATTCCTATAACTTCTGTTTCGAAAATAATCATTTAGTTATTATACATAGGATGTATAAATTATTTTGAAATTTATATCCCGAAAACGGTCGAAGACGGCACGTATTCGTATTAAGTGTGGGCCTATCAATATTCACTTTGCCAAATGGCAAAAATATGCAGCCTTTGCCAATTGGCAACAAATGCTGAAGCAGTGAAGACACAGCTACACTACAATTATTTCCCCATCTGACCCACTAGATAAACTGAAATATCTTCAATAAACATTAAAAAATCACCCTGAAGATATTTCGGATACTCACATTAGCACCTCTCAAAAGAATTTATATTACCTTCACTTGTCCCCCTCATATACCATTTGTTTGAGATATACAGGGTTGTTCAAGTTCGCCGCTCGTCACTGGGATCTTTTAAACAATCAGAGGTACTAGGTTCAAAGGGGCAAATTTGTGTTTTTAATGCAGTTTGCAATGGCATTTAAAAATTTTCAAAACTATGACTGTTTTCGAAAATATATTAAAGAAGCTGAAATTTTCAAAAATTGTTTTGGTTTTTCCCTGAATTTATTTAAAAAGCTATTTTAAAATAAATTGCACATTATTTTTCTTGGGGGGGGGAGGGGTATTTCGATCTATAAGGCGATATTATTTAATTTACTGTGCGACGTTTTGGCTTTTCGAATGTCAAAAATTGGAATTCCTCTTTGTTTCAGGCTCAGTGGAATTTTTTATTTATTTAGTTTTATGGAGAGATCTTAATGCTGAAGAATATGTTGTTTTTTTAATTTACAAAAATCCAACCACTTCCGGAAATACTCGATAAAAAATTGAAATTTGCTATAATTGGTTTTATTTCTGATCCTATATGAAGAGATTTTAAATAATAAATTTTACTTTTGCAAACTGCCTGACTTGAAGCAGAGGCCATCAGGAAGTCAACAACCAATTTTACTTTCTGGTTCGCACTTTTTATTTTCTACAAGATGATGTCACCACGAAAGAAAAGTAAAAAGTTCTAAAGATATGATCAAAAAGGAAAGTGAAAATGGTTCATGATGTTTTCTAAAATTAAAAACATTATATCAGAAGTCTGATTACCTTGTTGAAGTGCCAATAAGAAATTAGAAACAATTTTTCAGGACTTCTTGGAGTGAGTTCAGAAAAAAGTAAAACCAGTTATGATGAGTTTCTATTTGGTTCGGTTATTTCCGGAGAAAGTCGGCTTTCTTTTTTCCCATCTTATTTGGCCAATTTTATTTTGGCTTGTTACATATAGCATATATGGCATATCACCTTAGTGGGCTTTTTGGCCACCATTTAATATAACTTCACCACACACACTTACACCAACCATTGTGTATTGTTAAATTTATTTGTTTACATAATATATGACCACATCACATCAAACAGTGCTTTTATTTCCTCATTGTCTTTCTTATGAGAATAAACCGTCTTAAGGTAAAGCATTAGAAATTTACCCATAGCAATCCATACTAAATGAAAATAGATACTTCACACCAGATAGCTGGTGGAGTGTGAGAAAGGAAGAAACTTCCTTTCTCTAGAAGAACACCTTCTAGCGAAAATTATTTAACCAACATAAAATAATCCTCTGCCTATCACACCTGGCCTAGCCGTTGCCTCTAAAGGTCATGTAGTTAAAAAAAGACAATGGCTCCCAAAAATGGTTCCTTATATCCAGCCAGGGATTTCCATCTCCAAAATTAAAAGAAGATGACCAAAAAGGAAAGGGAGGTCAGGAAACCATGGCGTTGCACACCCATAAGTTATTGAAAATTTAGGGAAGGCACATTAAAGCCTATTTGTAAAATACTTAAATTTGAGGAAATAAACTTGGTATCGCTGCAAGCAGTACCCCCATTCGGATAAGCAAAGACAAGAAGTGACAATTCCAATATTGAGAGAAAAATTAGGGGTTTTCGTGAGACGCAGAACACGCAGTAGTGATGTGCAGGACATAGAACCACCGATAACTTACATATGCACTGGACATTTTCAAATGCTACAACTTCTCCTATTACTTTTTGCTCCAAAGGTATGGATCAATTACTTTATCACCGATTACTCCTCCCCAAATATTTAAGGAACACCGGTTTTGGGTATTATATCTAAGAAAATTTGGTTTTTCTCTCGCATAGTAATGAAAGTTATGCCTGTTAACATTGCCATTTAGGTGAAAAGTAGCTTAATCTCCAAGAAATACTAAAGGAGTTCTTTGTACCCGAATTGTGTTTTGAGCCCCCACAGACAAAACTCTAGTCTTCTCTGGTAGTCATAATCATGTAATGCTTGAAGTATACGGTAAGGATGCATTTTATTGCCTTTCAGGATGCGCTGAACTGTTCTTCGGTCAACATCGACCTGCTGCGATAACGGCCTTTGACCAATATGTGGGTTTTCAATCACAGCTAAGAGAACATTTAGTTCATTTTCTTCGGTTCATGATCGTTTCTTTCTCTTAACTTTGTTGTGTGCCACATATCCAATCTTCTCAAAACGTTCCGTAAGCTTTTCAATTGCCCTTTTCTGCAGGTTGTCTCTTCTCGGGGTACCGTTCCTGGTACAACCTTTTAGCCAGTAGTGCATTTTTGTCACTAGCACCTAACACGAAGATCATGTCAACCATCTCGGATTGTGAAAGGTTCATATTTCAATTTAATCAATTAGGATCTTTTTTACTTATTACAGAACTAAACAATCAAGTATCTTTAACCGTATTATAACTGCCAGCTAAATCAATAAATAGCAAATTTGCCGTTTAAATTTTGTCAATGACTTTCATGGTAAACTAGAAAATTTAAGCTATAACTCCACGACGAGCATGGCCAACTTGCGTCGCAAAGGCGTAAATAATTGAATTAATTTATCTATTTTGACGCGTTTTTTAGGCAATAGTTAAAAAAATGAATATAGAGTCAAATCGAACAAAGGTATTACCCATTCACTTATTTTTGTCATCTAGTTTTGTCATCTAGTACCTTTGAAACAGGTGACAAGGCAATAAGATAAGTTGCAATGTTCAGATGCAGAGTATTCTATTTTGAAAATGTTGTTAAAATTGTGTTGTCAACGTCGTAATTTTCTGCAGAACTAAAAGTTGTTCCACATGCATAATTCTACGAGGAATCTAAATATGCAATAACATACAGGGTATTCAACTTGAACTAACTGAATTAATTACGTAACGCCCTGTGTAACCGAAAATACATCTGATCATCAAGAACAACTTTCACATAAAAAGCTTTTCTGAAGAGTAAAAAATACCATCAATATGGGACTTTGTCACATTATTCCGCCACCCTGTATATATTATAAACAAGCAAGTTCCATCAGTAAGGTATTAGACACTGGAACAAAAAACATTAGACTCATTCCGGAAACATCAACTCTCATCTGCTGAACTAAATTGCTGAAAAAAAAAATAAGAACTACTGCAGAAAACGCAAAATAATAATTCAAATCACCCGGTTCTAAATAGTGAATTAAAGGCAAAAGTTGAAGTAAATAACATAGCTGGGTAAACTTTATAAATCTAAATAAATGTATTAAGTTATTAACAAAGCCCGTCTTCGAAAAGCCGGGGAAGTAATAAAAGCTTAACTGCCAAGTGAAAGACGTCTGAAACCCTAAGCCGTTAAATATTGATGTTTTATAAGATCTCAAGGCAATATTATGGGAAATCTGGAGCGAATGCAAGGCTTACGTCGACGTTTAATAAGAATCAAATCATGCTGCTTTTTGGGGGATTTCCACGATAAAAGCCCTTTTTTTGTGCCTTCTGACACTAAGCTTTCAGACTTTTATCTAAAATGATCTAAATGCAAAGCGGAAATATCTAGACAGAAAATGGTTGGCGAAAGAGGATCTCCTTGGATATTTGATGCAGAAATCGTTACAGGAGCCTAAATATGATCTTAATCCCTGTGGCAGCTCGCAAAAACCGCAACCGTAATGCAGGGCAGTTACAATAAATATGCATGAGCTTACGGAGATTTGCTTTTAATTCGGCAAATAGCAACATATGCGGCCAGTTTGCAAACGCCAAATGACAATTACTGGCTTATCAAACTGCAATTAGGGCTGAGATATATATTTATCCCTTTCTGGCTCCGCACCGGTTTTAAGCATACAAAGAGATTTTACGAGAGGGAACAGCTATATGCTAGACCACACGGCTGACGCATGATCGTTTCGGATTTTCATACACAAATATGAACAACACTGTTACATCACATCATCATTAATTTATCAAAAATGAATATTTAGACGATCTCTATCGGTTCTGTTGATTTTTATGTCCTAACTGAACCCAGTACCGAGTCTATATATTGCGTGTCTTAGGGTAAGAAACACTAAAATTTGGATACTTACAAAAAATCTACGAAACAATTCAAATTTGCATTTATGTCGATGTTTCTACAGAGGTGCGCAATGATAATTATTTTATCATCAAAATAGTTATTTTCCTAACAAGTGCGGAAAGTGATACTTTTCCGCACGCGACTGCAGTTGGCCGAACGACACGTAGCGGAGTTCGGCTATGAAGTCGAGTGCGGAAAAGATACTTTCCGCAAGTGTTAGGAACAATATTTTTTCTACGAGTAAGGACGACTTTTACAACTATCAGTAAAACTTCAGTTTGAAGTTAAAACACCAGACATGGCGTTGTTTATGTCAGGTAAACAATGCAATGTACATCATATCTGGTATTTTAACTTCAAACTGAAGTTTTACTGATAGTTGTAAAAGTCGTCCTAAAACTCTGTCAATATATTGGTATTTATTGCCTCAGCTGCGCGATGAATGATGTTTGCTTACTTTTATCGCACATAGCAATAATTAATTAAATCAACCTTTTCAATTAAAAAATGTTGAGATCGATATCCTGCTTTTTTTGCAAAACTAAAATTAAAGATGCAGTACAGGTATAAGTAAGATGGTATACCAGGTACCTAATGCCACTATTCCTGACAACTATAAATCATTACTGGTTCTTATTACGTTCTTCCATACCAACCATACTTACCAAGGTTATTTAAAGCAAAATAGCAGCCATTTGAGGTTGTTTACCTTTCCGCACTAGTGCGGAAATGTACAATTTTCCGCACTCAAATACGTGCGGAAAAGTAAACTATCGAGCACGCGAGTAGAAAAAATTAATTTTATTATTAAACTTACAGCCAGAAACTAAAATTGAAATTATATTGGAACTACAATCCAAACTGTTTTTCCGGCTTTAAAGCCGTGGTCCAATGGAACTTCTTCCTGACGTTTTGTCTACAGCAGCGGCAGACATTTTCTAAGGCGATGAGGTAATGGGCGAAGTGATTTCCCGTACTTCCCGACGTTGACTGATTCGACTGTGGTGTGTTCCGTGATATTTATTCCGGACCGGGGTGGAGGTAGTGTTGGAACGGGGTTTCTGGTACTACTTATGATATTAAAAATAGACCGTAAATTGGCTTCAGTACGAACCACAAAAATGTGGTTATGGTAATTACAAAAACATGGAATGGACCCACCTGACTTCTCCAGATCTCCTACCAGTAGCAAGCAGTTTTTGTGTTAAGGTGTATTGTACCAGGCAGATACCTCAAGAGGGAACTAGGGTCGGATTGCCCTGGTATTGTCTTGACGGAGTTGTAGTATGTTTTGTACTTCCAAGTTGACTAGAGCATTAAGGAAGAATCAAGAAATAATGAGTCAGGAAAGAAAAACCAAACTCTTAAAAGAAGGCCTCAAACAAAGGTACTCGTCTAGTCGATGGTAGGTCGTAATGTGGAATGTGTAAGAAGTGAAACTAAAAGTGAAAGGGTAAGCCTTAAGGAATAGATGCTCAAAGTAACAAAAGATCAGATTCAGAATAATTTTGCGGTAACAAAAGTAATAGAAATTTACATACCTGAGGGTAACAGATAAAGAGAAAGACCTTAAGAGAAAACCAAGTGCTGGTACTAACTGCGGTCTATCGGTTGAGTTTGTCAGCTCCCGAAACCACTCAATCAGGGCCGTTCCTAAGGTGGTGGGCGCCCTGGTGCAAGCTAAAAATTGGCGCCCTTTCCATACTGAGAGATGAAAATGCGGTGTTGACGGATTAGGTGTAAAATCAATAGATACAGAAATAGACCTTATATTTATTGTAGAAAAAACTAGAAATGTAAATAAAAACACACATGTGTATTGATTTTGAAATTATTTTCTGGGCTACTTGTATTTTCATCTTCACCTTCATAACTAAACTGCTTCTTTTTCTTTCTTCTTCTAACATCACTTTCGACAGGAAAACTATCGTCAAACCCAAGAGATTGGGATAATTGAGATGCTTCACTTAAAACTACTATAAAATGTTCATCTGTTCGAAATTGTACAATAGTGTCTTTAAATTTGTCCAAATGTTCTACTGCGACTAGAAAGTTAATACTGACTTTCTGCAACATCTTACTGACATAAATGGTTCTTAGATTTGGATTTTGCATAAATTACAATGGCCTTGTTGCAGGGAAAAAACGACTTTAATTGTTTTCAATAATTTAGATAAAATTTAAAACCTGGGCGGCGTTTTGGCGCCTCTAACGCATTGGCGCCCTGGTGTTTTGCACCACTTGCACCATCGGGTAGACTCGGCCCTGCACTCAGTAATTAAAAGTTAGTCACTGGACTAGGTAAGGCACTTTTAAAGCCAAGATAAAATTGATGGTAGTTCTGATTTAATTATAAAATCCGCTAGGCGAAATCTGTGGTTCAGCAGCCAGCCAAGAACCTCATAGGAAAAAAAGACAATCGCAAAATTGCCTTCTAGAATTCTACCAGAACTAAAAAAAACTAGGGCCGTTCAAAAGCACAAAAGTACAAAAAGTTATGCAAATTCTGCAAAAATCCTCAATGGTGGCAAATGGTGAGGTCAAGACCTTTAGTTCCAACAGGGTGAAGGGTTTAAGATCTTCCAATAATCAATTATAAATAACCTTATCCATCGGAAACTTCTGCAGGGCCGGACTAAACAAAATTAATACTACGGGGAGAAAAAAAAAACGTTACATCATAACCACTTTTTAGGCTTTACAACATGGCGGAGTCAAATTTGAAATCCGACGATTTAATTTTCCGGGACCATCATCAACTTAGTTTTCTTTTATGAGCGCCGTCTCAGATTATCACATTTTTAAATTCATCTCTTTTTTCATATTACGACGATGTATCACGTGTTAAGACTCGGACCTGCAATTTGGTGGAAATATCAAAAAATACTTTTTTTTGCAAAGAATGCCTTGTCAATTACATACTTACATGGGATTATCTAAAGTGTTTTCCGGGCTTTGAAGCCGTGGTCCAATGGAATTGCTTCCTGACGTTTTGTCTACTACTGCGGCAGACATTATCAATGGCGATGAGGCAGTGGGCGAAGTGATCTCCCTTGCTTCCCGACGATGACTGATTCGACTGTAGCACGCTCAGTGGTATTCGTACCGCCGCCGTCGCGTAGCAGTGGTGGGGCCGGGGTGGGGGTTGAGGCGCGGGGTTTCGACGCGCTCGACGTGTGTCGCAGAACTCGCTTCCAGTCTGCATTTAGAAATGTTATTTCCTCCTTCCTGTTGAAATTGTTTTCGTGTTTAAAGATCTCAATGACTTCCCTCGTTAGTCTCGGATAGTAGCGCTGTGACTGATGTAGGATATCCACCTCATTAAATAGGATGTTGTGACCTTCAGAGAGAGCGTGCTCTGCTACTGCTGACTTTTGCGTTTGTCCCAGCCTGCAACTCCTTTTGTGTTCTGTGATCCTTGTGTTGACACTGCGTTTTGTAGTGCCAATGTATACAGAGCCACAGCTGCATGGAACTCTATACACTCCGGGTGCTAATAGGGAATCTCTGCGGTCTTTAGCCGATCTCAAGCTCTGTTGAATTGTACGAGTCGGTTTAAAGACAGTCTTAAAATTGTGCTTTTCCAGTAGCCTGCCAATCCTGTCCGTGACTCTGTGGATGTATTGTAGAGTAGCCCAACCGCGCTTTTCTACAACATCTCCCGTTGTTGCTTCCTGTCGCTCTACATTCCTTGAGCGCACGGCTCTATCGAACTCCTGCTTGCTGTATCCATTCCAACCAAAGGCTCTCTCCAGATGCTTCATTTCCCGTTCCAATTCAGCTGGCTCGCAAATTCTCTTGGCTCTCACAGACAGAGTTTTTATGACTCCTCTTTTTTTGTCTTGGATGATGGTTTGATCCCTTGTTGAGGTATCGGTCAGCGTGTGTTGGTTTTCTATACACGGTATGTGCAAGCTTTCCATTCGGCCTCCTTGCCACCAAAACATCCAAAAACGGTAGGCGTCCTTCGTTTTCTATCTCCATAGTGAATTGGATCTTTGGGTTAATAGAGTTTAGGTGTAAGAGGAAGTTTTGAAGCTCGCCCTCTCCATTGCTCCAAATAACAAAGGTGTCGTCCACATATCGAAACCAGCACCTTGGCTTCTTCCTTTGCTGTAGCCAACGCCCTGGCCTCGAAAATTTCCATAAAATAGTTGGCTATCACTGGACTAAGAGGGCTGCCCATAGCTACACCATCGGTGTATTCGAAGAATTTTTCCTTCCATTGAAAATATGGAGTGGTTAGGCAATGTTGGAACAGCTTAGCAATATCCTGTGGAAATTCTTGATTAATATGTTCCATGGCTTCCTTAATGGGTACCATCGTGAAGAGTGAAACAACGTCGAAGCTAACGAGAATATCCCCTGGAGAAAGAGTCAAAGAATGCAGTTTTTCGACGAAATGAGTGGAGTCTTTTATAATGCTGTCAGTATTTCCTATTTTTGGCTGCAACAGTTTTGTCAGGTGTTTGGCAATTTCGTAGGTCGGGCTTCCTATGGTGCTCACGGTGGGTCTCGGTGGCACATCGCGTTTGTGGATCTTCAGCAAACCGTACAGCCTCGGTGGCAACACCGCGCCACCACCCCCACTCCGGCCCCACCACTGCGACGCGACGGCGGCGGTACGAATACCACGGAGCGTGCTACAGTCGAATCAGTCATCGTCGGGAAGCAAGGGAGATCACTTCGCCCACTGCCTCATCGCCTTTGATAATGTCTGCCGCAGTAGTAGACGAAACGTCAGGAAGCAATTCCATTGGATCACGGCTTCAAAGCCCGGAAAACACTTTAGATAGTATTATGACCGGCCGTGAAAGCCTTCACAGTCTTACATGCGATTGTTTTTATAAACAAATTATTGATATTCCGACTGGATGTCGCTTAACCTCACCTACATATACAAATTTGGTGTAATATTATCATAAAAACGCCTTTTACGAGTGGTTCTAAATAGTGCGTACTACAACATACGGAAAAACTAAATTTTAAGAAAGAATATGTACATAAAATCATTACAAATTACAAGAGATGCTTTAAGGTTTGGCGCTCCACTTTGAAGCACAGCTGCATGCGTTTTTTAGGTTCTGCATTGATCTTAAAACATCTCGTCTTCTTATTTTGGTCCTCAAACTGGTTACGATATTCATTCGGAACTCATTAATGATAGTGGGTACAGATTTAGAAATAAGATATTTCATAGTTCGCCGTAAGTAGAAATCTAATAGAGGAAGGTCCGGTGAACGTGCCGGCCAACGGAAGTCTCAATTATTTGCAATGAGTCTCCCTGGAAATAGTTCCTGCAAATAATCGGTTATGTGCGCGGTTGTTGCAAATGTGTTCGTCGATGTAGTCAGTAAGGTAAGTTCTGAAAAAAAACCTGCAAATACCCATCTGCGGTCAAATTTGCTTCGTAAATATATATATAAATATATATATTTCTTTTTTCCTAGGATATATAAATATAAGGTCAATAATTTTATTTATCGCCTATTGCCAAACAGGCAAACCCATAGATTCAATCCGAAGCGAGTTTGTGTATGACGATCTTGATGTTTTCTTGGATTTTCAATGGACCAGACATGTTCATTGTGCTGTCGAACATTTTATTCACTGCCCGAAAAATATCCGTTTGCTTTGCATTCGGTGGATTAACACGTCTTCTAGCCTTAGAAAATGCTCCGAACTCGGCTAAATTCTTTCTGGATACCGCTGTACCGGTGTAGATATGTTTCCGAAGTAATTTGTACATATCTCTGCGATGGGTAATAAGTATCATATCCCTTGTTTCTTCACTCATAAAAAGCGTTTTAATAATAATATTACACCAAATTCACCAATTCCCTTGTAAAGCGACATCCAGATAAAATGTCATTAATTTGTTTATTAAAATAAAGGTATGCATATTCTAAAGTGTTTTCCGAGCTTTGAAGCCGTGGTCCAATGGATTTCTTCCTGACGTTTCGTCTACAGCTGCGACAGACACAATCAAAGGCGATTAGGCAATGCATCGCCCATTGCCTTTGGGTGCTTCCCGACGTTGACTGATTCCACTGTGGTGAGCTCCGTCGTATTTAATTTATACCCCCGCCGTCGCGCTGCAGTGGAGAAATTGGGGGGGGGGGGGTAGTGGTGACGCACTTGCAGTATGTCTTAGAACTCGGTTCCAGTCTGCATTTAGGAATGTAGACTGGAACGCTGCGATTGAAATAAGATATCCACCTGACTAAAAATGATGTCGTAACCTTCGGAGAGAACGTGCTCTTCTACTGCTGACTTTTGTGTTTGTTCCAGCCTGCTACTCCTCTTGTGTTTCGTTATCCACGTGAAAGACGTGAGATCTCAAGCTCTGTCGTGTTGTGAGAGTAGGTTTAAATACAGTTTTAACATTTTCCACGAACTTCCTAATGATGTCCGTTACTCAGTAGATGTATGGTAGACTAGTCGATCCACGCTTTTTTTCATCTTCTACCGCTGAGGAGGAGTTCACGACAGTCGAATCAGTCAACATCGGGAATCACGGGAGATCACTTCCCCCATTGCATCTGTCCAAACAAATTTGAATTCTCAACAACTGCTTAGCTCACTTGTTCAACAAACTCGCTCTCGCAGCGAATCGTACAATCGTACAACGGGCAAGAATCAGAGCAAACACGCATTAAGATTCAATCTTAGTACCACAAACCTCAAATTTTCGGACGGATATACAGCTAAACCACAGTTATGGACATAGGACTGTACTAAATTTTAGTTGAACAGTACGGAAACGATTTGGAAGATTAGGAGTAAACGAAATACAAATTTGCGTCATAAGAGAATGCAAAGGTTACGCCACTGTACAAAGAAGACTATAATGTGGATCCCGTCTCCATTTTGCTATGTCGGCAATAAAACCCTGGAACCGGAACGGGTTTTGCATAAAAATATGTTGGAGCAACCGAAAGACGAAATTCGAGCAGTCCGGAGATATGAATTGGCGTTATTAAGAAATCCGAATATCTCAATTCCAACGGCACTCTCATGAGTTGAAACCTGCTTTTATTGATGGTTTCGCGACGAATATTTTACGCGTTATTCGTCTCCCTTTATATCCAGGTTTATCCTCCTTTTGGGGTTTTACAGAAGTATCACTTTGTATGCATATTTTTATTACTTTCAATTTAGTACACATCGTAAGCAGTCCTCGCGAATCTCGTTATAAAATCGGGTCAGGATTTCTCCGGTGTAATTTACTTTCACGACCAAGCCAGTCGTAAAGTTAAATATTTCGGGATTTTGTCGGATTGCATTTTAAACCTAATTAAATCGCCTAAAATATCACCCACAGGCTTCGCCACAGACCCATTTTTATTTCAGCTGTAATAGCTGAAAAAAAAGTATAGTCAAATTATATATTTAAAAAAAAAAAAACAGTAAATATTTCTTTAGATATAAATCAATGAAATTTGATATTGTAGCTAAGTGGAAATTGTTAGGGTAAACCTAACAACGAAATGTTTGATGGTCCTCAATGACAAAACAAACGAATTTCCTTTGATGAAGCAATCGGAAGCTTTTTGGTGGGCAATCGATTTTTTTCGATAACAGTCTACATTGTTAATCGGATTTTTGCTGCTCATTTCCGTTCCATTAGAATAAATGCTCCCCTATAATTCTACTTCCATCGTTAGAGAAATTAGCTTCTATTGAGCCTAGCTTATGTATAATAATACAACTATTATGGCTACATGATGGAAGTTATAAGTTGATATCATTTGCATGTGAATTGGAAATAGTTAACCATGCTTTGTTGCGTTAGAGTATTACATTCTACCTAAATATCAAAGCATAGAGAGTTTTTCGTTTAGGGTTGAGTTGTATTCAAAAAATGGCATCATTTCAAATTTGACGAAGAGTTGTTAGTTAATTGTAAATCAAACAACATAAGATGAATTAATATGGAATTTACAATAAAATCTTTCCAGTGAAATGATGGGAATAATCAAAACATTATACATATAAGCGTGCTATAGCAGTATGCTAACATTTGAAACCCATAGAGTTGTTATTACATTGTTAGCACACAACACGCTAATGAACTTTCTATTAATCGAGTTTTAAACACCATTGTTAAAAGTAACCACTTTTACTTTTTTGTACTAATATAAGTGCTGAGCATAGAGTAAACAAGTTTGTAGAAATTCAGGAAATGGTTAGCAGGACAATTAGAAATCTACCAAATGTAGAAGGAGCTTGGTGGTGAGTCGAATTGTTAATTCTAATAACACTGAAACAGTTCTTAAATTTGCGTAGCTCCATCTATCAGACTTCAACCCCAAACAAATCCAGATGGTCTCAAATAGGCCTTGAAAGGTGATATGTGAGGCTCACCTTTCTAAGAGTCCAGATTTGTATTCATCTAATAAAATAAATATTAGTAGAGAACACTTTAAAGATGCTTGGAAAAAGGACATCTGGTCTAATGCTACTTTAGTCAGTAGATTCTTTGTGGGAACGAGGATGCCATTGCAGGTCGATCCTCAGACCGCATAAGTAAACCACATCAACCACTTAGCATTTTGCGCCAAAATGTGAAAAGACTTCGGGCAAAAACAACGCAGTTTTATTTCTCATTGCTATCAGAGCAGTATAACATTGCTCGTTCAAAGATGAGCTTCGTCTCAGCAATACGAACAGATTAAGATTAATTTTCGAACTGAGCTACAGTCTCTATATCCACGAGGAATGAAACTAGAAAATTGTGTTCCCGGTAGAATGGTTTTGGTGGTCAATTGGAGGATAGGGACTAAAGGCAGCAATTATACAGTACAATATACTAAATTAAATATTACGAAAATAAACTAAAGGCAGCAATTATACAGTATATTGTACTGTATAATTTCTGCCTTTTCACCAAAGTCCTGAGGAACTTAACGATATGCTCTTGGCAGAGATCTTATATCAATTGAGCTTCGTGGAATCAAAACGCATCAGCAAAAGGCTATGGGGTATGTGCTTTCCTTTGTAGTGTTGTTTTAAACTTTTCTGAGGTTGCAGAGTGTTATTGCCTGTTTTTTTTTTTTAGATTTTTATCCAACTTAAGGCCTTTGAAGGAACAATGAAACTACAACAATTCGTGCATGGTCTTAATTTCAAAGAGTCACAGTTTACGCACAGAGACGTACTCACTAATAAAAAAAGGATAAAGAAAGAATGCTAAAACTGCCGGGGACCCTTACAACAGTAGACTAGATATCCGGTGCGAGTTCATGGACTGTGGGTTGCCTTCATTACCACTATTACCAGAATTATACCTAAAATATTGAGAGCACGTGACGATAAAGTATGTCTAAGGAAGTGCTTCATATTTGCGGTCTATTCTAATATTCTTAGTCAAAATTTTAAATTTTATTCATTATTCTAAGTAATGTGTTTGATATTGACCTTAGAAAATATTTTTTAAGAAAGTCTTGAAGATTGTGAATGCGATTTGGCAATAATGCAAGTGATTTAGCGTCGTCTTTTTCTATTCTTTCTTATCCATTTTGACAAGCCTTGGCATCTTTTGAGACAACTTAACATAATAAAAACATAATAGCATAATAACCAAACACGGTACACGTTCCTTTTCCGAGAATGGAGACAACTGTAACTTTAGCGGCATATTTAAAATGCTTTTTTCTAGAAAATTTGGACAGGAAAACACTCCGTGTGGGTACGAGCCAGGCCCGGAATGTCTGGATGAATGAGGGAATATTGTAAAATTGTTAATCGACATATGCCTATTCTAGCTTACTCGTACAACAAACGATATTATTAGGCAGTTTAAATGCACCCTCAAAGGATTCAGTGGTCCTATTCCTTAAAAATTAAGCAATTAACTGCAAAATTGAGGTGGATTTATACACAAAATAAAATAAAATAACGAATAAGATAAAATTAGAAATAAGAGTTGGTTTCATGTATACCCCTATTAGCGTTCATGCATTAAATAAAAAAGTCTGATTTGGTGCATGAACGCTAATAGGCGTATATACCGGGTGTCCAGCACAACCCTGGACATAGGCGATTAACATGGAAAATCGGTTTTTATTTTTTTTGCCTCTGTACGGTTGAATTGATTGAAAAACTTTTAAGAGTGAAGTTGTAGAGCTTATGGTCGGTCAGCTATCATCCTGTAATTTTTTCAATACCCCAGTTTTGGCATTGCACATGCACGGCGGGGGTGACACGCCAAATTCAAATTCTTGCACTTTTCGAGGCGTTTTTCCAAAAAAACAGCCAAAACTGAGGTATTGAAAAAATTACAGGATGATAGCTGACCATTAGCTCTACAACTTTACTCTTAAAAGTGTTTCAATCAAATCAACCGTACAATCGTAAAAAATTAAAACCGATTTCCCATGTTAATCTCCTATGTCCAGGCTTTTCGTGCATAAACGCACCATTAGTAAAAGATATGATGAACATCAATTAGTTTTCAAATCGACGTCAAAATGGCAGGTGCGTGTTGTGTAAATATTAGAACAGCGTTTTCGGGTGGCCTTTCTAAGAGTATACCTAATCTTAATTTTAATTGAAAAAAAAAAGATAGAAGTACTCTCAGAGCGCCGCAAAATGGGAAATACGAGGAAAAAATTTAATTTTTAAGGTAGTGTTTTGAATAGAAATTTTTATGTGTGAGTACTTTAAAATAGTGGAAATTATATATTTCTATAGTTGCAGTCAAATTCGCTCATCTAGAAAGCAGTATTTTTTCTTCAAAAGAGGGTGAAGTATATTGTGTTAAAAGTTATTAGAAATATCGCAAACTTTAGATATAATTGTTTTGAAAAAAATAATAACTTTTTGAATCAAGATACTTTTGCGTTAAAGCGGGGTCATCGGTATATGTAAAATGTAATTTATTTCAGTTTGATATAACATTCTTGTTTTTTTCGGGCAACCATTTTTACATTAACCAAATTTGGAACTGAATTTAACAACTTTTAGATATTTAGCTACTAGCCACATGCACCTACAGTTTCTAAGTAGTCTCATCATTTGCCTTGTTTCTCGACCAAAGTGACAGGACAAAACTAAACTGCAGATTCCTGCGGAAAATTATATTTTACATAACCCAATAACAATTGGTGATAATTATTAAATGTTAGCTGCTTAGTTTTTCAAACTTGAATTGATCTATCAACGACATTTTCTATACCTACCTATCCAAAATCTTGTTAACCGAAATCGAAATAGCACATAATATAAATCTCAAAAAAATATCTAAAACTACAAAATTTTCTGTTTTTTGATAGCACCCCAAAAGTATAATGATTGAAAATCGTGCGTCATTTCCTTGACAGAACAACGTTTATAATGTTAATTTAACGGTACAGTAACATCTTAACCACCAAAGGGAAACCATTTTTTAATAAAAAATAAACTATCCTAAACTAACTTACAAATCAAAATTTCTTTTCAACCCACAATTTAAATTTAAAAAAGCATCTTAATCTGCAATTTTTTAAGTTTTTGACCCTTAAATTAGAAAAGAAAGGGACAGAAGTAATTAAAACCAACGGAGACTTTATAAAGTCTTCGTTGGTCTGAAATGCCTTCGCTGGTTACAGTTTGACTACATTTTCGTGCATACCGATGACGATAACTTCGGTAGTTCCTGGCTTCCTGAGCTTCCTGGCTTCAGAGAAATTCCTGGCTTCCTGAGCCTCTTCGGACAAGTGGCCAACAGGAAGAAAAAAGGCATTGAAAATTTGTTCCCCATGGATTAAAATTTTTTGAATTGTTATTGCCATGTAATACCAATTGTAGATATTAAGGCATTTGTGGTTCCAAACCCTTGTTGCACATATTCAACTCTAATGCCCAATCTTTGAATTCTCATCCTATTTGCTTCCTTTTGGGGCTTGGTTTCTGTATTAGTAGACCATCTCTGAGATGTCAGGTTATATCCAAAACTTTTCAGGCAAATTTTGTTGATAATGGCTTTGGTAAGAACTTGTACCTATTTTATTATTCTATTTGAAAAAAAAAATCATATATGAAACAAAGCTACTAACGGTACAATTTACATAGATCAAAATTATAACACAGGATTTGGAACAGTCTTAAAGACAAACAGTTTTTTCCGAAAAGCATTGATTTTTACCCACTGTATGCCGTACAAAAGGACTGAAAGAATGTAACATCTGACCATTCTTATTTTCAGTTGTAGCCTAAAGTTTTTGTCGACGAATGATGTTTTCATTCTATTGAATACACTTCTTGCCTTCTCAACTCTACATGTTACTTCTATGGATTGGTCGCAATTTGCATTCACCATTGTTTCCAAGTAAGTGTATCTCTCGACTCGTTCTATAGTTTCTTGATTTAAAGTCAAAACCATGGGAGGGTGGGGTTTTTTGCTGATGGTCATATGTTTTGTCTTGAAGGTGTTCCGGGTAAGTCCATATTCATCGCTCGTTGTATTGATTTTCTCGAGAAGAGTTTGGAGATCCTCCAGGCTACTTGCGAGGATAACAGTATCATCTGCGTATCTGATGTTGTTTATGTTTTCGCCGTTTATTTTAATTCCTTCAGGAGAAATCTCCAGTACCTCCTGAAATATTTATTCAGAGTAGATGTTAAATAAGGTCGGCGAGAGGACACACCCTTGGCTATTACGTAAGCTGACTGAGACTCCCTCATTATTTCCACTAACTTTATGTGTTTTACCCTGTCAAAAGCCCTTAAAAAATCTATAAAGCATGCGTACACATCTTTGTTCATATCCCTACAGCGTTGTACTAGGAATTGTAATGAAAAGATTGCCTCTCTAGTTCACAGGGCATTTCTAAATCCAAATTGAGATGGGGTATAAGTCACATTTTCTATATATTCTGCTGTGGATGATCTTGGTGAACATTTTGACGATGAGAGATGAGCGTGATTGATGAGACTAATGAGCTTGTATTGGTCGCAGGTATTGGCACGAGGTTTTTTAGGGAGGGTAATGAAAGAAGACATTAACCAATCAGAAGGTATTTTTTCTGTATCATAGATGAGATTGAAGATTTCTTCCAGAAACTTGAGGAATTCCGTACTACTGTCACATAATTCACGTAGTACAAAGATTAAATTGTTTGACTGGTGGTGGGTACATATACTGTCTAATCAAGCCACCAATTAAACAATTTAATCTTTATAATGTGCGAAGATTCAGCCCAATCCGACTAAACTATCAGCCCATGAAAAGGTCTGAAGTTCAAAAAGATCCTGAGCTGACTTTATGAACCGATTTGAACGATCACACAAAAATTAGCATAATCTAACCTAAAAGTTAATAGAATGATCGCATCTCCCTGAATGCAGAATTGCAAGTAAATTCAGTATACGATATAAATTATTCAGGACGTTTGTCGTATTTAAAAAAGTAAAGTTGATGAATTTTAAATTTGTAAATACCACGCCCTAATTTCATCATCTTTGTATCTTTTCAAATAATAGAAATTCCCATGATTAAAATGAAAAACAGTCAACCTGTATTACAGCATTTTTTATATCTCCCTAAAATTGGAAGTAAGTTTCGAGTAGCAATACCCTAGTCTGATTTTTCACTCTTTCCGAAAAAATAACGGTTTGAAAAACTTTACATTTCTAACTCAACTTTTAAAAGTAATCCTAAATATCTAATATGACATCTGCCAGACAAATTCAATTAACTGATATTTGTCAAATAAAATATGTAGAAATTTAAAAATCAATGATGCAATATCCAGTATAAACATAAATGTATCTCGCAAAATATTTATATCAAACCCTACAACTCTCGTTATTAATATTACTTGATAAAATGAATAGCTGATAAGATAACGGTAGGATCCAAATTACCCTCTGTATGTACTTTAGATCACTTTAGCGTCGTAAATGAGAAAGCTTTGTCAGGGAAACCCAACATAAGAAGGAAATAATAAACACATTTTATACCGATTTTAAACAGTAAATATCCCAAACAAACCCCCTGTCTATATCCAGTCAAAACGGCACTAAACCGTGTTGAATGAGAGCTAAATTCAAAGAAAACCGTCGAAACTAAATCTAAAAATAGTCCAGACCACAGTTTTATTACCATAGAAAACGAGGACGTCGGTATGCGTTTGCTGATTTCCCCATTGGCTGTGCAGCGTCGCGACGGATTAATGTTACGTTAAATGCATTCGTTCACCGGTGTAAAGGAGAGATCAATTTCAGCTTTTGTAGGTGAAAAATCGCTGCCTCCCGGGTTTGGTTGATTGCGTTTGTGCTTGATTGCAGTTTGCTGTACTGAATTGAGTGTGTTTCCGTTGTTATGTTTTTTTGATTAGAAAAATCATGTTGTTTATGCCCGTTTCTAAATTAATTTGTGCTTGTTTCTGCCCATAAATGTATGTGTGCAGAGCTCTTTTATCGTGCAATTAATTACCGTGATTTGATTTGCATTATTCGTATTTATTTCTCCTTGTGTCGCGGTAAAGTGTTGTCGCACACTGCTCTATTCTGTGTCGTGGACTGATCAAAGCTCGGGATAATTAATCTAAGAAGACTTCCTCATATAAGTTGAAGGTGTTTTTAGGTGCTTAGTCGGACATTTACTCACTTGTTGTGGATTTAAATGTTTAGCTTGTGCATCTCATAAGCGTGAGAACTCCTTACAAGTTGTGTTTTTGAATAGTAATATCGAATAATTAAAACTGCAGTGCTTTGCACTCTTCATGTATTCAGGTTAATGTTTATGTCAGAGCAAACAGTAATCATTGCTTGTATACATGTTATTAAAATTATTATGTTAATAAACTTGTATATGTTAATCGGTTTGCTTCCCGCTGGTATACATTTGCTTAAATAAGTAGTACACATTTCTATTCCAGTTGCATAGACGGTACCGTTAGCTTAGTTTTAAGAATTTCATTTAGTTTTAGTATTGCTGACTTGTGTCAAGGGGTTTCTGTTGTATAAACCAACTACTACAAGTGCAATCTAACCTATTTTTAATTCATCATGGCGTTTTCCATGTGGTTTTTCGAAAAACATAAATACTAATACAATATATTAAATTTCAAAACCTTGGTATGAAACTTTTTTTAAAGAGGTGTTGCCGCCAACCAAACAAAGGAATAGATCTCCTTCGACATTCCTGTAGGGGGCAATAAAGTAACCAGACTGAAGATACCTGATATAGGACGCTCTTGTCCAACAACACTTGTTAAGTGTTAATTAAGCCTAGACACGGTACCAGTAATATGGCACGCATAATGCTAATTATACAAATAGACAAGAATCCAATTATGCTGACATGTTTGGACATGACTTCCCCACTAACATATCTAAATTAAATCTTACTTACGAAGCTTACATAACGTGTACTTACGTGCCAGTGACGGTCGGAAATGGATAGCTCTCTGGTAGCTTTGGATAGCTTCGTCAAGCTTTTGTTTGCTCTGCAACAGGATGGCCCTGAAACAATAGTGCATTGTAGTCAATTGTTCGCATGGCATGTCCGATTGGCGTTAAGGGGTTGGTGTGATATTTGCGATAAACACTTTGACAAACAATAGACTTCGTATGTCCTTATCGGGTTCGGAATAAGGATTTCGATGTTATTGTAATTACGTCAGGCGTTATTGGACGTGTTGAATATAATTGATAGGAATTTGCATGTAGGGCATGTGGGCAGATTAATTAGCTGGGTAAAACTGCCTATTGTCTACGGGATATTAATTTATAAATAGAACCATATCTCGTTAAATTTTTCAATAAATCAAAGTAATGACTCCAGAGTGTAAGATTAGGCAAATAGTAATAATTACTTCCGTTTCCCCACTCTCCAAAATCTGCGATCCGAGATATCCCAGCTTGTAAACAAATGACTGTATGAATTGTCCCATAAAAACAAAGGGCCGCTCTCTTCGCCCTCGAGGTCTCATTGTTTACCCCAAATATCTTAACCCGGATCTAAAAACTGCCATTAAACTTAAAGCCGCTTTTGGTAATGCGCGCCCGTGGATATTGTTTGTGGGCGGCGGCGATAAGGATTAAAAGCGCATTAGTATGTAAAGTGAGCATCTTGCCTAAAGAGCAACTCAACTTTTTAACGAGGAACAAAGTTTCGGTCGAATGTTGCATAATTTACAAATTTGGGTTTTTGCCCTGGGACTTTTGCGTAAGGGCACTGCCACTTAGCTACTACCCAAATTTCCAGGAAGAAAAAATCTCAGAGAAACTACTGATGCTCACAAATAAGCCACTTTATAAATATTTGCTTACAAAACAAATTATCGCTTTATTTTAGATATTTTATTATTTGTTATCAGTTGGTGAATTTTAATTATAATATTTCATATTCTCTACTCTCTCAACTCATAACTTACGGCTTGTGCTTTTACGTTGTACTTGTAGGAAATATTTCAGGTAGTTTATGTAAAATCACTCACAAAAAATTGTACGCAACTTACTTTTTTAAGTATTGTGTTAGGACTAAGTAGCTACGTAACGGCAAATGGTATAGCGGGGCGAGGACAGTGAATAAAAAACTTCTACTTTCCGCAGAAATTGCCGATGTTTCGACGCTTATTTACGTCTTTATCAAAGCTAAAAAAGGAGGAAGAAGTGCGTAAGCATTTGTAAATATAAAATTAAATCATACAATGATAAACACAAAATGCCAAAATTAGACATTAAGATCAATAATGATTCCTGCATAAAATTCGTAGAGATAAACTAAAATACATAAAGCTACAATTTACACATTACAATGATCTATAAAATAAACATAACTATTTATTATAGCTCCCTTACCTATTCTGCAGAATGCGCCGAAGTTTTATGTCATAAGCATGGAGACATTTCTTGCCCAAGAAGAACTACGGAAGACAATGACAATAATACGCATTAAAACAAACACAATAATGAGGCGCCGTTTGGACCCCAGACAACAACTCAGGCCCAGCACACATCAAATTTAACTCTATTTGATCAACAAGAAAATAAAAATCGTCCATATAGGTGGCAAACAAAAAAACGAAATTCCGCGCGAATCTATTAGACAAATCTGCATTCTCACATGCTTTAAATACGACCATGCAGCCTATACAACTAAATTACTGCAAAACCATCAATCAGAGATGTTTATTAATTTGATGTGTGTGCATTATTGAACTACACCGGCGATTTAGGCATACCATGAATTGTCTTATATTGGTGCAACAGATGGCTATACTGAGTGCTAAGTCCCTGTGTGTCCGTGCAGCTATTGAGTGAGATATGAATCATCTCACTTATGTTCCTTCTGTAAAAATTACGTTCCCTATCCAATACTTCTACCTCGGAAAAGTGAAAATCATGCCCCGTCACGAAATGATGTTGCGCTAGTGCGGTTTTTTCCCTATTGTTTCTATTTTTTTCCCTACAGTCATAGTCATGCTGGTATATTCTATTTTTTAAATACTGCTTGGTGGTACCTACATAACAAGAGGCACATCCCCCGCACGGAATTTATAAATCAGATTAGATGACATATCTTTGGGGGTAGAATCTTTTAGTTTACAAACAAGGCACCGACTTGCTTGGTGTTATAAAATGGGAGACAAACGTTGGATGATTTCCGTTTAAGATGCTTTTGTACTTTTTCAGAGAGGCCCTTGACGTAAGGAAATTTGAAATAGGTTGTTTCAGGCTGAATATCATTTACAGTATGATTGGAGTTTAGGATGTACGGCAAGATATGGTCCTGTTCTATCTAAAAAAATATGTAAGACTCCTTGGGTATTTACTGGCGATTATGTGTATTTGTTTTCGTTGTCCCAAATTTGCTAGAATAGGTTACTTTTAAAGTCATAGAAAATAGAAATTTACGTAGACCCTCATCATATTTTTTCTGACGCTACTCCTTCTAGCTTTGAAACGCCCATTTCCGTTTTTAGGAGCTTTTGGGTTAGGTACCTAACCTCACGGTTTAGGTACCAGATAGCCCTGGTATATTTAAATATATTCAACACATAAATATATTATTTGCGTGACACTATTATTATTGAAAGCGCGAAGAATGAAAAAGTTAATTTTCTAATCCGTCAGGGATGCTTTCGGTTTTCTTAATAACAGAGGGTATTTTTAATAAGAGACGGATAAGTAAACTATTAGAGCTAGCTGAACTCCTAGCTATGAACTATAAAGGAAACCCAACATATGTGTAATTCATCTGTGGGATATGAATTAGGTCAATCACAGCATTCACAGCTAATCCTATCTGTGAGTGTAAAAAAAGTGTTCTTCTGTTCACGATGGTGAATATTGCATAATCCACTAACGTATTTAATTACGAAACTTTAAAAAATGCTCCCAATTTTATGCAGTACTATGTTGCAATAAGGAATCAAAATTAAGAAAGTTAATTTTATTTTGTAAAGCAGATATACAAAAAATGAGGTTTAGTCTATATTCCTACAGCCATTTTAGCGAAAATTGTGCTGGAGTACCTACGTCACGAAAATACAATGAAGTAAACTTCGTAGGATTAGATGATATTTATATGGTTAACATTTTTCTTTTTGTGTGTTTTGAATACATGGATCCAGACAAATCTATACTCAAAGGAGAACTCGATCCGAACAATTCCCTTTATTTTCCTTCACAGACTCCAGAAATACATAATAAAAAGACTATCCTAAAAGCATTATTATGATGCCTCTCGATGACTTGCAATCTACTCGAACGAAGGCGTAAAAATAAGTTCCGAACAAAAACACGCTTTGATATTTCGCTTTCGTGAAAGAGAAGAATAGCTTTTGAAACTTATCAATAAATTATCAAAGGAAAATATTATGTATAAAACATCAACCAGCTTTTATATATGCCCTCATATATGCAGGTTTCTTTCTAAAGAATAATGGTAAATTATTTCCATTTTTGGAGAATCATTTTGGCAGTAATAACATACAACCCTGTTTTGATGGAAAAAATATATGAATTCGAAATTACATACAGAAAATTTAAACATTTCTGCCTCTACATTTGGGACTAGTTTTTTCTGCTTCTAATTTGGTGTCTGATTTATCTAGATTTTGAAAATAATATGCCACGTGAACTTGTGTGTATTTAAATTGGAAAAGGTAATTTTTGTAACGTGCAGACACTTAATAAATATTAATTAATTAAAACATTCCATCGTAGAATCGCTAAGCAATACAATGGAGAGATTTATCAATACTGAAACCGTAAATTATTTCAACAACTTGTTTTTTGCTGCAAATTTGGATTTACCAAGTATGCTTCTAAGGCCTTTTGAGTCAACTTGATTTACTTTAGACCAAAAGTAAAATATACCAAAAACAGTAAATTCGAAGATTTGAATTAATTTTGTCCTATTTTGTATTAAAAAAAACATCAAAATTTTTGTTTCTAGAGGACGTGTTATTTTTTAATCAAATTTAGCCCTAATTCTAACCTATATTTTTTTTTCAGAAATTTGCATTTTAAAGCCTTTAGAGCAATTTTTAATTGAATTTTGGCTTAATACTGGCTTGGTTTTTTCCAAAATATTTTAATTTGTATTTTTAGACGCTTTGAGCATTTAACTGATTTTAGAGCCCTAATGGTGATCTGATGTTTTCCAATCCCTTTTCATTTGTATTTTTGAAGGCTTTGAGATATTTTCAATTATGTTTTTGCTTTAACTCTAACCTGACTTACTCGAAAAACACCACACTTTTTTTTGAGGTATTTATAGACTAATTTTTCAACACTTGTGAACAAAAACCCGTAAAAACCCCAGTTTGTAGGAAAATGAATCGGTACTTATGGTGATGTTCCCTAGTCAGCGCGATCACCAGACTTAATCCCACCTGAATTGTTTCTTTGGGGTTACTTATACAACCTATATGGAGTGAAATCAAAAGTTGATTTCTGGTTCTTGGCCTGTAAAATATAAATATGAAAACGACACAGCACCTTTAGCCTGTGTCTGGTGTATTTATTTATAGGCCCAAAAATGTTACTATCATAGACGAACGACATCTATAACCTAACGAAAAAAGGTGCTCCGGGATACCATGTGCAATCATCAGAGCATTGCCCCCGAAGACGCGTTTCGCTCCTTCTAGAACTCGTCAGTTGGATTCTCTCTGATGTTTCTTGTACATTTTTTCCTGAAAATATCTATAGTGGTATGTCCACTTAACTCTGGTATTCCAGTTTCACTGGCGCCATCTTTTTCGCCAAGTGGGCATTTGTACCTCAAGGATCAAAAATGAAAAATTGATTTCTGGTTTCTCTCGATCGAATCGCTTCGTAGATCTGTAGATGTGTCTGCATCCGTACAACACTTCGGCTCAACCCAATACCGAAAAACATATACAGTATGGTGGAAATGAAAGGAATAAATTCATTATTTCGTAAGTCAGAGGCTGGAGAGAAAAATCCTGAGACCCGTCGATTTTTAATTTCAGTTGCGCATTCTGTCCGATTTTCTTTTTATTTCTTATGTCATCTGTATAAGGGTGATGACGTCATCGATGATTTTTTTAAATGGAAACGTGGTCGATGCGGTACATCATTTGAAAGGTCTTGTAATTCTCCATTCAACCATATCAATACTTTTAAATAAATGAGGTTTGTAAAGTGTCAAATAGTTTTATTACTAAAATTAACATTCTTGTTATTGTCCGAAATAACAACCAAATTCAAAGCTGCTCAAATTGATGACCCTCAGCGATGAGACAATGAGATAAGCGAGCAACGAATTCATCCTGAACGTTCTGAAGAACTTTCGCACTTATTTGCGCGGTCTCAAGCCGTATGCGTTCCTTGAGTTCATTGATACTATGTGGTATATTTTTGTACACTCGACTTTTCAAGTATCCCCATAAAAAGAAATCAAGCGGAGTGAGATCTGGCGACCTGGGTGGCCACTCGATTGATTCTCTTCGCCCAATCCACCTATTTGTAAAAACTCTGTCCAAGTAGTTTCTTACCAAGACCGCATAGTGTGGGGTCGCACCATCTTGCTGCAGCCATCTCCATTTGGGAATAGTTGATGCAACTCTGGTATTAAGAAATGTTGGAGAAATTCTAAATATCTAGGACCTGTTAAAGTTTCCTCGAAAAAGTATGGCCCTATAATTTTATTACCTATTATTCCCACCCATACATTTAATTTCTCCGGGTATTGAATATGATACCCCTGCATCCAATGCGGATTTTGCTAAGCCCAATACCGACACGTCTGACGATTTAGATGGCCATTTAGAAGAAATGTAGCTTCATCCGAGAGAAGGACCTTTCTTAGAAACATTGGAACTGTGTTATTTTTTTCCATCATAATGTCGCGATATATACATAATGCGTCTATCAAAGTCATCTTCCAGAAGCTCCTAGACTAAAACAATTTTATAGCGATGCCACTTTTCCTTTTTTAGTGTAGCAAGAACTGTTGCATGGTGTCTAATGCTACTTGCTGAGACTGGTATGGGGATCCTCTTGAAACGCTAGTAGAACATCTAATTTTGTGTTTTCTGCGACTGGTTTTCTACTGCCTTTTCGGAGGTCCCATACATGGCCCGTTTCTCTGAATTTTTTCTCAATTTTGCTGATGGATTGCGCAATTGGTTCTCGGTCGGGATATTTATCGTTGAATAATGAACAAACCTCCATTTGTGTCCTTGTCTTAGCTCCACAACCAATCATTATAAGAATTTCAATTCCCTGCTTTTCACTAAGTTTCATTTTGGAACAAAGTAACAATGAATAATAATTATAACACAATTTGACTGCAATGTAATCGAACTAATACCATTTACATGTGACATGTCAAAGACGTTTAATTTGTATGTAGCACTCTTGATAAGAATCAGATTTCTATACATAAAAAGTCAAGCAAGAAACGTGCAAAAATTTAACAGTTTATTTCCAGTGACAATCTACCAAATTCACATATCCATATTGCAAGAGAGCCGAAAATTATTATCAAATAAATTATAAATATTAATAATTAGTATTGACACTTTACAAAC
Organism: Taphrorychus bicolor; assembly: GCA_951812265.1. Taxonomy (NCBI): domain Eukaryota; kingdom Metazoa; phylum Arthropoda; class Insecta; order Coleoptera; family Curculionidae; genus Taphrorychus; species Taphrorychus bicolor. Next base: position 36,867,998 of record OX638297.1, read on the forward strand.
GTCATTTATTTAAAAGTATTGATATGGTTGAATGGAGAATTACAAGACCTTTCAAATGATGTACTTCATCAACCACAATTCCATTTAAAAAAAATCATCGATGACGTCATCACGCTTATACAGATGACATAAGAAATAAAAAAAAAATCGGATAGAATGCACAACTGAAATTAAAAATTGAGGGGTCTCAAGATTTTCCTCTCCAGTCTCTGACCTACGAAATAATGAATTTATTCCTTTCTTTTCCACCATAATGTATGAAGCGAAATACAAATGACCACTTGACGAAAGAGATGGCGCCAGTGAGACTGGCCTGCCATAGCACAAATCAGTGGGCATATCAATATAGATATTTCCTGCGTAGATTGTACCGCAGAGGTTCTCCGTTAACAGCGCAGTCGATGTTGGGAGGATAAGCAGAGCGAGCTAGAGATGGGTTCGGCTGGCTTCTGCGTCTACAAAGAAGCCTCTGGCGCAAGACAAACACTATACCACCCCTGTACAGCGTAAACGGTATGGTGTACAGCGACGAGGATAAGGCGGAAGCATTTGGCGAAACATTCGAAAGAGAGTTTAGGCTAAGTTATCACCCTGACGATGATGATAGTCACATCCTAGCGGTTGAGAGAGCCGTCCGGCACCTGAGGCGCAAGGAGCCCAGGGACAGCAGGACCCGGGGGACCCGGTCACCCCCGGGGAAGTCAGGGATATCCTGAGGATCCTTGTGGAACGAAAGGCTCGTGGGCGGGACGGCATCCTCAACAAGGTGCTGAAAAACCTGACTAGGAAGGGTGCAACTTATCACTGCTTTGTGGCGAACGCAACGCTGAGGCTACGGCACTTTCCATCAGAGGTGGAAATAGGGAGTGGTGATTATGCTGAACAAGTTGGGCAAGAATAAGTTATTTCCACAAAACTACCGGCCCATCACATTACTGTGTGGGGCTAGGAAGGTCGTTGAGCGTATTGTTCTGAGGAGACTCCAACGAGTGTACACGCATAAACGTCGTGCCCCTCGAACAATATCTGTAACGGTAAAATTTCATTTTAAAACATACTCCTTATAATTTCCAAGAATTTTGGTTTTCATAAGATGAACTACAATACATTTAGGCTTTTCGTACAGCTGGCTGTCACAGTTTTATTTAGAACAAACTGTATATTTAAATAACAAGACACTCACTAGCTATGGGGTATTAGAATTGTCTTCATTCTTGAATTTAAAGGATTACCCGCACTTTTGCTAAAAGAAATTACTTCTTTGAAGGCTGTCCAGTCCTCAAATTTGCCCATGTTGTCGTAAACCCTCCTTTGTATGATGATAATGCTGTTCCTATGATTTCTTGATGAAGGGAAAATCTTCACATCTATGTGGAAGGTAGATTTCATGTTTATCGAGTATTTCTACAACTATTGATAGTTTTGTGCCTCGGTGATACAAGCAGGTTTGGCTAGGTTGTCGATTGATTTGAGAGTTTACTTCAGCCAACTATTAGCGTTTCATTGTGCTTTTCTGCAAGGAAAAGGATGCAATTTAGCAACTCACTTGACCTATTTGTAGCATAACTGCGCTAGCCACTTTGAACTTGTGAACATACCTTGAGTAGTGATGCTGCCTGTCGTTGGCTATTCTTCCTGTTGTTTATGTACCTTGAATTCCCAGGACTTGTGTTGCAAATTGACTATTTTGTTGCTGATTGCCCGGGTTTTGTTGTTATATAAATTGGGAATATTTATCTTGGTTATGTTTACGTTATCTAATGTCGATTTCGAGCTCCATTTGGCGATAAACCAACCCCGAACGTTTAGGATAGGGCATCTGTTATCTATTATCTCACTCCGACTTGTTGAAATATTAAGAGATGGCCTGTGTGGCACTTTATATACTTATGGATCTATGGCAGTACTGTGTCGCAATGTCAATGTCTCCTTGTTGACGGATCTCGGCCGTGAATTGGTCACTTGCTGTGTTGCCGGAGTGTGCATGTTTTCAGTTGCGAATTATTATGTCTGATCCCATTTGCTCCCTGAGTCCTTATGAATGAGGTTTTCGGGATGTATCCGCTTTTCCCTTGCATTTCTGAATGTTCTGTATTTCCCTTCTACAGGTTGTCTTTTTAGTGTGGTTTTTGCGTTCGAGCATTGGGGCTCGGAATGTTCTTGACTTCTTTGATAAATTTGGCAACCTTTGATTTTGCTGAGTTGAATTTGCGGATTTCCGAAGGGGAAGCCTCGCCATTTTTCTCTTCCTTTCACGACCGTCGCCTAGAAGCCATCGTGTCCAAATCAGCCCTCATCCCAAACTACCGCCGTTTCAGGTTGCAAATGAGTAAGTTTTATTAGTTGCTCCACGGCCCCTCCAGCAGAGATTCATTTGGGAGAGGCATAAAGGGAAGTTCAGTTTGGTGATTTGATGTAACGGAGCCCCAACCTTCGGGTATTAAAGGATTTGAGACACGACGTGTCTGGGTAGGCTAACCCCGCTAAACATCAGGTAACTTTTAAGAGAGAGGTTGGTGCATTTCGGTTATTCTGGTTAACCCTTTGTGGGGTTTTTTTTATTTATACCTTAGGTTTTGGTTTGTTTTACCTTTGGGTTTTGGACCCAGTTTTCCCTATGGTAGAGAAGGCTGGCTCCTGATTCCAATTGCATATGGGCACTATATGTTCATCAGAGGTTCCAGTTGTATATAGTAGGTGTACATTGCGCTCGCTGCTGGATTTGTAACAGCTCATCCTATGACTTTCAGCCCATTGTAGTGGGCATTGTATTGGAGGCGGAAGAGAGCTAGGAATGTTGCTGGTCCGTGAGTCGTTAATGTGCATGTTGAAAGTGTATATTCATGTGAGTTAATGTCATTTTCTATCTCTGGTGGTTCTATTCTTTTTATTGAAACTTGACTGAAGTCATTTCTCATTGTAGTACTGTTAAAGATTAAACTCTTGAAAAGATGATAAGTCCAAAAGATGTAGAGAAAAGCACAAATTTAAAATATGTCTAATTTTGAGACAAAATCGTTTAAACATGTGGCTAAAACGATTCTTTTGTTGGATATACTTTTTTTATGAAAAAATTCTCGGGGCGAAAATGTATGATAATTTAAAAAGGATGATCAATTTAAAAAACACTCTTTTCGGTCAAAAGTCCTTATGCAAATTATTCTATATTACAATTTTTTACTCGTCAGAGAAGAGCAAAATTAGATCTAAAACAAAAAATGCAATAAAACATGATAAAAGATACGACTACAAAAATGTGAAGATAAAGAAAACAATGAGAAACAGAAGAACCGAGTTTAAAAACCTAGAAAAATCAGGAAAATCTTGAAAAAATCCAAAGAGGTTGGTAGAAGTACGCATTAAAAATATTTCTTATTTCGTACTAAAATCACCTCAGTAAGAATTTAAGAATTTATGAATTCAGTTTTTAAGGACAAAAATGATTGATAGTTTTTCTTGCTATAAGTAGCCAGTCATTGAACTCTAAACATATTTCAACTTTGTCATGTTATTTACAGTACAGTTAAGTTACTGAACATATTGACCGAGACATGGTGGCATCGGCCCACTACTTCTATGAACTTAATTGGTTCTATTTAAACCAACGGCTTATATTTTAATCATAAGGGTGCGCTTACATACATTAAGGGTTATCTTGTAACAGCGTACCGTGCACGAATCGTTGACTAGCATTCTGGGTTTCCACTGGATGGTCACCTAGTAGTGTCTCTATTCACATACTATAGTATGAATTTAGCTAGCATATTGGCGTTGTTTTGTGTCAAACTGATTGCTTAGTAGCGTTGTTTTATTGGACTAACTGCGAAATTGCGTTGTATTCTTGTACTGACTATATTGGCATTATTTATTATTATCACACTGAGAGTTGATACCTAGTTAGTGATTTAATTTTGTTTTTATCCCTCTGATTAATCGATTTTGAAGGAAAGGGTAAGTGTATTGCGGTTGTGAACCAGGTAATGCGATATCTCTGCCCGTGAAGGCCATTGAAAGGCCATTGAATGCCTGTGAAGAAACCACTTGCCCGTGAGAGGAAAGCTCTTGCTGCTGAAAACCGTCCCCCACATGGGGGTGCGCGGCGGAGGCCCACTTTTCAAGGGTATAAGCTATTGAAAACATTTATCTGGGTATGGCGGGGAATGCTCCATGGTATATTAGTAACGAAGAAATTCGTGCTAATTGCAATGGCAAACAGTGCGCGACTTCTTGAGAGTCAACGCTTAGAAGACCTTCTAAAGCGCGGAAGCAAGTCCAGACGACCTGCTGCGGGCTTTGGTTCAATACGAGCCAGATCTCGCATCAGGGCAACCCTGGAAGCGGCCACGGCATCAGCTATGTTATCAAGCTGAAGAGTAGAGTGACCGCAAAGAGGCAAAAAGGCCTGAGAAGCAAGGGCCACATCACCCGCAAGATATATCATGCTAAACCAGCCAAGCTAGAGGTCCATATGGCAAAGTAAAGTTGATGATGCTTTTTCGATAAGAAACCATTGGAACAGAAATTAAGAGATGTCATCTTGTAGAGCTTAAAAAGTTCAATGAGAATGTTTTCTTCGTTTTTCGATATTGTTTGAAGTAAATGAAAAAAAAATAACCATATTACCAGTATTTTTGAGATATCTGAAAAATTATAAAGCATTACATTTTCAAAAACACCACGTACCATGACTTTCCATTATGCAGTTTTCTTCTAATTTTACCGACTGCGTATCTCGTACCGTTTCAGAGATCCCCATGCAATGCATCCTTATCTTGGACACCCGTGTTCATTAGAGAACCTAATCTAGAAGGATATGAATTTTTGAGAGAAGGATATGAATTTTTGGGAGAAAAGGATGACATAATAAAAGTAAATAGTCTTTCACTTCTTTGATCCTTTTGTTTTGACATTTCACTGCCAACTAGATGAGGTTTTCAAATGAACATCCCCTATATAGTGCGCTCCTGTAGCATTACAGACAGAATTCCTCATGGTTGGTTTATTTCATAGCTCATTGCTAATTGCGATTGCCGACTTATCCATTCTGTAATTTGTTAAGAAAAAAGAAGACATCCCTGCAGGAATAGGAAAAATATTTGGCCACTTCTGAAAACAAACAGTCTAAACCCCATACAATGCTCAACAGAAGTACAATTCAAAAGGGCGACTCTACCATATATATTTAGAAAACTGCAGCTTGTAAGATAAATGTTTACCTTATCCTACATATTTACGTTATCCTACATCAAATAGCATTAGATAGAAAATTGTAAGTAATTTCCGCACAATGTTATTATCTCCGGCTAATTCATTATACCAGAGTGTTGAAAACCTCAACAATGGAAAAACAATGTATAGCCCCATTCTCTTTTGAAAGGAGTCCGCAACGTTAAAGGTAAAACCGTGTTTCTCTGGAACTTTAAAACGTTGATTACAAAGATAATAACAACGGTTCTTTTAAATAACGCCTACCGACGCGCTATTCCATAATTCATATTATTCTACCCGACGCCATTATCTCGCAAAAATGTAATTTAAATTTTCCTTTGAGCCATCAGCTACCATTGTTATTTACTGAATTGAACGATAAAGGAAGTAATTTGCTATTCTCATTTTTTGCGATAGATAAAATACGGAGGGTATTTTTGATGTTTAATGTATATAAACCGGTTCAAATTTCCCCGAACTGAATTATTAATCTGGATGTCTTGAGTTTTTCAATATCCGATGGATGCACCAAGAGCTTACAACGGAAAATTTTGTCCTTTTTAAGTAATAAGCACGATATTGAAAATAGTAGCTATGTTTTAAGCTAAAAAACCAGTAGGAATTGACTAAAAACGGCTTAAAACGTCCTAAAATGCGTATTTGAGTATTATTAGTGTTTTTTTTTGTGTAATCTTTGTTTTCAGCTAAAACAAGTAGAAATGGACGTAAAACGACTTGAAATGTGCTAAACTGCGTATTTGAGTATTATTAGTGGTGTTTCGGTGTAATTTTATGTTTTTAGCTAAAACCAGTAGAAATTGACGTAAAACGACTTAAAACGACCTAAAATGCGAATTTGAGTATAACTAGTGGTTTTTCTGGTAAAATTTTATGTTTTCAGTTAAAACCAGTAGAAATCGACGTAAAATGCGTATTTGAGTATTACTAGTGTTTTTTTGGTGTAATTTTATGTTTTAAGCTAAAACCAGTAGGAATTGACTAAAACGGCTTAAAACGTCCTAAAAGCACTTTAGGATTCTACTAAAGAATTGGAATTTCCCGTCAAATTTTAATATACTGCTGCATAAAATAGCTATTTATGTAACCAGTTACGAAAAGTCCGATTTTGTGTAACGAATGAATGTTTGCGGGACGAGTTTGAATGAGATACACAAAAAAGGCTTTTCGTGTTTCATACTAGATTTTTTCTAATTTTGACTACAAATACCTACTTAGAGAGAGAGTTGTTATTATCAAACTTCAATATTTACTTTTAAACCACTTTGTATCTACTTAATACCGTAAAACTATAGCAACGGTGTGCCACAACCGAAACCCGCAACTGGTGGTAAAACGAACTTTTCATCACTAGTTACGAAAGATTTTACTTTTCGTAACTAGTTAACCATGCAGTATTTGATCTAAAATACGCTGGTGGATGACGCCTGCCCCTGCTTTGTGCAACATCTCACCGGTATTCCCTACTTTTCCGGTTTTGAACCGCTGAATCGAAGTCCTCAATTTGTCGACCAGCCAAAGCTGTACTGATGATGGGTAGACCTCGAAACTAGTATGCAAATGAGTTGGTCGACAAATTGGTGACCACCTACACCCTTTTCACTTTGTTCTGGTTCCGATAACCAGCCAGGTATAGAGCAATATGGGCTGCTTTTCGAACTGAGAGCCATCTGCCATGCAGTATTTCATCTAAAATATGCAGGTGGATGTTGCCTGCTCCTGCTCTGTACATCTGTAACTAATTGAAAATGTTATCCTCTTAAACAAATACAATTCATTAAAGAAATTAATCAAAGAGATGGAGGACAAATATGAAATCTTCTACAAAACGAACATTTTATACTAAAGCAGAAAACATGATACTACACAAAATTGGCTTAAACACACACAAAGTGCACATATTTAACTTTATATGCCGTGTATAATGGGCTGAAGTCTGCATAAATGCATTGGTTCACCGCGGTAAACGAGAGTTCAAGTTCAACTTTTGTAAATGAAAGATCGCTGTCTCCAGGGCAGGAAATATATCGATCGAAAGTAGGTCAGCAAATTGGCTGAAAATTCGATAAAATAATCGTTTGGGCGTAATTGCAATCTCGTGTACTGGATTAAGCGCATTCCTGTTACCTTCCCATTCTCGATGGTGTGCAGAGTCTGCTCTCGTATCTTGCAATTGATAAACGTGTTTTTGACTGCAAATTCGTGTTTTTCTAGACCCTTTTAAATCAGTTTGTCTGTGTTTGCGTCCATAAATCTACTGTATGTGTGCAGAGCTTTTTCATCGTGTTGTGCAGTTAATTTTCGTGATTTCGTTGCATTATTCGTATTTATTCTTCCGTGTGTGGGTCTCAGTAGAGTGTTGGTGCTGTCGAATAACTGTACTATTATCTATCCTGGACTGATCAGAGACTCAATAAGTAATGTTGTAGTATTGGATTCAAAATAACGCAATATACTATACCTATTCTTCTGGTACGTCTTACTGTTTAAGTCTTCACAAAATTCACCTTATAACTCTCCACCAGAGGGGAGAAACTTTCACGTCTTGGCTACAAATTGGCAGTTTGAAAACTTCTAATAAGCCTGGAAATAAATACATGTACGATTCCCGTAGGCACTTATCCCAAAACAATATTCATTTCGGAAAAGACCGCAAGTTCAAATCGAATGAGCGAGGCTGCATCACGTTCAGAGTTCAGAGGTGAATTTATTTTGGTTTCGCATACGTGGCGAAACGCGCTCCCCTCTCTAATTGGCAATAAACATGGCGGAATCCTTTGTGCCGGCAATTCCGTACAAAAGCGACATTTCCATGTAAAACAAATAACGGTTATGGTTGCGTTGAAATTTTGTTAAAATTCGTGTTGTGTACTCAGGTTATTAAAATTAATGGTCTCCGCTTTTATTCTGCGCCCTCTTTTATAATTAGCGCAGTCCAATACCTGTAACGCAACAACAACAGTTACATTCTACGTTTTTTCATTCCAAATTATACATGCAAAGTTTATTATAAACTTGATGAAGTGCTAAAGTTGTAACGACTTTCCTTCACTCCTTTCTCTCTAATCTAAACTTTAACTGAACTACGGTAGGAAGTTATTTATAGTAATTTTCGTCTTGTCCTCGTACGTAGAAAGTGTACACTTACATTTTAGCAAATTAAATATATTGTCTTAAAGCGTCAGTCGAGTTCCGCTTGTAAATTACTCTTTTCACTAAGCGCGAGCTTTCCATTTTGATACCCTTCTTGTGCGGTTAGAATGGGACTAAAATAACAGAGCAAATTATACAACGCTAATTGAATTAAATTCTGAGGAAATGGAATCGATCCGGAGACAAAAACCCCTCATTTCGAGACAAGTCAAAAACATGTTATCTATTATCTCGAATGATTTATATGTACTTATTGTGTTGTATAACCCCTATTATTATTATTATTTGGACGAGTTAATTAACGAAGTTATATCTCTAAATAGAAATGGGGTAAAAGGCTTTATGTTACGTGGGCTATCGACCTTAATGGTGGCATTCATTTGATTTTATTCATTAACTTAAATAAACCGTCAATAATGTTAAGAAATGCAGGCCGTGCCCGACTGGTCCGGTGCGGCTTCTGTTAAGGATTGGGAGGGCCGTTAGGTTCGGCGACTATTGGTGCGTCGTGCGTCGAATGGTTTGTTGCTTTTGTTTGTGCCATTTTTAGGTTTTACTTACATGTTTACGATTATTGTTTTACTGCTCGAGTCGCTCACTTGTACCTTCTCACTCCCAAGCTTTTAAAGCAAAAAGTGTTTTGCCATATATTTCGCTCGTATAACATTTTTCCGTCTTCCGACTAAATGTGCACCAATTTCGACGACCAATCATGGTTGTCCAATGACTTTTTAAAGAATGTCGTGGTTAGAGGTGAAAACGCGTTAGTAAGTCGCGAATTAGTCGAAGTTAAAGTCACTCAATTGATGCTGTGTTGTCGAAGATTTATAATTATATCAAGTTTTCTTATGCGACTAGAAGCAGCGTCGCTTGCGGTTTAAAAAACCAAATACCTTTGTGCATTTCTTGGGAAGTTCTGACGTAGTGCCGAAGTCGTCTGCCGACCATGAAATAATTATTAATTAACCAAACCTAACGGCCTATACTTAAAACAGTACACTAGTAGTTTTTATAGAAAAATAAGAGCTAAGGTATAGAGGTAAGTAAACTCTAGTAAACGAGGATGGCGTACTTACGTACTTACTTGATACCATCAAGTAAGTGGGCGCAAACTAGTGGTATTCGGAAATCGGATAAATTTGTAAATTTTATAACACAAAATACAAAGAGAATATGCCTATGACCAACTCACTTAGCCCTACCGTTTAGTGCCCTGTGTTAGAACGCACAAGTGCTAGTACGCTGAACACAATTAATTGAATTAATGAGGCCTTGCAGACATATACAAATAACTAAGCTTGACCTCTCCTATAATCTATATATAATTATGCCGGCCACCAACTGACCAGTCATTGGTTAGTAGGAATGCGCAACTAGTAATTAAAATACCTCGAAATGACCAGGTCCAATGCGGAAGAATTGTAGGGGATCCAGTTCAAAAAACCGAAAAGATATGTCGAGACTATTTCCGCAGACTGAAGTGGACCACTGTGGCAACAACATTAATGCATAAATTATTTTGTAGAATCGGCATAATTCTAGAGCTTCATTCGGTAGGAGGATATATCAAGGCTGTATTATTAAACTGAGTGTTTAACAGTTCGAGATTTGATCTGCAGTGGAGCAAAATCTGCCAAACGATGAACTCAAAGAGAAGCATAACGTTATTGCGCAGTGTTGAGCAAGGCAAGATATGACCAGTTAACCCCTGGCTTGCAGGGTTTATTTTCTTGAAACTGGAGAATTCCATTGTCCTGTTGAATGACGCCCCGTAATGACGTGTATTTGTTAGTAATTAATTTCCGGGGTCTCTCCGGGAGAATTTTGCTTCCCAGAATGAAAAATTGGGCGTAAATTCGTGTGGTTGTATATCCCGCGACGGAAGCTGGGAATGCCGAATCAAACGTAGGCAAAATTGGGAAGGCCAGCAATCGTGAAGATGATTAATTGTGTGGCCTACAGGATTCTGCAGATACCAAAAGTAAAGATGAAGGTTGTTCACCTGCATCGAGTAACGAGATACCATGGAATTCTGTCTGTAACGGACGAAGAGCCTTAAGAAAAAGGCCCCCACCTGTTAAGGAATGGTGCAGGCCGTCTCCGGCTGGTCCGAAGCGACGTTGGTTAAGAATTGGTGCGGACCTGATTCGGCGACTTTTGACAGAACTATCAATGCCACGTGCGAAGGATGATATATAGTTTTGTTTGTGCTATTCTTAGATGTTATATGTCCATATGTATTCTTTTATGTTTGAGTAATTTCAGGGAACTTTCAAGTTTTAGGCTGCTGCGGTCAGTCAGTCTGATACTCATCAGGCCTTAAGCTAGAAGAACGGAGTGATAGTAGAGAGCGTTAATAAAGTGTTTAGTAGTGAATAGTCAGTTATTATCTAACTATTATTAGGCATTTTGTAATGGTATATAATTTTGCAGCCCATAAATACAGTGTGTATATTTTTGTTTATTGAATGTTATGATCAATACTGCCTAATGTAATAAAATAAATATAGGTTTCGTGCACTTGACGTCACAATTTGAACCTGGGGGTATGACAACATAACCTCGCCCATTTAAATTACATGTAATTTAATGACATCTATGCATTTAATTATATTTTTTTTCAATTATCTTAAATCGAATGAAACTTACCAAGTACCACCAACCTTTTTTTGCTTCAAAACTACTTAAAATTCAGACAAAGGAGCATGGAAATAGAGGTTTGGCGTTTCCAGTAGATTCTAATAAAAATAGATTCTAATAAAAACTAGGAAGGAAGGGGTTACTAAAAGGTATAATATGATCACTTGGCTAGAAGCTGGAATAAGATATATAAACATTTGTAGGTGTGAATTCTAAGTCATATACGCCCTGGACTTGAAAATCGTGCACCAAATCCAAATAAGTCGAGCACTTTTGTGTCTACAAGGAAATAATTATAAAAAAAATTTGATGGGTATGGTCAGAAATAGATAACACGAATTATAACAGTTTGAAATACTCGAAACCTTTTTATGCCTCAAAACTACTTCAAATTTAGACAAAGGGGCATGGAAATAGAGGTTTGGTGTTCCCAACTGATTTTAAAGTATATTTTTAAACTGTACCTGAAGCAGATTAAGGGTTATGTAGGCAGAATCTGCAAAGTTCCAATTTTATGTAATTCCTGTACAGTTATGAGGCAATGCTATCCAATAGCTCCGACCTGGATATGGGAAATGTACTGCTTAGAACAACTTACTTTTATTTCAGGGTAAATATCTTAACAAATATTAAAATATGCATGAAGGCAGATTTTTTCCATTTATGTCAATGAAATTTTTTGTGGTTGTTTTACCACCAAGTTCGATGACAGGTCACGTGCTGCATGAAACCTATTAAAAATATGCTGAACTGCCTAACTAGGTTAGCGTTGGTCAAGGCTTAAAACCATATTGAACCCAATCAGTATGGTGGTGCACACGACGTTAAATTTGATTTTCTGAATAAATCGAGTGTGGGAGAATTGCGGCTTTGTAGTGCGATTTGTGCAAAGCTTTTATTGTTTAAACAAACATTGAGTCTTTTTAAGAGATCACTGTTTTCGTGGTTTGCTTTATGCTTAAGCGGCGAACTCAGAGTGCGCGTGTCTTTATATTGTTGTTTTTCAGCAATAACGATTGAGTAGGGTAAAACAAAGGGGTTTATTTTGAGACACTTAGTGCGATATGTGAGGTCGCGACTGGGAGTGAGGACATCATCACTGTTGTAGCACCTCTTCCATTGGTCAAATGACGCTTGCTGTTTATCTGTCCATTCCCATCGAATTTCTTTCTTAAGTAGTTGGTTTAACGGGGCGGCAATTTTTTAAAAGTCTGGCACAAAGCGTCGGCACCACGACACAATTCCCAGGAATCTAAGGAGACTCCGTACGTTACAAGGTGGGGGATATTTCTCCACAGCGGACACTCTGTCAGGGTCTGTTTACATTTCTTCAGAAGTAACCAAGTGACCCAAATGCATCAGCGACCTGCGTGCAAACTGGCACTTAATAGGGTTTTCCTTCAGGTTAGCTTCTCTTAAGCGGCGGAATACCTCTCAATTGTTCCTCAAAAGTTGCTTCCAACACAATTATGTCATCCAGGTACGCAAAACAAAATGGATAAAGGCCCTATTACGCAGTCCATTAATCTTTGGAACTTTGCTGGGGCTGAATGCAACCCGAAAGGCATTACCCTGAACTGAAATAAGCCGTACCCAAGAACAGTAAAAGCGGTGACCGGTTTACTAACTTGAACTTCATTTGAAGATTGCATTAATACGGTAGCCGGCAAGCAACCATTTTGGTGACGTCATTCACCTTTTTAAAATCTATGCAAAGACGTGGTGTTCCATCTTTCTTGCGCGCAACCACCAAAGGTTAGTTCAGCCAAGGACTGATGGACGGTTATATAACATCTTCTGTTAACATCCGCTGTACTTCCGTATTGATTACTTTTTGCATTTTTGGATTTCTTGGTCGATCGGAAAAATATCCAAAAGCGACGGTTAACTTCAGCGTTCCTAATCGTATGGGTATGTGATAAGCTTTTAGCTTTGATTATACTGATGGTGTTTCCATTGGTTGCACGAGCAAAGTTGACTTGAGAATTGTGAAGAAAGGACGAATGCTCCTTTCTTGACACATAGTTTTTATGAGTTTCCCAATATATGAAATGGCGGCACCAGTGTCAAGTAGGGCTGTGAAACTACGGTCTTGTATTCTAATCTTCATACGGGGTTGTATGTCTTGAACGATAGGCTTCTTGCTACTAACTGTATATTTCGAGGACTCGGTACAACTCTGTTCTAGTTTTCCAGCTTCTTAAATTCCGGGCAATTCCTCTGTGTGTGACCTTTGTTTCCACACTTACAGAATATCCAATTTTCATTGCTTTTCGGTTTAGCTTTGTCGGATTAGCTATTGGCTTGTTCTATTCTTCTCACGGTCGGTAGGTTGCGATGCTCAAATAGCACGGTTACGTCCTCAAGATGTCTTTTTGAAGTCCTTCTGCTGACATAACTGACCAATTTAGGACCTAAGGCTGACGCCCTAAGGACGTCCCAGCGGAGGCAATATGTCAGATCCCAAAGATGTCTCGAGGCAGACGTCCTTAGGCCCTCCCCACTAACGCGAACGGGACCTCCTAAGAACGTTCCGTTTGATCCCGTAGACGTCCGCAGGCAGACGTATTTGAGCCCTATTTAAAGGGTATAATTTGACGATCTGATCTTGCAAATCGATTGCGGTAACCATGAAAATGTTAAATCATACAAAAGTCCTTCAGGATTTTAAATGTCACCTCGTTCTTTATAGATTTGCGAGAACTCTAAGATCAATGCTGAGATTATTAGCTAACTTTGCGGTTATCTAGAATAAAAAATACATAGATATGGTTTAGTTATGTTTATTGCCATATTCGTTGTTAATATAAACACAAGTGTTAATTTTAAATACATAATAGTATATTATTAAACGAGCTTTTTATGATTTAGCTCTAGACGAGCTCTAGATTTTTATGACAGAGCCATTATTCCCTTAGGGGGACGTTTGCGTCACGAGCCGCAGGCGAGGGGCGCAAGACTCCCGTGGGAATAATGGCCATAAAAAGCGAGTATAATACTATACTTTGTCCACGGCCATTGTCTAATATTTACAAATTATAAAATCTATAGGTAGTGTAAATAAAATTATTGAAATGTCAAAGTGACACTAGCGTTTGACGGCAAAACCGGTGCCACCAATGCATTTTTTACGCTGCGGCATTTGATATTGCATTGTTGCCTACTCCTACTGGTTGCCAAGGCAACATATGTAATTTAAATGGCGAGCGGGAATAATGATATTTTTCCCGCTGTGTCAACTCATATATCCCTCTGACGCTATATGAGCCCAATTTAACTTTTGTCAGCAAGCTGAATATCAGTATATTATTAAGTGGTCGTGGACAAACTACTTATAGTACATTTGTTGGAGAAAGACAAAAAATTCTGCTTTGTGGCAGTGATTGATTTAACCAATAATTGATACTACAATATACATTATGTGTTTAATTGAGGACATATAAAATTGAGTTGCCCCAACCCTGAGTGTAGGAAGAAAACACTACTGAATACTCGGGGGTGGAGTGTTTAACTAAAATGTATAGAACTGGACATCAAGTAAGAATAATAAGATATTTACATACAACATACATGCACATACAGACATAGACCTAGGTACTTGGTACTTACAATATTATTTACTTTGCCCTTATGCCTGGTTTATACCTCAAAAGATTAACCAGTATAAACTAAGCAGTCCAGGCATTAGATAACGGAGAATGTTAGGTAGTAGTAGGTACAAGCCTTTGGGTTAATCACTTTTCTTCGGAGCTTTCACTAAAAGTTTTATTATGACCACAGATTAGACAATTTAATAAAAAGTCTCTTTTGTGACCGATTGACAATGTCAATCGGTACCGTCGACCGTCGGTGCTACCGCCGCCGCTATTAACGTGGCTGCCTTCTTTGATCTTTGCCAATCCCGATCGGTTCTTCGGGCGTTTCCGCAGTCTTTCGTTCGCTTTCATTTGAATCATTTGGCGCGCGACTGCCGCGACCCAAAAAGTAGTAGAATAGAAAGTTGATTCACGTAGAAAAAGTTCTTCCAGGGTGACGGTCGTATTTTTCAATAGATAATGATAATATATAATGTAGTAAGAAAAAATCAATAAAGAATTTGCGGGACAAACAGTAGATAAGATTTTGTTTAATGATGGCAATTATGGCAGCTTAATATTTTACTTCCAAATATCCATAGATTTTCCTTTTAAAACTAAATAAATTTTATAATTCAAATAGTCTTTTTTCTTAAGGAGCACCTATTATATATTGTTTAATGATGGCAATTATGGCAGCTTAATATTCTACTTCCAAATATCCATAGATTTTCCTTTTAAAACTAAATAAATTTTATAATTCAAATAGTCTTTTTTCTTAAGGAGCACCTATTATTATGTTTTTCTAGTTATTTTATTTTTTTCGTCCTCTTAGAGACGTCATATAGACGTCTTGCTGGGGTGGTCGTACGTCGTCCCGAGAGTGACGTCCCAGTAACGTCTGCTAGGGTCAAAAGACGTCGCTGACGTAAAATGACTAAAATGGGCCGTCTCTACGACGTCTCGCGCTACTTGGGTGCTTTGATTATGGGTATCTCTGACGGTTCTGGACCATGGTGCGGTCTTCTATCATGACGTACATCTGAGAGCCTTAGTTCTCCTAGCATTGATAAAAACGCATGATTGATAAAAACGTTGCTAAATCAACAAAGTTGTTTTTTTTAATCGACCGCCAGTTTGGCGACGGAAATATAAAGGACGATCTAGTCGTGATTTTATATCTATTTGGGGATTTTATATCCATTTGGATAAACAATTCCTTGGATGCCTGATAACACCTTGGCAACGAGGTGTTAAACCTAAGTTACACTTGTTTGATATGTTGAGGTTAGTTTGAACAAATGAGTTCCCAATTACGCGGGAATTGGGAACTCATTTGTGTTATGCACCGCGTTTGTGATATGTACAAACGCGGAGGTTTTTGTGCATATTTGAACAAAAAAACTTCAAAGTCTTACCTTAGAAACGGAATTTCATTTTGCATTCGGCAAATATTAAAGTATGCAAGAGGTAACGAGAGAACGAAGAACGAGCAAACCTTAACGACTCAATTTGTTAATCTGTCAGAACTTGCCAATGGTGCACAAGACGCCAGCTCCGAGTTGTCCATTAAGAACTGCGCTGCTTGGTAATGCCGAGTAGCATTTGGGTACAGACTGGTTCTATAACCCCCAATTCCCTTAAAGAAAAACACAAAAGCTCTTTTTAAAGTAGGTACCCATACTTCTATATACGTTTTCTATTAGCACTGGTATTCAGATAAGATTTAAGCATTTGATTTTTTAATATTTGATTTCAAGGCTAATTCCAGAAAATCTTTGCATTATGTGTTAATGGTTTACATAATGTATCGTATGATGAATGCTATTAAATCGTAACCTAATAATGAATGTCATTAAATTGTCGAAAACTTTGTAAAGCCGCCTAGTTAAGTTTAGTAATTATTGCAATGTCTTTTTTTTTAAATGATGATTTTTAGCGCCCAAAACTTATAATTTACGGACTAGTGTCTAACTATAAAAAACAAAAATAATCCTGATATATTTGTATATTCACCATAGGGTTTTAATAAGTGAATAGTATACACTATTTTTACAGAAACTGACCAAACTCCGCTACTCCCATCACAAATCTTCTCCTGTCTATGGTTTATTTACAGTCTCGGTTTTAGTACTCGATTTTAACGGATTGTTCGTATAAATACCACAAAAGGTTCATAACTCCTTCCTATTGGTGATTTATCGCTTATCTTGAATAACTTCTTGAATCCAATACCACACGCGATGCATGAAGAATTGATTTACGTTGGGCGGCAATGAAAGGAACACTTATCGGTGGTTAGCGACAGGACTTGTGGTTTTATACCGTGCAATAAATTTGACACAAACAAGCTCAAAGAAAAATAATGTACGTTTTGTTTGTATTTTTAATTCTTCGATTTTATTTTAGCGACATTTTTTATATTATTATTTTTTATAAATGTTTTTTTGATATTGTGCAAACCCGGACTTGTTATATATCTAAATTTGTCTTTATTTCTATTTCTATATATAGACATAGTGTTGAATAGAAAAATGTATCTTTCTTCTTTCAATATTCATTTCTATTCAACAACAATTCATAGCTGACTTAGTAAGCATTTTCATTGAGTATTTTCATTGTATACATGGTAGCAATGTCTTAAATACGTAGTTAGGTGTACTAAATGGACAGCGTGTTTTGAATTTTGTTTTGAAATGTCAGAAAGTAGGAAGTGTTCCTGTTTGCGGCTTTAGTGAGCGAAGCTTTAAAAACTAGATTTTTTTTTTAAAAAATTCTTATTTCTGTCGAACTAGACTGCACAAAGTTCTGTTAATTCTAAAGTCCTATTTAAATATTTTATTGTACTCTCTTTGCCAATAGCCTCAAAATATCTATTAAGCCAATCGCTCGACTCGTTTAATTTATTTTATTATTTATTACGTGAAAAGCGACAAAATTAATAGATTATTTTTTCCCTCTCTTTGATCCCTTATATCTATTTTTCATTAATTTGTTAGAGGAAATATTTTCAACATCAGAAAACATGATTCTGATATTTCAACTGATACATCGTGTCTGCTATGGTAGTTCTCTTATACCATTAATCTACAGTTCAATCTCCATGTAACATCTGAAACTCATAGCAAACTTATATACTTGCACATAAATTTGAGACTGCACTTTTTCCAAATTCTATAAAAAAAGAAAATATTGCCGTCTTGAGTACGGAATAATCAATTCCTACTGCGTCATAAGGGTATATTAGGATGTAAAATAAAAGAAAACGAAATATAATAGGTCATAAAGCGGTTTAGAGCTTGTTATAATAAAATTTCCGGTTCCCTCTAATACCGAATATTTTGATCATAAACTGCTTTATTAGCGTGAGATATAAAAGAATTAATAAATCCTTCCTTCGTCGTAAATTTTAGTTTGTTGCCATGAAAAGAACGCAGGAGATTCGAAATACGAGCAGTGATTTTGATTGCAGTTTTATTATACAAAAAACTTTATTCACCTTTGTTTCTCTTATTCTATTTCAGTCACTTAACCCATTGAATGAAAATCACTATACAGGGTCACGCTTCAGTACGGCAATATAAATGTGCGTGGGTATTCTGTCGTTAAAATTGAGATTCTATAAAATGCCTCAAACAGTATTCTTTAGATATCTATATGCATGGTGTCCATATTTTATACAAAAATATTTATTTAAATATTTCTAAAACCCATTGAGACATTTTATTTAAGGAATTTTTGCATCGTTTCAGTGTCAGCAGCTGTGCCTGTCTCAAGAAATCAATTCAAAACTACTTCCCTATTTTTAGGAAATGTCATATTTCCCTAAAAAATTAAGAAAAACTACTTCTTTAAACTGATCTATTTAAGTTATTGTTGGTTGCACCAAATTATGATGTAAATGAAAACTTTGTTGATAATGTTACCCTGAGAAAGCTGGACTCAGTCAAATTTTTCCTAACAGCTACCATTTTTAAAAATATAAATTTCTTTTGCATTTTTGGAAAGATGCAATTGTTAGATCTAAAAGTATTATTAGTAAAAATGACAAATGTGACAAAGAATAAAAAGTGACAAAGGTTTAAGACAAAAGTTGATCATATTCATAGTAAATACATCTTTAAAATTGTATCTACATAAGTTGTTTAGAGCTACTAATAATTTGATTAGATCGATTAAAAAAATATTTAAAATTTGGTTTTTGAGAATGTTTTAAATTGATCAAGTAGTTCTAGAATAATGATATAGACACAAAAGTGGTACATAATTTTACCTCGATTAAAACTGATAGCTGTAATTTTTTACTTATGATATACCCTAGAAAGAATAATGGCCGTAAGTCCGCTTTATTGAAAAGCAACCGTTCACCTATTCGGATCAATTTGAATCTAATAAAAAAATCTTTCTAAATAACTTACCATTTTTTTATATTTCTACTCAAAAAGAACTAGAATTATATTATCATTCAAAGATGTCAGCTTTCAGAAAAAAATCTAAAAAGCGCTGTTTTTAAAAGTAAAATTTGCTACCACTTGTCTATTTACTTCATTTTGCTGGAGGTTATACCGTAGGTAGATTAATTAAAAAAAATCTTAGAAATTTAGAGTTTGTCAATTATTTAATAAGTCACGAATTTTCAAAAATGTAGAAGTCGTTTTGAATTGATTTACCGCAATTCCTTTTTCATTCATCCCACTCATGATCTGCTAGTTTCTGAGATATCTTTAAAGATTTCTCACTTCAAAGTGTTAAAACTTTATTCGACTTTGTTTTTTGTCTTTATAGCTCTTAGCATTTCTGAAATATTAACAAATAATTTGATTAAATATTTATGTTCTACATCATTGGAGACACAACTGATAGACACTGTAGTCTTACATTTTTCTAGGTTTATATCTCCCAGTACCAAACCAAACATATTTTTTTTTGTCTTACGCCACTGATTGTTTCATTTCTCAATATCAATCATCTTAAAATCGCATTTTTTTTCAAAAATGTGCATAAGTATCTAGGAACGCACTAAATTTTTCCATGGGAAGTGAATCTTCTTCATGTGTACTTGAAAATGGAAAATGGAAACTTCATATAGGTTTGTCTTATGGAAAAAATATATGAATTACTAGATTATTTTACAAGATTTTTTTTTATAAACAAAAAAATATCTTGTAAATCTTTTTTCTCACTAATTAAAGGGGCTCTCTACAGTGATTTTATAAGTTTCTTCTTTTTCGAATAAAAAAAAAACCATTTTTATGCACAGCGTTGAAGCAAAAAACAGATTTACATCAAACTAATCTCACTAGCAGAATTAATTTATTTAAAAAATTGTACCGATAGCAAATGTTAAATAAAATGCAAAAATTAGTTTTTATATTTTTTTAAGTAATATTACTGAAATTAAAAAATTTGTAGTTTTTTTAAACATTCAAACATGGGAGGTTTTTCGACAAAAGTATACAAAAACTCTTATTATTTTGACTTTCTCTGTCACGTGGTACTATTCATTGTAATTCTTTCAACAACAGTATGTGTAATAAGTAAGGTATACAGGATGATTTATAAGTGTAGACCATAAATGAAACCCTGTATTCTACAAACAAGGTTTAGAGGTAGGTTTTTGTAAAACCGGTGCGCCGTGCGAAGGATGTGAGAAGATCCTCTCTTCGCTACTAATTCGAACAAAGAACTAAAAAACAATCTTTTGAAAGTCACTGATGGATTCACAACTTGTAAAATTCCAAAACTCGTCCGTTCGATTATTCTGTATAGTTCTTCAGCTAACTAGGATATCGCGAAGAGAAGAAAAAAAAATTTTTTTTTGTGAACGAGATTTTTTTAGAAAAATTCTGCTTCGAAGAAAGTTTACTTAAAAAATAAAGCTTTCACGACCCTGTAATGGATGGAACGCTCAATCCCCCTTGTAAGTTAGTCAAAGAGTGAGCCTATCCGATATGTTTTTAGTAAAGAAAATCCGACTAACCGTTTTCGAGACATAAACTTTAAAATTTGGTAGTAAAGTTGGCTTGGTACGTTTTGTTTGGCCAGCAGTTTATTTCAAAAAATTGTCAATTTTCAATGAAACTTTGACAACCTGTAATAAATTGTTCTGCGATGTTTGGTTAAGAAAGTACAGAACGTTAAAATGCTATTTAAAAAAAGCAAATTTTAAGATTTTTTAAAAGCCACTATATTGTAAATAGATTTGGTTGGTGTGGGCTACATGCAAGACATATATAGAAATAAAAATGATATCGGTTGGTCCACCACTAGCTCGCATATATAGCCAAGTATCATTGGATATATTTAATAAAAAAGTGGCAACGCCTTGATATTCCAAATCTTGTTTTATGGGCACATTTAAAGAGTTTTGTATACTACATAACGTGTGCTACCCACCTTAATGATAGCACACGTGGTTAATGAATTTCGGTGGCAGAAAGTGGAGATCCATTTACTCCAGTTAATCCCACAAGGCAAACATTCAAAAGTAATTCTATCAATCCAATAAGCCTTTCAAATCTACAGGTGAACCTAGGACATGGTCGCACAGCGAACGTCAGCCAATCGATAAGCAAAGGTCAACAAACACAAGATGCGACTATACCAGGGCATAGCAAAACGTTAATACAAGATAATAAGTTAACAGCTAAAAATTTGACATATAAAGCCTTTCAGCCGAAAAGCTCTACTATAGGAAGCCCACAAAATACACGAATAGACAATACTGATGATCAAATGTCGACCACCGAGAAAATAGAGAAAAAAAGGCTTAGATTTCATGACAGCCCTATAACACCAAATTCAAATAAACGATAATGCAATGAACGTGATAAGATTGCTAAGGAAACGTCCCAGGTGAGTTAGATAATGATTTTACCGATAAGGGTTTTGAAAACCAACAAAGTTTGGAACAATTATTTCAAAAGTTCTTTTTACTAATGAATGACATCGCTGAGATATTGGACCAAGACCAAGCAGGAAATTTCACGATTCAGAAAGAAGATAAAACGAAACTCAGGAAATCACATTTACAAATTCAGCAACAATTTACAACATTAATTTTTAAATTAGGACATATGGAAAATGAAAATTTGAAAACCAAATTGATTGGCCAACTAACTCGTATGGATAATCAATCAGTAAAAGAGAGCGAATACACAAGAACTACAAATCAACCTACAAGAAGCTTTGCAGATACTCTAAAGCAAGGGGGGAAGGATAACTTTTCAACTAAAAGTAACCCAATTCAAGTAGACGAAAAGACTTGGAGTACGCCGCAAACGCAACAAAAACATGAAGCCATTATACGATACAACAATATAAATGATCCAAGGAAAGCCCTAAACAAATTACGTAAAGATATTGGTGATTTAGATAAAGGAAATGGATTTAAATACATTCGCCATACAAGAACTGGGGCAATTGTAGTTGAAAGCTTTAACACCGAACAACAAACTACACTAAAATCAGCTCTAGCAGGAAAAGATCATTTAACTACAAAAGAGACACAAAGATCCAATACTATGTGTATGCTTACCGATGTTGATGACTGTGGCTTCACAGATGACCAGTTTCTAGAAGAGCTGGAAAGACTCAATGATGACATAGTTACAGAATTAGGATATTCGATCATAGACAAAATACGAGTAGTGGCAAAGCGAAAGTGCCGGAACCCAATGCAGGAAAATTGGATTCTAGAAGCAGAACCAAATATTGCAAAACGGTTCCTCTAAAAAGGAAAAATATTATTCAATATCGTAACTGTTCACGTACAAGAGCATTTAAATTTGGCTCACTGTTTTAAGTGTTGTGGCTTTGGACATGTAGCGAAATATTGCAACCAGGAAGAATGTTATTACAAGTGTGGTGGAAAACATGGTGGTAGTGAATGTTACGAAGAATTGAACTGTCCCAACTGTACCAGAATCAAACTTCGAGACCGAAACCACTCAGCAAGAGATCAAAACAAATGTTCAATCTTCCACGGAAACTTACATCCTATCGCAATAATGTAAATTATAAGGATTTTTTATAGTTTTCGGCAAAAGCTGAACAAACTGGCAAATCTTGTTTCGTCACCAATACCACAGATAAGATCATACTTAGTGCGATACATCAAAACGTAAGATCAATCGGAAACTCCACTGATCTACTAGAACTCATGCTTGAAGAACACAAAACGTGTCGGATACTATGCATTACCGAACATTGGAAGAGCTCGACAACACTTAAAAGTCATCAAATAGATGGTTTCCATTTGGCAACTAACTACTGCAGGAAAGAAGAAAATGCTCATGGCGGCTCAGCTATTTTTCTTGAAGAATCTGTATCCCACACCATAAGAAACGATATTAATGTGTGTGAGAGTAGAAAGACAATGGGAGTGTTGTGCATGTGAAGCCGAATTTGGTGACCAAAAAATTATTCTGGTGTGTGTCTACAGACCTCCAGATGGAGAGTATGCTGTGTTAACTGAGAAATTAGAAGCTATTTTAGTTATGTGCTTTAAAGAAAATAAAATACGTTTTTTTTCAAGCGGACTAAAAGTACGTCATTTGTTTTCTCCATACGCACACCTAAAGTGGGCTTTCAAATCCTGAGACCAAAAAAGTAGCAAAAAAGTCCTAGGCAGTAAAAGTAAAGTCAAAAGTCACCGCTAGTGTCATGGTGGCGCACATATAAACGATTTTCATTCAACAAAATTATTTTAATAATAGATGACACCAGATAAACCGATCTGAGTGTATTGCCATCTTTACATTCTTGTTGAAAAAACAAAGGACAGAAATACTCTCAGAGCACTCAAGAGCACCATCGGAAACCGTTATTAGTCGAAATCGCATAGGTTCTCGAATTCTGAATTCGTCTGTTAAATGTCATGCGCGTCATCATATTTATCTGTCAATGTGACATTTATTAATTTAGTATTGAAAATAATGCTACAAATTCTTAGTTTACCATAATCATTGGTTATTATTTAATACATTAAAACCATTGAACATTGAAAACCACCATTCTAACATATTCTATGTATTTTACAAATAATATACACAATTGGGTAAGTACCTAGACCCGCTTAAAGAGGATGAGAGAAAATTGCAAAACTGAACCACTTTTAAATAGATTTCTTATTTCTTGCATGCTTGAAAAAAAAATAGTATATGTTACTCGGAGTAAAAGGTCTTTTTGTGCTTCGCCCAGTTGCAGGCCTCAGCTTCGCTTCGGCCGTCAATCTCTGGGCTCAGCACGAAAAGACCCACTTTTACTCCTAGTGACATAATCTACTATAATTGCGGGTGACTTCAATATTGACTTCTTCTCCAGCGATAATAAAACATTTGACGTCATGTCTGTGATGACTTCTTATAATTTTAGATTGGCAGTAAACCAAGCAACTAGAGTCACAAGTAACTCAAATAAGTGTATTGATAACATAATGACTAATATACATACCGGTTTCACAATTGATATCTTAGAATATCATATATCGGATCACACGACGCAGAAATTATCTTTCGTGCTTCCAAGAAAATTGAATGAATCTCATGTGGATAAGAGATTATTCAATGGTGAGAGTTTGAGTAGTTTTAAGGACTTGCTGTCAGGACAAAGATTTGAAAGTGTATACAGTTTGGACAAACATTTAGTAGACAAACAGTGGAATGTATTTTCCTTGGTAGTATCAAATATGTTTAATGCCGGTTTTCCATATATAAAGATATCAATTAGGAGCTCTAACAAAGCTACATCTCTGCTAGGTGATCATGAGGTATCTAGTTGTAAAAGGATACTGGATGCTTTTAAAAGATGCTAATAGTCTAGTGAGTTCAAAAAAGTCAAAATATTATGCTAATAAAATTAGAAGTTCAGACAACAAATCAAAAACATGCTGGAATATTGTTAACGGGATATTGGGCAAACGTTGCAGGCAAGAATTAATAGCGGATAGCGATACAAATAAGAACTTATCAGATGAATTCAATAAATTTATATTACACGCCCCGATTAAATTGCTGAAGGGTTTGAGCTGTGTCCCGTTCACTGCTGTGGATAGCGCTAGTCCAGAAGTCATTTCATTAGATCTGGTAGATGACAATGAAATCTTAAATATTGTTAAAAATCTGGAAAATAAATACAGCAGTGGGTATATTAAAAGCCATAATCGCACCAGTTCTAAAACCAATTGCATACATATTGAATAACTCACTGAAGTTTGGAATGTTCCCAGCGCGACTGAAGTTGGCAGTGATCGTACCAATATACAAGAAGGGAAACATAGAGGATTTAAAAAACTATAGACTCATAAGCCTGCAGCAAAATTTTTCAAAACATTTTTGAGAAAGTAATGTGTAATAGAGTCACTGATTTTCTGTTAAAAAATATCCGGTTGAACGAATTCTAACATTTTTCGTTTCAGCTATTTTTCGCTTTGTAGAGTCAGTACTAAGCTGTATTGATAAGAAAACAATACCAATGGGAATATTCTTGGATTTGTCTAGGGCCTACGACACACTGGATCATGATATTTTAATGACTAAATTATCAAATTATGGAATAAGAGGCAATACACACGATTGGTTAGGTTCGTATTGAACTCGTAGGCAACAACAAGTAGTTATTCGTCAATATAATAAGAAATCGTTCTCGGATAAGCTAAAAGTGTCATTGGGTGTGCCACAGGAAAGCATACTTGGCCCATTGCTGTTCTTAATATATATAAATGACATAACTGAATTGCAGGCGACTCAGGTTAAATTTGAAATAATAAACCATGCAGATGACACAAGCCTTCTTGTTATGGGATCAACTATATCGACTCTGTTCAGGGATGCCAAGGAAGTTATTCAAAAAGCTAATTTATGATTCTCAAAAAAACAAGCTTGTACTTAACAACAGCAAAACAAGTGTGTGTGTGTATCTTTCAGACAAAAAGGACCACTTTAGACATACCCTTAGCAATAAACTTAAACAACGTTGAAATACATATTAGTGAAACGACCAGGTTTTTGGGGATGGTATTGGACAGTGCTCTCACGTGGCAGCAGTATGTTGATTTTCTTGCAGCACAGCTGCATAAGGTGTGCTATACATTTAGAGTGTTATACAAATACCTGAACAGGCGAACCAGGAAAATGATTTATTATGCCAATTTTGAATCTCACCTTAGATACGGCATTATGTTTTACGGACACTGTAACATAGTAAACCAAATTTTTGTTTGTCAAAAGCAGGCACTAAGGATGGTGTTAGGACTAAAGTTTAGAGAAACATGTAAAGGTAAATTTAGGGAATTTGGTATACTTACAGGACACGCGATATATATCCAAGAATACATACTGTTTTTCTTTAAAAACCAGTCTCTATTTGAGAGTCACGCTCCAACAAATATTCGCTCGACAAGAACAAAAGATTATATTCTACCGAAACACAGGTTAACACTTTACGCAACTGGATCCTATTATAATTGCATAAAATTTTTAAAAGTATAAAAAGTATAACTCATCTGAACCAATTCAAAGACCGCCTTTTTAAATTCTTATTGAATATTGAGCCATATATCATAGCTGATTATATTAATTTAGTCACTTAAGCGCACTCGTATTATTTTGTTGGTTTTTTTTCTCTTTTGTATTGACGTTATTTCCTTTTACGTCCATGTGCATAATTTTGAAATAAAGATGATTTATTATTATTATTATTATTATTATTAATAAAAAAAAGCGAAAATAGATACAAAATAAATAATATTAACACTCAACATCCAGAATGGATTACCAAAGCCCTAGAGAAATTAATTAAAGGGTAATTACAGATTATGTATCAAAATAAATGGCGGTCGTTTAAAACATTTACCCGATTCGAAGTTTGTTTTCAACATCACTCATTCAATTAGTTGTCGTTTTATCAAAAATAAATATTTTTTTAAATCATTTGGAGGATTTATATCAGCAATAACTTATTGCGCTACAAAAGTGCAGCGGCGTTAAAAGTAATCTCGCTCAAACTGAAAAATTAGTTTAGCTTTTTTTTTGCGAAATATTACAGAGGAAACTATCAAACCATTCATTGATGACAGCATCTTCATTTCGTCTATACAACTGTTGAGACATAAATAGGGTATCTAATTACACAAGTTGGTCAGCAGGCCACGCACGACATGCGCCCATCGTATAGGATTTTTGTACTACCGTACAATTATGATGAAACTGATGATGCAATGTCCGAACTCCTTTATTTGACTTTCTCAAACCTGACAACTTGAAAAATGGTAAAAAAACCATCTACAATTCATGAAAAGATGTAAAATGGTAGGTATCATGGGTGCCCATATCAGGGTTCCCATTTGTAACATGACGTATTGTTTGTCATTCTCATATTGTCATCATAATGGTTCCTAAAAATGTAGTACTAACGGAAATTTTGCCAAAACTTTAAAAATCTGCATCTTTTGTTTCGAAATTCAATTAAAGCCGTTTCGCAACGTCCCAGCGAAAAAGTGATTCCTTGGTGCCGAAAAGAAAACATTCAAAAGTATCTCCTGGAATAGAAAGCCATTCGATTGGATGCACGATATCGGGACAAATAGACCACAAATTAGCAGTTTGAAAATTAAAGTTTAAAAATTCGTCAAAATTTCCAATTCAAAGCTAGAACCTGCTTGCTTTCAGGCCAAATCGAGGGCCCCTATGCTTGCTACCTCCCTGAATTATTGCTGCATAAGTGTGGAATCTACAGGGTGAAGTGTGAGGAAATTACACCCAAATTATCAAAAAGTGCGGCAGAGAAAAAATTTTGTGGCTCGCCCGGTATAAGAGATAGACCAAAACTAATAACTGACTTTTTTTCCTCCCTCCATGTATTCTAGTTGACCATATACAACGGAAGCTAGACTGCTCCATAGTTTTCGTAAAAATCGCAAAAAAACTACCCTACTATTTTGGACACATTTTCTTAACTGTTTTTGGATATTTTCTTACCACTCTGAATTACCCTTTCCCTTGGTACCATCCATATTGGGCCAGTCGTCTAACTAAGGGGGTCCAGAGGGCCAAGAAGTTGACCATTACAAAAAAAAACCGTCTCAATTTTGCGAATTTTTGTACATTTTCCTATTTAACTATTTATATATCGGAATTCGACTTCAAAATATATTGGGTAGGAGCGCAACGAGTTGGGAATCGAGTATAGGGCAACATATACTCCATATTATGGCCCCGGATCTACGGTAAAACCGTCGTAAATTTGGGTAGGTACAGAAAAAGCCGCAGTTTTGACTTTGTTACGCCACTGGTGAGTCTCCCCCGCACATACCACCAAACCGACCACATTTTTGGAAAGCCCGTTTATTTCTGTACCTAGGCCCCCTCGCTTGATAATCCCGTCAGATTGATAGTTTAAAAGTCCATAAAAATCCCCATTTATTATTGATGATATGGAAAGTTCGGGCGCGATTTTCTCGAGAGCGGCAAGAGATAAGCATACATTATGTTACATCTTAATAACCTAGAAACCGACGAGGAATCCGAAAATGAACAAATATACAGTGTGTTCCATTTAAAAAATAAAATATGGCGGAACTTCCGGTTAAGTCTAAAAATTTCAAATTTAAAATAAAAATTGTCGAAACGCTCGGTGCTACATACATCTTGTGTCACCGGGTATATCCTCCATTCGTTCGCATATATTATAATAAAGGCAACACGTGTTTGTTGAATTTGTCTTTCTACAATGAAAAAAAAACAAAACTCTAACAATAGTAGATTATGTCACTAGGAGTAAAAGTGGGTCTTTTCGTGCTGAGCCCAGAAAAGACCTTTTACTTCGAGTAACATGTACTATTTTTTTTCAAGCATGCAGGAAATCAGAAGTCTATTTCAGAGTGAATCAGTTTTGCAATTATTTAATGGTATTAAATCATAACCAATAGTTATGGTAAACTAAAAATTTGCAGCATTATTATCAATATTAAATTAATAAAAATCACATTGACAGAGAAATATGGACGTGCATGACATTTAACAGATGAACTCGGCATTAGAGAACATATGCAATTTCGACTAATAACGGTTTCGGATGGTGCTCCCGAGCGCTCTGAGAGTATTCCCATCCTTCGTTTTTTCAATAAGAATGTAAAGATGGCAATACACTCAGATGGGTCTATTTGGTGTCATCTAGTGTTCGAATAAATTTCGTGAATGAAAATCGTTTATATATGCGCCACCATGTCAGTAGCGGTGACCTTTGACTTTACTTTTTCTGCCTAGGACTTTTTTGCTACTTTTTTGGCCTGAGGATTAGCAAGCCCACTTTAGGTGCGCGTATGGAGAAAACAAATAACGTACCTTTAAGCCGCTTGAAAAATTATTTTTAAAATGTCCGTGTAGTTCCTGTCTATTATCCAGTTGTTTTTATTTGAGTTTGTCGTGGCCTAGAGGCAGGGATCCAAGGGCGTTAACAATGGCCTGAGAGTAGAATACGGTGCGCCAAAAAGAATTAAAACATTTGCACGAAGTACACATTTATTGTTCCCTTTTTTACCCATTAAAGCAAATACACCTTGTCTTTCTGCTAGATAATACAAAACTTTCGGCAAAAACCTGATTCTAATACACTGATAAAATATCAATTTTATATTCATTTGCCGTTCTTATGAGAAAGTCTAAAAACACAGTAAAATCTTTGCCATGTTATTCTTGTATATCAGACCGTGAATATTGGCATATCAAAACACGGAAAATGTGCAACTTGGTTCAATTCCCTACATCAAAGAGTCTCCATTATTTTTTGCTAAAAGCTGTTCCTTCCCTAAAAGGAAATTCAAACGGATCTAAGGCATCGAAAAACATTCGTTGACAGAGCAAACTGTTTAAAATTTGATTTTACCTTGGCCTCTTCGACGGCATCTGTAATGAAATCTCCGAGATGGAGAATTCTTTAGAGAAATAGATGGAAACAATGAGGCATAAAAGGCAAGAATCTAGAAAACATTTAATAACTATTCATGGAACAACATGGTGTATAAAATTTTTAAATGTAATAATAAGTAGATCCTTCACAAAAATAAAAAATGCTCTTAATTAATAATATCCATTCAGCAAGCCAGAGAATGCTTTCTGCATATTTGATGGTTCCACTTAAATCTAAATAAGCCTGCAATTCATTTTCCGAAAAAGATATTAGACGCAGACCGCGAAAATAAAAAATAAAGCTTAATTTTAATGGAGGTGTACTCCAGTTAATGATGAAATTTCCATTGTTAAGTGGCTACGATTAGATCCACTGACTTTAAAAGAAAAGAAGCACTTATTGAATTTATGGTAATTTGAAGGCAGGAATTGTTACTTTGGACCTAATTGTCAGAAAGGACATTAACGAAAAACAAGGCAATAATTTTTAAGTTAATTGAATCAGAGAGAGATTGGCGTGCTTTATGAGACTGATTTATGGAAAAAAAGAAGTGAATGTTTTTTTAAAAGAAAGCCGTCTTCGCGAAGCTAAAAATTTCATTGTTGTGATGAAAATGCTGACTTAAATATGTTTTTTCCGTGATATTGTTTCAGAATGTTTCACACCAATGCTTTGTAATAAGCAAAATTATACCATTAATTAACATTTATTACTTAATATAATAAGCACACATAAATTCTGGATAATACCTATTTAGCAATCTATTTAGAAACCCTTCAAGCATCATTTACTCAATTGCTTTTCTTTTTATACAAAAATTTCCCCAAAAACCCTTAAGTGTTCAGAGATTTTATAAGCTTACAAACAAAGCGACCGCCATCATTTATTAAAATCTAATCAGCAGAAATAGAGGTTTATTGCGGGGTTTCGTGTCCTCTTGGGCTTTGTAGTGCCAGGCTTAAGAAATTTCTGTTGTCATTATTTCTATTGCAGTAAGTTACAAGGGAATAAATGAATTCCGGCTATATCTTTTATATAGCTTCGTATTTTTTTATTAAGGTACACGCAAAGAGGGAAATATTTCCTGCGTGGAGAAAAAATATATGGTAAAAAAATTGGTAAACGGTAATAGACACAGACTTGGCTAAATGAAATAAAAGTTGCCTCAATGTAGTTTATTTTTAACACTAGTGTTATAAGTAACTTACTCTTAACTCTAGTGCCCTAAAACGCTATTTTTAACATTTTATTAGCTTGTTAAAAGTTGATTTTTAAATGCCTTTGTAGACAAAATTATTTTTGGTATTTTTTGTTATTTTAAAATTGAAAATTTAGAATTTATTTTTATCGAGTTGTGGTAAGAGGTCGTTGAAAACTAAAACCATTTGTACATTGCGCTAAAAATGGAACAAAACCTTACATATGGAGAAACGATTTATTTCGCAAAGAGTCATGATAGTGCTGTTGAAGCAGAACCGATGTAGGAAGTTCTTTAGGAAGAGTACAACTAAACCAAAAAGTAAAACTAAAATATTTTAACGACTCGTAAAAAATTGTAAAGAGAGAGAGAAGAGACCGTACCTAGCGGCCTTAACAAAACGTTATAACGAAGAACAAGCAGAACATGTAATATTATTGGTTAAAGAAAAATTCGGAATATTCCTTCACGAAATTACTCTTAACGCAGGCGATCTATGTATGTTTTACAGAAATGCACGTAAAATCATATAAAACGTAAAAGAAAACAACATATTGATTAAATTGTTGAGTGTTATACATCAGTGCATTGGTAATAAAAAGTTGTCTTAAAGATAAAGAAACTACAAGGGAGAAAACAATTTGATGATGTTTTCAGAGAAACGAAACGTCATATATGAACTAAACGAAAACTGTTGTGTTGAAGCTTGCAAAAAACTGCAACGAAGAAATGGTTTTAGTTTTCATTTTCCATTTTATTTTCAAAAAGATAGTTGCAAATTGGGATTGTTTTAAGTACCAAAAATAGTTTATTTGCACCATCAAACTAATATCTTAAATGTGCAATTTTTCTCCTATTTAACAACTATCTATTACTGTTTTCGTGATTTCTATACTAAACCTTAGGCGTTCTCTCTGTACTAGAAATTATTTTGGACAATAAGTAAAGCGTGTGTTACAGTTTTTTTGTTTTATCTCAGTATTTTGAATTTCATTTCAGTATTTTTAATAAATTATTTAGCGCATAACTATTGGCGTAAGCTTGAAACAAACGCAAGGCAAGGATTCTGCGCCATTTTATTTATTACATCAGAAAGTTCTCTGATGCAAGGTAAGTTTTGTCGCGTACTTTCTAAGAAAAATGTTAAATATATTATAGTGGAATAAAGTACTAATAACGCAAGATTAGAAGAATATTTTAATGTTTACATTTAACCCAGAATTTTTCACTGCGGGGTAAATATAAACATTAAATTAAATGAGTAGTAAGCTCGGTAATAACCCAATAATTGATATTTTATTTCAGATATGCCCCAAAATTACTGCAAGAAAAAGAACCTACCACAATACCCTTTGCAAGACATCGAAAGCGCTTTGCGTGAGTGACGAACAAAAAGGTAACATATTGACAAGCGGAAAACATTTATGGGGTCCCAAAGGCTGTAATATACAGGGTGATTCAAAAGTTCTTTGACAAACTTCAGGAGGTGATTTCTAGCATTATTTTGAGAATAAAAGTTCTAATAGACGAGGGCCCTTAAGAGCATCGTTACGAAGATACAGGGTGTTAAAGTTTAATAAAAAAAAAAATAATAATATCTCCTAAACCGCTTGAAAGGTTTTAATAAAATTTTAGAGGTGTCAATAGCTAGCGAGTAGCCACGTTTCTCTTAAAAGATTTTTCTTTGTTCTACCAGTGGCGCGCGTACCGCAATGACGCTTCAACTTTTTGAAGAAAAGTATGGTACGCCACTGGTCTATCAAAAAACAAATTCTTCATTTTGTTCTCTATTTAATTCTAAACAAAAAGGTCTCTTAAGTTTTCTTTGTTAGATGCGTCATTTTCAAGTAAAAAAACTAAAATCGTTTTAATGCACTTTTTAGAATCGTTACGTCAACAAAATGGAACGTGTTGTTTCAGTTCAAACTTGAAAATAATATTTTTTTAAATTAAATTAACTTAAATAAATTGTTCAAAATGTCCTCCTTCAACCTTTCAAGCGGTTTCGAAGATATTATTATTTTTTTTTAATAAAATTTTAACACTCTGTATCTGCGTAACGATTCTCTTAAGGATGCTCGTTTATTAGAACTTTTCTTCTTAAAATTATGCCAGCAATCACCTCATGAAGTTTGTCAAAATATTTTTGAGTCACTCTCTATAACAGAATTAAAGGAAGGAAAACGCCAATGAATGTACAAAGCAGAAGTCGAACACCAGTTCTGTCTCCTCAGGAAAACAAAATTGTGCAGTGCCTTCTGACAAGGTCTAAGATGGATCATCCAAGTCGCAGAGACGAACTGCGAGATCTTGTTGGAAAATATGTTAAAGCTAAGAATTTATAAACTCCTTTTAAAGAGAACAAACCAGGTGAGGACTGGTACCTCTCTTTTATGTGTAGACATCCTCAATTGTCACTAAAAGAATCAGAGCATCTCCAAAAGCTACGCAAAGATGCAAGAAAACCGCACATTATATATGAATTTTATGATAAATTAGAAAATGTGTTGCAAGAAAAAGATGGGAGGAAGATTCTTGAGTCGAGTGTTAGGCGAATCTGGAAGGGAATCAACAACGGTCTTGACAAATGCGTGTCAGCGGATGGTAATTGCTTCTTCTTCTTTACGGAACCTTGTCTACAGCTGGGCGGAACAATGTGGTAGTGCTCACTCCATACCACTCTTTTAGCTATGATATCCTTCTTCTACCCGGGCCTCTTCGTCTTTCGATCTTGCCTTCTATAACAAGCTTTAAGAGTTGATATTTGTCATTCCTTAAGATGTGACCGAAATACTCCAGTTTCCGCTTTTTTAGTGTGAACAGAACTTCCAGTTGCTTGTCGAGGCGTTGAAGTACTCGGTGTTATGCACTCTTTCTACCCAGGAGATTCTCAATTGCTTGACACCCTTAATTGTATACATTGTGTGACACCTTTAATTGAATACATGTGTATACATAATTGGTAATTGCTTGACACAATTGTATACAAGGGTGCTGCTGTTTAGCCACGCTGGATATCACAAAATGCTTTTCCGGGGACTTTATATAATACCTCTAAGGATGTTTGGATGGAACAACCTCAATTTTATCAGTGTTTTAAAACTGGATTCCTCCCTTTCATCAATGACCTTAGGGTCACAACAAAGGTTCGTTGAAGAAGCCATCAGGAACAATGTTACCTTGATGAAATTTCCCAGTCATCTGAATGACCGACTTCAACCTTCGATAAAGCTGTTTTTGGTCCTGTAAACACTATTTGGGAAAGAAAGTTAGTATAGCATATGGCAAAGAACAAATTGCTAAAAGCAGCCGAAAACTTACAAAGGAGCATTTCGCCCAGTTGCTAGGAATTGTGTTGCATGAAGGGATGAAAGCAAAGAATATTGGATATTTTCACTACGGGTGTATTTCCGGTAGATCGAACAAAACTTCCAATAGAAGAGTTCAATCCACTCGATCTAAAAAAGTATAAATCTAATGTAATGAACCATCCAGCAGATATTGCTAAACGTCTCAATAATCAAAGCCAGTCTTTATTATCACCGACGACTCAAAAACAAGAAGAGTCAGAAAAATCATCTTGTTCTGAAGAACTCAGAAGTAACGAAGAGGTTAATCAAGAAGTATCGCTAATCTACAACACCAAGCCACCGCAATCGTCTTGCTGTAATAAATTGGCGCAGATCGAAAAGCCGTACGGAAGCATTTATATTACAAATATTATTATGCCGGAACCAAATGGACCACAAAAATCAAATAATATTGAACAAGAAAAGAAAATTATAATTCCAAGACAGAAATAGCAATCTTATGGTGACGTGTTAACACGCCAGGACGCTCTATCAAGACTAAGTGAAGAAAAAGAGATAAGCAAAAAAAAAGGCAATAGGCAAAACCCGGAACTAAGAGACTAACTAATAAAATTAACAGGAAAATATCAAACGAAGAAGAAAATAATTCAGGCTTTAAGAGACAGAATACTAAAATGGTGATGTGATTGATTTGGAACCGATCACAGATATGTCAAAATTGTGTGTTGGAGATTTTGTTTTAATTACTTTCGCCATACAACTATTTTTGAATGTTTGTTCAGTTGAAAAAGATCAAGATAGTGAAATTTAAGTTATCGGTTTCAAATTAACGAGACTTCATAAATGGAATTTATGTTGAGGATTGTGACGTAAGTTATACAGAAATAGTGCTTAAAAGTGAAAGAATATTTTATAGATTTCTGGATAGTATTCCTGTAGTGGAGCAGACTTAAATAAAACTTAAATGTTTGTTGTGCTTATATGATTATGTAAATTTATAAGCAAAGACGATTTTATTTTTTTAATGTTCTTTGTACCTAGGAATTGCGAAAATACATAGATATTTAAATTTAAAAAATCTTCTATTTACAATTCTTTACCCTTCTCCCATAACCCACAGGGTACAACCAGATGTAAATCCTCAAAACAATTTACTCTAAGATAAGCACGTTCGCATTTACTCCTGCTCAGGGGGGCTGCTTGCTCGGGTTAAATGTGAACAGGTTAATGACACATCAAGTAGCAAGGAAATTATTCCATGGATGTTATGTTTCCATTTACCCCTCGATTTTTTGAAGGAATGTTTCTGGTCTTTGAGATAAAGGTTTACATTTACCCCTTAAGTTATGGGGTAAATATAAACACCCCGCCCTGACTAAAATATATGGAAATACTAATGTGGCTAATTTTAAGATGTAACATATGGAAACTATTTAATAAATATCTATACTCCCTTGCAAATTTAAAACATGAAATACTGGATGTATATTCAGAAAATTAATATTATATATACAGGTACCAAAAGCATAAAAATCGTTTTCATTTACCCCAACTGACCCTAACCAGAATTATTTAGCACAATTTTGCTATTTCTCTGTACCTTCTTTAACCTCTGGTAGGGGATGGCAATCGCTATTTTGTTTTAACTCTGGATTTCCTAAGCTGAGGAGCTGGAGTAAAAGTGTAATGATACTAGTGTGACTGATATTATATTCTGAAGGATTCATGAAACCAATTTTTTTCTATAACTACTATACCAGTCACATGGTATTCTCGTAAAGGCCTCCCACCATCTGAAGGTAAGCATTATGACTCCATAACACTGTTTAATATCCGAAAATATATATATCTAACACTTTTATCACACCTGCTTTTCCATACACTTATAGTTTACTTTCTCCTTACATTTTTGTACTGGTGGCAACTACCCGAACACTTTAGTTGCAGACCTTCTCTGTTTCTGTTTTTCCTGTTACTTGTCTTCGTTAAGCCCTTATTATCAGACTATGCTGTACCAACCTAAGAACGACTGGTACGGCCAATTGGACTATTGGGGTTATCAACACCCTCACCACGATTACATACATATACTTGACTAACTGCCATACCGACACAGCCTTAGTGAGTATAGTAGAGCCATACACCTCTACACACATCGACACTATTTTATTACCAGAAACACCATACAACACACGGTAGAGTACTCTGGAATTAGTCAGGTGGGTCTATTCCATATTACTCCTACTATATACACAAAACTTCTTACTGAATGGTTCTACTTTAGATAGCTTTCTGATTAGGTAAATTGGTTGCAATATAGCACCAGAAAAGAGAAAAAGTAAACAGTAAGGCCTAAAATAGTGATAGAGAACTCTCAATTTGACCTATCACCCACAGGCGTTTTGCTATAAATAATAAAAGTTGGTAGCAGGGGTATAGGGTGGAGCCTATAGGGTAGATTGGTATGGCCTTCTGCAATTCCGACTATTAGATTTCCTTATAGGAATCGACGATTGCTTAGCTACTTAGACTCAGATTCAATAGCAAGACATCTGCAAATATAAAAAAAAATATACAGCATTGGTTTTGCCTAGGGAAGGCACGTCCTCTGCTATAACAAGTCTTTACAGCGAGCTTTATGGTAATACCATTTATTGGCTAAAGTTGTTTTCGAGAACGCCTGTAACAAAAGATCGAATGCCAAAAGCCACACTAAAATAATAAATAATATATACACCCTCGGCTTATTATAAAATTCCGAAATTGGGTCCGTAAATTCAAAAGAGAGTTCGAGCGCAAATTTCGCTGGCTTTAATACAAAACGCTCCCTTTCCAAAAATTGCCCTGAAAGGATTGGGAGGGTCTTTTAAAATGGCTGATAATAGCATTGCCTTCAGTCCTAATTAAACGATGCGTTAAAGAGTTAACGACTTCTTGGAGCGTACAAATTATAAGCTCCCTAATTATAACCTGAAAATGCTAAAATCCACCAGGGTCGAATTCGATGTAATTACAAGAAGTTAGGTGGGTACGTTAACTTATACTAAAGGAGAGTAATTTAATTTACCTTTCTCCCAGTACCTCTACTTTTCTTCCCAAGATACACAAGTTTCTCAGTTATTACCTTCTTCGAATGGCTCAAGAAGTATTAAAAAGCTTTATTTTCATATTAAGGCCTAAGCACTTAGTAGTCTTAAACAGTAGAGGAATTTATCATTTCCTAAAATAATCGTAGAAGGGTAGCAAAAATGGATATGAAGTATAAACAGCTGAAAGACCGAAGTATGAAAACTGTCCATCGAGTTTGGCCCCTCTTATCCGGCTAAATAATGATTTAGTGGCTTCTGCGAACGCCACAGACATCTAAGACCTCCTATTGATTATATATGAGGTTCGCACGTCTCAGGGGAGTGGTAAATTCATACATCTTCGCCTCGAAGGCAGCTCGCTCTGATAAATGTGAACGAAGAGTGCGAAAAGATGATACTAATGCCCGACGTCGACGCTTTTATTAGAAAGGGATATTGATTTAGGGTTCCTCAGATGCCAATTGTAAATAGATTATCTTTGACGATATCATTTCTTTGCACAGGTTTGCTTTCGATAATTAAATTTTGCAGCCGGAATCCGACGTTCCGTGAAAACCGACTCATCGGGAATTTAAATTAGATTTGAAAAGGTGAGGAAAAGAGAGGTGTTTATTGATTTTGGAGAGTGTGGGAAGGGTCTCGATTGCAATGATAAATTTCCGTCACATCAATCAAAGGGTGATTGTTTAGATAAACTGTCAGAATAAAAACACATTAAATTAAGAGGGATTTTGGGGCTCTGAAGACTGTTTTTGGAAACCGTTTATAAATATAATTGGATGACTAACGTATGACCTTAAAGTTTTCGAACAATTTTTCTTAATTTTAATTTATTTACGGAACGCAAAAGTATGTATTAAAAGTTAGTTTTAACTAATATGACTTGAAGTTCGGACTAAGACGTCGTATGAGCTTATTATTTGTCATTTATGGTTTGAGTGGAAAAGTACCTAAGCGCTAAGTGTTTCCGTGTCTTTCCAAGGGTAAAAAAAATGGAACTAAATTGAAGACTAAGATGACAGTAATTCTTCTGGTACACCTGTTTGATATCTTTAAGTGTGTTGGGGAAAACCCACAGTATTACAGGAATATGTAAATTTTTAAACTGTTTCAAACATAAACATCCAAATAAATCCTCTGTTTCTAGGCAGATAAAAATGCAATAAATCGTGCTAAATGTATCATTTTTAAATAAAGCCGTCGTAATAAAACCTAAAAATAACCCAGACCACAGTTTTATTACCTTAGATAACGAGGATGTCGGAATGCGTTTGCTGATTTCCCCATTGGCTGTGCAGTGTTGCGACGAGTCAATTGCATTGATCGACTGATATGGTTGGCTGATGTTTGCATAAATGCATTCGTTCTCGGGGGGTGTGAGCAATCGTTTCGTTTTCGTTTCGTACTGGATTAAGTGTGTTTCATTCTCGGTGTACAGATTCTCTTTTCGTGTCTTGCAATTGATAAACGTGTTTTTGATTGGAAAAATCGTGTGACTTGTCTCGCCCGTTTCTAAATTAGTTTGTTTCTCTTTCTGCTCGTAAATCTGTATACGTCCAGAGCTCTTTTATCCTGCTGTGCAGTTAATTATCATGATTTGATCGCATCACTCGTCTTTCTCCTCCGTGTGTCCCAGTATAGCGAGTTGCAGATCCTGAAAATCTCTCTCCTGGACTGATCAGAGCTCAGTATAATTAATTCAAGGCGACGTAACATAACTTGTGCATTTAAAGGGTTTCTATTAAGTGCCTAACCTTTACTCTCTTGTTACTGATTTACTGAATCAATTAGTTATGAAGTGAAGAACTGCTTAGCTCGTGCATCTCATAAACTTGAAAACTTTTTACAGGTTGTGTTTTCGAATTCTAATATTGAGTATGAAAGTTTGCAGTGCGTTGCACTCTTTGTTAGTATCTACATCTGTATAATCCAAGTCCGGTATCCATTGCTGGTATATATTAATCTGTTTAAACAGTACTTACTGCTAGTGTGTATTCATTTGCTTAAATGGTATACTCTATATGGTATATTTCTATATTTAGCTAAAAAGACGGTTTCATAGCTTTCATTTCATTTAGCTTTATTACTACTGACTTGTGTGAAGTGATTAATTTTGTAATAAATAAAAACTATTATCCTCTACTAACCTCAATGTGAAACCTCTATTAAAGAGGTGTCTCCGCCAAAGTGTCTATCTAAATTCAGACGTCAAGATATAACTATGTGGCCCTTAACAACAATTGCCTTAAACACATCTTAGAGGCATGCAAATGGTCATTAAACTCCCAATATCACAATTATCAGGTAACTTGTTAAGTGTGAAAGTGTATAATATAAACTCCGTTCCAAAATTATGGAAAAACCAAAAACGTGTATCAAATGAAATCTCAAATATTTCCCTTAAATGTTATTCGATATTAATTTTTTTTCCACCCATTGAAAGAGGATTTCTTGCTTAATAATACAGAAAACAAGCAATGAAAAATAAATCAATGGTGTACTGGGAGAGGCAATAAATTTAAAAACATGTCAAAATCATTATTTTTAAAAAAATCTGTGCCAATAAAGAAGAATTGAAACCTTGGTTTATTTATCTGTATTAGTTAGCGCGACTTCCCCTACTAATAAGAGTAATGGTTATATTATGTTACATCTTTAACTCGTTAAAAAAAAATATTTTTACAAATTTTAACTTTTAATTGTGACCAACACTAAGACTTTTCAGTTACAATACAAAGACCTGCTAGAGGTACTTTTGTCACTTTGACAATCATACTTTCGGTTTGATAGACACACTTTCAATTGTATTAAAATTAATAGATTCTTAACCGCTGAAGAATGCGCTTATGATAGGGGCTTACATGAGCAAGCAAGGACCCAGTCCGATATTGCATTGGATTTAGGAAAAACCCAAAGTGCTATTTCCAAAATTCCGGCTAGATACAGAGAAACCGGGGAGAATAAAAGAAGAAAGGGACAAGGAGGAAAAAGCATTACTATACCACTACAGGACCGATTTTTAAGACTACAGGTTGTTAGAAGTAGATTCACTTCTAGCGTTAAGCTCCAGGCGGAATTTGCTGCAATTCACGACAGGCGCCTGAGTAAACAAATAGTTTTAAGGAGATTAGCAGAAAACCAGCTGAGACCATATGAAGCGGCAGTCGGTCCCTAGCTTCTACCCCAACACCAGCACCAACGGCTCAAGTTTGCTAAGAACCATTTCTCCTGGGGTGAAGACCAATGGGGTAAGGTTCTGTTCAGCGACGAGTCTCGTTTTTGTCTCTATAGCAATGACAGACGTCTTAAAGTTTTTCGTAGACCGGGTGAGCGATACGCTCAATGTAACTTTAAGATGTCTCTCAGTTATGAAGGTAGTTCGATCATGGTATGGGGTGAAATTAATTTAGAGGCAAAAACGGAACTTGTCTTTATAATAACAGTTGACAGCTGACCGATATATCAATGAAATCCTCATACCCCATGCTGTGCCATTTGCTCCTTTCGTAGGCAATGATTTTTTATTCATGCATGACAATGCAAGGCCACATGTAGCAAGAATTGTGCGGGAGTATTTCACAGAGGTGGAGATTTCAGTTATGGATTGGCCAGCTCGAAGCCCAAACCTTAACCTCATAGAGCACTTATGGGATGAAATGGAAAGAAAAGTGAAGGATTTGAACCGACCTCCGCAAACCTTAGCAGAATTAAGAAATTCGCTGCAGATGACATGGGAAGAAATAGACCAGGATGCTATCCGGAACCCGATATTAAATATGCTAGGGAAATGCTAGAGACGGAAACACGCGCTATTAATCCTTTTCAATTGTTGTTTGTTATTGTCAATTTTTACTTTTCAATTGTTGATACATTTTTGATACCAACTAAGCGGTTTTCATTTCACCCTATTTATCAGTTTTTGTAATCCCATGTTTATGCCATTTTTCAAACACACGTTGTAAGATGATAATTGTTGGTTAACATAATTGGTTAACAAAAATCATGTTTTCGACAGACATTTACGAAAAAGCTAAAAAATATTTAAAAGCTGAATCACAACGATT
Organism: Taphrorychus bicolor; assembly: GCA_951812265.1. Classification (NCBI taxonomy): domain Eukaryota; kingdom Metazoa; phylum Arthropoda; class Insecta; order Coleoptera; family Curculionidae; genus Taphrorychus; species Taphrorychus bicolor. The sequence continues at coordinate 36,909,161 of OX638297.1, forward strand.
AAAAGTATTAGTAGCGGAGCCATGCAGTACCTAAAAGAGATAGAGAAGCCAAATTTGAAACTCTTCTCCTTTGCCACAGATTTAGTATTAGGTACATTAGGTACTACGTATTAGTAGGGAAGCCATGCAGTACCTAAAAGAGATAGAGAAGCCAAATTTTAAACTCTTCTCCTTTGCCACAGATTTTATTAAAAAGAAGTGATTTCGACTTGGGCTTAAATTTATTGTTTTTCCCAGTAGGATATTGATTTATTTTTCATTGTTTGTACCCTGTATTATTAAGCAAGGAATGCTCTTTCAACGGGTAAAAAAAAGTATTATCGATTAACATTTTAGGAAATATTGGAGACTGAAATTCTTTTACGTTTTTGAATATTCCATAATTTTGGAACAGAGTGAATTATAGGTATGATTACAAAAATTGCACGATAAAACATAGTAAATATTATCTTAATGTCCCTCTACATAAATACTATACAGTGTGTGCCAAATTCGAGGCTCTACATTGGGATCTTTGAAACTCTAATGGCTACAGTAAAGGTTAAATGGGGAAGAATGTTTTGAGGAATCTAGTGCTGATTTCAGACCCGGCTTCAAATTAGATACCGGGCACTTGGTTTCTGAGATATTGCAAAAAATATAAAAATGGCGGATTTCGTTTTTTTCTTATAAACACGAAGTGGCTTATTTGACGAATGTCGAAGTACGACATTATTAGGACACTTTTTTGAGACAATCAATATGGCGTATGTCAAAACTCGCTATCGTCTTTTGTTTTTTCGGAACGGACTTTGATATCCTGCAAGTGAATAAAACTCGAAAGTTACGATAAAAAAAAAACATTTTTTTTTTAAAGTTTGACAGTTGGTCACCACTTTGACGCAAAACAGCATTGCGCCATTTGCATTTTTTTATCAATAATCACTTTTATTCCGTTAAAAGCAAAACTGAGTTTCCTCTGAATTGTTTCGCAAATATTAATTTTATTTTGCTTTATTTCTGTGAAATAATATATCTATTAACAATTAAGTATACCAACAAAAGAATAACAAAATGGAGTCATCTAATATACTAGGTACTAATATAATTTTTAATGACTTAATTTTTAGCAATTCTCTCTCATATTAATTATTATCAGGTAGATTTGCAAAATGCCTACCGTCTATCTCTTGACATTTCTGACAGTTTGCAAATACTTTTCGAATGGTTCTAGCAAGGGTATTTCTATTCACAGAGGCAAAAGTGTTCACAACTCTTTCTCTCAGAATATTTACGTTTTGGGGAGGATCGAATTCGTAAATCTCATTTTTTACATGGCCCAATAGGTAGAAATCTAAGGGCGTTAGATCAGGCGACCTAGCGGGCCATAGAATGGGACCGTGACTCGAAATAACTATTTCTCCAAAGTTTTCTCGTAAAAAATGTCTAACTGCAATCGTCTTGTTTGCCGGGCAGCCATCTTTTTGAAACCAAGTTCTTTTAAATTTATCTTGGGTTAAAACTTCTCTCGAAGAGAAGGGCAAAATTTAATTTCTTAATAGATTTAAATGCTTAAATTGTAGTCGTATAGAAACGGTCTTATGAGCTGATTCTCTAAATTAAAAAATAACTTGTTAAATACACCCACATATTGCATATTTTATTTTAAGTCGCAATTTTTATTTAATTTTTTTTAACACTTTCTGTATTTTTTATTGCTAAATTACTTGAACTATAGTAATTTTCGTATAAGACACCTACGGCAAAGGCATCATACATTATGATACTATATAGTGTTAAAAGAAGAAAATAAAATAAAAATAGCGGTTTAAAATAAAATATGAAGTATTTTTGTCTGTGAGTGTATAAGGTCTAAAAGGAAAAAAGTAGACAATTAAAATTAACAATGATTCCACACCATACATTAAATCAAAATCGGGTTTGAAATCGCCTTTCCTCGACTTCAAATGGAGTTTGTATGGCCCAATGGTGTTTGTTATGTTTATTAAACAGCCCACAGTTAGTAAACTTACTTTCGTCAGACCACAACACGTTGTTCGAAAATTCTGGATTTTTAATACATTTATTTTTATACCATTCTGAAAAACGCATACTTCTTTGAAAATCAGTTTCTATGAGCCCCTAAACAATCGTAGGTTTGAGAGGATGTAATCTGTTTTTCTTTAGTACACGTTGAACAGTGGATTTTGGTATATACGCTCTATGGTTCTGACAGATGTTCTGGGATTTCTCCTGACAGCTTGTAAAATATTTCGGTCGCAGTTGTGATTTGTTGACACGCAGTTGACAATATTGTACTTTCGTCTAGGTTAGTCAAATGCTCCACCAGTAATAAGATTCATAACAATTTTTCGAAAATATGTGTTATGCGGTTGTCGTCGTTCTGGGTGTATCACCAAACATCTAGCTGCTGCAGCATCGGCATTTCTGTGTAACTGCAAATACAGCGTTAACATGTCAAACTTTTCTTCATTGGAATAAGATATAATGTGTTTTGAAGTCTTGAAGTTCTCACAAGAAATCTGACAATCTAAGAGGAATAGAATTTAACACGATTTTGCTAAATGACAATACACAGTACCTATACTTGTTTAAACAGAAATGCAAATGGCGCGATGTCACTTTACGTCAAAGTCATGGCCAAATTTTATCGTAACTTCCGTGTTTTATGTACTTGCGGGATATCAATGTAATGAGAATTTTTCGCTGGATCTGAAAATCGAAAAATCTAATATGGCCGCCATAAGAAAAACCAAAGTTGTAGTGCGTTCCGAAAAAACAAAAGACGATAGCGAGTTTTGATATACGCCATATTGATTGTCTCAAAAAAGTGTCCTAATAATGTCATACTTCGACATTCGTCAAATAAACCACTTCGTATTTATAAGAAAAAAAAACGAAATCCGCCATTTTTATATTTTTTGCAATATTTCAGAAACCAAGTGTCCGGTATCTAATTTGAAGCCGGTTCTGAAATCAGCACTAGATTCCCCAAAACATTCCCCATTTAACCTTTGCTGTAGCCATTACAGTCTCCAAGATCCCAATGTAAAGCCTCGAATTTGGGACAACATTGTATATACTATATATTACTATATTACTATAAAACACTATATTACTTATAGCAGTTCAATCGTCTAATAAAGTTTATGGCAGCCCGGTAATTATTGTTAGTGTCGTACTATATCAGCAAATATCATTAATTTTTCCTAATGGTATTATGTAAACGTAATAACCATAGTAAAGAGGAAAGTCAATAAAAGTGACTGAAGGCAAACAGTGAAACACAGTTCCGAGTAATGTTACAAAATGAGGCGATAAGCCCTTAAACTAGACTTAATGATAATGTGTTTGCTCACCGTGGAGCTATTAATGTGAAGTTGTTTATTTCCGAATAACTCAATTAAACTGGCTGGTGTGAATTTTTCCTTCTAGGTCCGGCCTCGCTATAATTATGGACATAAAAGTGGATTGGGAATGGAAACTTCCATAACTTTACTCAAGAGATTTTAATACTGATAATTTTTGACAATGGTTGGTGCTAAGTCCAATGTAAATTTTGCATTATCGACGTTAAAGCAAATGTTTCTATAAAGAAGCGCTATTGGGAGTTATTTCCTTTACAGGGTATCGGAAAACCAAACAGACAAAGGCAGCAAGTTTTAGAGACTATGTCATGTTGGTCTGACGTGACTCGCTGGTACGTCTTTTGGAGATGACCCTTTGACATTGTTTTTTAATTACTCAGTTCATTGTTTATCTACCACAACACTCATATGTTCAGGCTTTTGCACGAATGAGGCAAAAGGAATGGGACAGCAGGGATGGCCCATAGACTAGTAAGATTAACCTTGATCGAAGGTCGGAGCCAGTAGAAGTAACTTTAACAGCACCCTATGCGCGATGCCTATAACTAATGATATTACCTGAAATAAAATGACTAGTTATGGAATGTCCAGTATTAGAAATGAGCTGACCAGTAATTGGGGTGGGCTAGTAGAAAAGCGCTGCACGAATGAGACAGCAGGGATATAACCCATGGCACAGTAAAATTAATCAATAAGGATGAGAAAAAAGGAATCTGATACCACAGATGGATCATGATCCAGAAGAGATAAACTTGGCCTGCGGTGGTCAGAGGAGGAGATTGACCAGTAGTGGTAACCTTACGTACTTCTTTCCGCTTCAAAAATCTTGTTAAAACTGTGTCGTATGGTTTTCAGAAAAATGGACAGTAGAATTCCTCAAGAAAGTTTTTATGGAAAAACGACTGACATTGCACTCGAAGCCCTGCTGGATCTCTAATAGTAACTTTGTAAGCACCAAATAAACTATAAGAAATTTTTTTTTAATGATTGGTGTTAAATAGACTTAGAGCAGGGAGTAAAGTGCAAGCATTTTTGTATAAGAATATAGAATATAAATTTGAAAATCTTGTCCAAAATAATTATGTTTTTCTATTGAAATTTTGAAGCAAGTATTAAATAATGTGTCTTCTATGAAGCGTTAAGTAATCTGTGCTTCCACTAACCTGAAGGTTAAATTATTTAGGGTAAAGGTCGAAGGCAGTGGACACTTAAGTCAGCACTATGATGTATTGTTGAGGACACCTGTAAACTTTGTGTGTGTACTTTAACTTTTTTTTAAAAATTTAACATGTGTGTTGGTTACGACCTGTCGATGCCTTTTTAGGCGAAGCATGCAGCTCTGAACAACTTAATTAAATTATTTGAGACTTCTGACTTAGGGCCGGTTGTATAAAGAAAGCTTAAGCTGCTGCTCTTGTAAAAACTTGATCGATTAGAAGGTACGAGTGACGACGAGGTGTTTATGGAATTTGTTAATATTGTGGTACAACCTGAAAGAAGGCCACGATTGTTCAGAGTGGGAGATGATATATTCATAAAATACAATGAAGAAGACTTCAAAAAACGATTTCGCTTTTCCAAACAAGCAGTTAGGTATATTTTGGACAAAATAAGAAATGAAATTGCCGCTCATACTCAAAGGTAGGTAGAAAGTATCCAAAGCCCAGACTAGCAGTTAATACATATGACCTTTGTGGAAACCTACATAAACTTTTGTAATCTACCCAATTAACGACTAGTAACATCAGAAGTAACAAAGAATATTTAGAACAAAATTACATATTTCATGTATAGTAGTTATGGTGGTTGTTAAATTGAGTTGGCAGTTATTTTCTGAGAAAGCTTGTAGTTGAGCTGATAGCTGAGCTTTTGCAATATTCAAAACCCACCAGTAAGTCTACTGGTACCACGTGGTCATGTGACAGTCACCCAGCGACTCAATGGATTAGACAGATGACTGATTGAACCAACGGACACACTGGTGGGTTTTGAAATTTACCCTTTATATAGTTCCGTGAGATCAAAAATAAATGGCCAAACTTAACTATGGAACCAAAGACTTATCATTTAGCTTATATCATCGAAGTGTCACAAATGACAAATGTTCTAATAAAAGTTGTGATGTAATCAAAAGATGGCATAAGCTAAGAGATAACTTTTCATTTAGTTTTTGATTTCAAGGTATATGTATGTATCACCTACCTGGTTATTGATCTTAATAATGAGAAACTATTATTGTAGAAACCATGCTTTAACTCCAGAAGAGATGTTGTTACTGACACCAAGATTTTATGCAACAAGAAGCTTTCTTCAAGTGGTTGGTGATATGAATAATACAGATAAAGGAACAGTTAGTAGGTGCATCTGGAAGGTTGGAACCGTCATTCCTCAGCTGTACCCTACAATACATTAAAATGCCCACAACTCAGGAACAAATGCAAACCACATCTCAAAACTTTTTTAACATAAGTAGATTTCCAAAATGTATTGGTGCATTAGATCGTATCCATGTACCCATAATTAAACCTACAAGTGATGATTCAGAAATATATCGAAACCGAAAGGGATATTTTTCTTACAATGTGCAAGGTGTATGTGATTCCAACTGCATTTTTCTTGATGTCGTTTGTCGCTGGCCTGGAGCAACACATGATTCCAACATTTTGAGAAACAGCTCATTGAGAGGACAATTTGAAAGGGGCGATTTTACAGATTATTTATTGCTAGGTGATAGTGGCTACGCTGGTAACAATTACTTAATCCCACCTTTAGGTAATCCAGTAACACCAGCAGAGCAATTATTCAATGAAAGTCAAATACGAACAAGGAACACTATTGAAAGGACTTTTGGCATCTGGAAAAGGCGATTTCTTATATTAGTTCATGGCATACGATTGAAGGGAGGAAAGGTAGAAGGGATTGGAATTGCCACTGCCGTTTTGCACAACATTGCAAGGCGTTTGAAAGAGCAAAAAATTGAATTTACTGCCGAGGTCCAAAGGGCATTTGATCGTTTAAACATACCAGAACTTCGGGTGGCAATTCCAGTTGGTAGTAATGTGAATGTGTTAAATACTCGAAGAAATCAGATTGTTGAATATTTCCAAGGATTGGTATAAAATGTTCTACATATAATAAAATAACAAAATACCAATAACAAGACTTTTGTTTAATGCTTTTAATTGTGCCTGACCTTTACAAAGAAATGTTTTTCTTACGGTTTTCACAAAACACAAAAATTATAAAAAAATTCTATTCTATTGACTTTAAAAATTCTATTTTTTTAGGCTGCAGCAACTCGCAGTTCAAGGCATGTTCTTCTTTTCAAATGGCCAATCTGACTTCATTTTGTTTCCTTATAATATCTATTTTGATTTCAGCCTCTTTTCTTAACAGTTCCAGTTCAACTTCGTGTTTTTCCTTCAATAGTTTCCGTTTCAGCTCACTTTCAGTTGCGAGGCAACTTGATTTTTCCATTTCAGTCATTATTTTTTTGGAAGCCCAGTCGCTAGTATTTTTGATAACTATTGCTTCCTTTTTCTCCTTTCTGCTTTCATCTACAAAAAGTTAACAAAAACATATAGGTAAATACATTCCTCAATTTAATCTCTCAGCGCTAAAGCAATACCAGGCTTTAATTTTATTGAGATGGGCTTCTTAAGCTGGTCTGGGTTACATTGTCACCAATCACTGCTAAGTTCAATGTTGTAGTAGAAGCTCTAGGTTGGCTGGGATGGTCATTTTCTCCTGCCTCTGTCTGGACCTCGCTTTCTTCAATTGTTATGTAGTCTAGTTAAATAGGAACATATTCTAAAAGAATTATGATAGGTACATCAAATAAAGTGCAATAGGGCAATAAGTAAACTAAAGATTTAAGTTTTTTAGTTTTTTTACGTAAAACATTCCATAGAGGTTCAAAGTTTTAACTGAGGTTTACTACTATACTCAACATCCACTTCCCGGCTAACATCACAAACCATATTGGACACTTTAAAACCATCATCTAGTGGTATTAAAGTTTGTTGAGACTTATCTGTGATATCTGAAAAAGAATCAAGAACAGGGTCATACTAGTACCACCAAAATGATAGTGCTGCTTAACTAAAATAATGAAAAAATAAGTTAGAAAAACACACGTACCTATTCTCTTTACATCATCTCCTCCAAACTTGTGTCGAGACCTTCAACCCGGACTTCACCCAAAAATTCCAATATTGTATTGTCATTGTCTGATGGGGTCCACCACCAGTTCACATAGTGTAACACTTCTCATCCCCATACATTTTCTTAGTCACTTTTTTCATATTCTCTTATTTCTTCTTTAGGATCAGTGCAGTACGATATGTGGTACTGCCTTGGCTGTTGAATAAAGCTTCTATTTGTTTCCAACAATCTGCCTTGTTTCTATTCGCCCCACTATCAATCTTTTTGTTTTCTAGGGTAGCCGCATAAGTTTGCACCAACGACCATAGAACTTTTTGTTCTGCTGCGATAAAATTGGGGCTTCGCTTGGAATCTTGTCGCTGCTGCATATTTTTTGACAAAACTTACTGGTTTAAAAACTTAGTTATAACCACAACACGCTTTTCGTCTTTTGACGAAATTTTTACCATAGCAATCAATAATATTCAATTCTGGTTATTTGGAAAAATTAACAAATAACCTTAATCTCACTTCCTTCTATGCGTATTTTATAGCGTTTTCGCGTGGCCGCTCTAGACCGCTCGGGCGCTCTGAGAGAATTGTCGTTGTTCCTTACATTCTTATTGAGAAAGCAAAAGATGGAGATACTCCCAGAGCCCTCTACACCGGCCACCTAAAAACACTACAAGATGGAACAGCCATCTGAGCTTATCCTAAGTTTAACCAAACCTAGTTTATCGTTTCCCTCTACAACATAATATATATTTTAAGCCGAGTTTAAGCAAAAACCAAGCTTCGCTAAGTGAAAGCTTAAGCTACTTTTATACAACCGGCCCTTAGTGTTCTACTGTCTTCGAACTTGGATCTATAGCAGGCTCTTTGAAAGAGTACAATGGACTTTTTCTAGATTAGTCAATAATGTGTGGTTAATTTCCAGATATTCCATGAAAACTAATTCGTTAGAGTTTCGAATGGGAGATGGTGATATATCTTAGCATCAGCTTGAGATTAGAACCAGTAGTGACATTTAGTTTCCAAAAGATGAGGTGGATCTTTAAGAGATTCTGTCATCTTTGAAGATGAAAGTGCACCCCACCTATAGAACACTACACACATGATACTTAAGCTTGTGGATGCAACTCTTAAAAAAATTGCTTGCCGTTAGAATTAACAATGTCTGAGGTTAGAGTGTCTCTACACCATTTTCACATGTAGTTTAGAAAGTATAATTTATATTTTAGAAAACGTCACTTGGATTTCAGATATATCAGATGTATTCCAGAAATCATCACTTGTATTTCAGTCAAATATATTTTAGAAACCATCAGTTTAAATTTAGATTAGTCATTTGTATTTCAGAAAAGTCCAGATGTAATTCAGAATTCGTCATATAAATTTCAGAAAATGAATGAATTACATCCTTTCTTCAGAACCGGATTGAAAAAGCATGCGATGCAGCTACAACGGAGTTTCCTTTTTTATATTGTATAAATTATATTTGATGTATACAAAAAATTTAACAATGACAACAATTTACTCTTGGCAAATATAAAATTTAGTCGAACTGGTATATCTTCCATTAGTAAGACGGCAGCATTAAGAGAAATGCTAAGTTGTGCGAATAAAGTCCAATTTAAAAAAAATATATATTGTGTTGAAGTGGTTTTTGAGTCCTTCACTTTTGCACTGTACGTACCTTTTTGAAAATGATAAAAACCTTTGAAAAACTCCACACAAATGCAATTAACAACCTTTGTTTCCAAAACAATTTTCTGAAATTCAAGTGATATCTTCTAAACTACAAGTGCCACCTTCTGAAATACAAGTGATATATTCTAAAATCTGAATGATTGTTCTGAAATTCAAATGCAGTTTTCTGAAATACAAGTGACTATTCTGAAATACAACTGACGATTTCTAAAATAAAAATCACTATTCTGAAATCCAAGTGACTGTTTTAAAATACAAATGATACTTTCTAAACTACATCTGAAAATGATGTAGATGACTGTTATATTCTGACCGCGTGTTGGTGTTAAAGATATGTCATGGATTTCAGAGAATTACAGATTATATTAGATCCCGTTATCATCAGAAAATTACACAACAAGCTTGACTTAAGTTGCTCAGAGAGTAAACAAACTCAGAATGACCACTCTTTTTCGCTGAAAGGCTGAAAAGGTCAGTGAACATGGAAATTCGGGCTGAAGTATCTCCCATTTGGTCGAAACCTCACTAAACGGTAGAGTTGTCCCTTCGGGCTTGATTGCTGGTGATAACTTTTACTTCCAATAAATTAAACAGAGATATATATAAAAGATTTATCATCACCTGAATTAACCTAATATTATAATACGTCACTCAACTAAAACTCTCCACCGTCACCAAAAGTTAACTATAAAAAAATGCCCGCCAACCTGTTCAAGATTGGCATCTACAAGCACCATGGTCACAATGACGTCAGGTTAAGATCGTGTTGGTCAGTTTGAAACAGACGACCAAATAATAGGACGTCACATTTCTTATGGCATAAAAAAGCACAAAAGTGACGTGATTAAAAAGTCATTATTAAGTCAGCTAATCTGATGCATAAGGGCTGTTGCTAAAAGTGGTTTGCAGGCGTCACTGGAGACCATCAGCATCTCGTTTAGGCTTATTTTTAACGATAAACAAAAAACGAAGCGTGAATTTGGTCACGGTCTTAGTACATTTAGTATTAAAGTATTATAAAATAGTTACACGTGTTTCGCCCTGTGGCATAATCAGACCTAAAATAACAAATAATTAAAACCTAATATACAACCTATAGAAATATTACAGTTCTTGAAGAACTTGGACAATTGTAAAGATATGTCTCCAAAGAACGTCAAGCATCTAAAATTGTTCTTACTCACCCTTTCCTGGATGATATTATAAGAAAGGAGGTGACTATTAGCGAATTTGTAAAATATTTTCATTACTGAATTTAAGGAAGGAAAAACTATTCGGAAAGGCCAACTCTCTGATTATGAAGAATTGTTTGCGGAAGGCTTCATCACCAAGAGGTATTTTGAACAATGTATATTTAAATACTGCGTATTTATGAAAGGGCGGAGAACACGAGCTATATTGGATAATGTTGTCAGTGGAGGACGGTTTCTTGTAAATTTCGAAATCAATTTTATTAGAGCTTCTTATCACCAATAAATCGAGAAACGGTAATTTGTTTTGTTTTTCAACTTCTAAAGTGAATGTAATTATGTGGCGGAGCGAATTAACGTAATTAAGAAACTCGTTCAACAACTGTTCACCACCCGTCCAAATTATAAAGATATCATCAACATATCTTTTGTAACAGAATAGATACCTCGCAAGCCTCCCATTTGCCATCTCCTTTTCCAAGTTATGCATGAAGACCTCGCTTAAGAAAGGAGACAATCACGACCCCATCGATAAAGTCTGACTAAAAAAATTACCATAGACTGAAAAAAGTTCTGGTCTAAAGTAGTTCTTACGAGAAGTAAGAGGTGACAAACTAGGAAACAATATTTTGACATCCAGAGAGGCTAAAATAGCATTCTGATGAAGATGTAGGCCCTTAATGGAATTGCCGAACTCAAGCGAGTTTGCAGTTTCAAATATGTTATTGAATTGGGTCAAACTCCTCAGCACGTCGTTGAGCCAAGAAGAAAGGTAGCAACATGGTGAATTCACAAATGGCACTAAAGGTCGGACAGGGTATCCAGCTTTGTGTACCTTAGGCAAGCCGTACAGAAGGGGGGTGCGCAGGTTTTTTGGGTGCAACGAAAATTTTGTTTTTTTTTTTTTAAATATTCCTGGGTTACCAATGTTTTATCGAGAGCTTCGAGAGCAGGTTTGTCATTCAGATCATCATCAGCAACAAATTCGTCGATATGAGATAAAAAGATAGAAATTTTCAAACTTAACTGTTTAGGGCACAATGCCTCGAGAGACACTAGTAACCAGCACAAGTAAAGCTTATTTTTAAAATAAATTATTCACAAAGGTTTAAAACTACATGTAGAATAAAACAAACTGGAAAACCAGCTACCTAATATTTGTCGCGAGTTAACTATGCCAAACACAATAAGCAGCATTTTATTTTTGTGTCAAATGATGCCTATAATTTTATTTGTATTTTGAGAGTAATTTAAACTGTTGTGCCTGTTCAGTGTTTTGTGTTACTTGTTACTATTGTATGTTACTACATCCAATGTTAAACGTTTGTGAATTGTTAGAATTAGCCCAAAACTAAAAGGTTTTTTTTTGTCACATTGGACACTAAGCGTTTAAGATTGCCGCCGCTTGTATGTTACCATGTGTAATCTGTTATTTGTAGGACAAATTATTATTTTACCTACAGATTTTTTTTGACCGTGTAAAGGATGAAGAAACAAAAAATCCATTTCATTATGTTATTCTTTTCTATCAAAAATTAATAGACTTATAGGTGACGTTTTCTAATGAAAAACCGGCCTATCCGTATGTTCTTGTGCGTCCTTACTTGTAATATGTCGTTGGTAAATGCGTATACCGTTTTAAAAAAAAAGAAAAGGTAGCGCTTACATAATTGTAGAAAGAAAAAGTATTTTCTTTTTATTTCCTTTTGGTATAAATTTTCAGTTGTTTACATTATATTCATCTCACATCGTAATTTAGATTGTACAAGTAGGTAGCCGATGCGATTCTGGTTTTTGAGCAAGATTTTGGGGTATATACCTAACAGTTTACATCTTAGTCATTACTTCTTATATCTTAGACAAAAGCTCAATCCTTGAAATCTTCTAAAATATGTCATAAGCGAATTTCCATGGTTTGAATCCTGTCTTGCTCCGAGTTCTCCCCACCATAGATACCATCTGCTGGCGATGGAGTAGAACGCTAGCTCGGCGATTGAAAGGTGACGTTCCTCTTTTCGATCTCTCGTCAGCTGTGTCCGAGCAAAGTGGCCGTTTGGATGGTTTAAATTGCAAGTTTCTTTATCCCACGTAGAGTTTAGTATTTCGATTTAAACAATTAATTCATTACGCCTAGTGCATATTTGAATACCTAACGGTCCACTGCGCAAATCAATTTATTTTGAGAGGTGCTTTTCTGGTCACGAGGCTGTAAGTATTTTCAGACTGAAATATATGTCCCAAAAACAACCAGTCCAAGACACTTATTGCAGCAGTCCATCCTTTTCACTTTTTGCTCCAATTTGGTGCATCCCGAAGAGCTAAAGAAGCCAACCAGCAGGGTAGCTGCTTTCGTCTGACGTAGAACAGAATAGACGCAACGCCGGATTAGATCAAGCGTGTACCACCACTTGCCACGCAGCTGATTGACGATAGCTTCGCATATTTTCCTGGAAATGGTTGCCTAGTCAGAGGGCAACGAGACACTGTTACGCCAGTTTGAGTAAGACAGTCCATTCTGATTTACAAATTTTTTTAATATTCGCAACTGAAACTCAATTCTTATCCACGTCGGGCAAGCCAATCGCATCGATACCTAATTAGGATTTTGATTAGCTCGCATAGGTTCCTATAATAACTTAAGATTAGGAAAACAAAACAGTAACAGTTCCTTTTTAATAATAACCACCGACTAACTCCAATTTGTAATAGGGTAATAAATTGATTATAAAGGCTAAATAACTTAATTTGCTTGCTTAGAAACTTATATCATCCTAGGATAGATATAAATTCCGGTTTCTGGTTTTATCCTTTCAACAACTAAAAATCCAGTGGCGCCCATTTCATTCGGTAAATAAGTCCTAATAACTGTCAATTCGAACCTACCCTTTAGCTCCCCGAATTGGTTTAATACCAATGGACACTTAACATCAAAAAATATATACCGGGTGTCCAGCAGAACCCTGGACATAGGAGATTAACATGGGAAATCGGTTTTTATTTTTTTGCGCCTGTAAGGTTGATTTGATTGAAAAACTTTTAAGAGTAAAGTTGTAGAGTTTATAGTCAGTTATCATCCTGCAATTTTTTCAATACCACAGTTTTGGCTATTTTTTGGAAAAACGCCTCGAAAAGTGCAAAAATTTGAATTTGGCGCGTCACCCCCACCATGCATGTGCAGTGTCGCCAACATAATAATTTCATATGTCAGATTCAGAGCCGATTTTCCTTTCTTATTTATTTTGAGGGACTATCATGTAGTAATTAACGTGATTATGCAGAGAAAATTAACTGAAAACCTGACGATAATGCTCTTAAATTATAGGTAAGTAAAAGTTACGTTTATAATTATCATAATTAGTAAAAGGAAAATCATTCCAATTTGTGTATGGCTGGTTGTCTAATTCATTTTAGTTTAGCAATACGACAACCACGATGACATGACAATTTGTCTCTTGTCACCAATTAAGGGTGTTCGTTGTTGTTGTTGTTATTGAGGTGAATTCATCTATCTCCAAATGTTTTACTTCAAAAGTGTCTATTTTGCAGTGCTGTGTGACGCGAGGCCCCATCCTGTATGCAAAAAACCCTTGCTAAGTGCTGGACTCTTCTATGACAGACAAAATCTCATTGGAAAACCAAATACAGCGCGCCCCAAAATGCCAATCCACACATTGACAACTTCTCGACGTTGGTCTAGGTTGTCCTGCACTGTATGTGGATTTTAGAGAGTCCAAACTCATTCATTTTGTTGATTTGAGGGACCCATTAATCCAAATTAACAGTCATTGGTGGAACAAATGTTTATAGCAAATAAGCAAGACCAGAAGCAGATAGCGATGGATGTTTGATCTGCTAAGACCAGTTTCTTTCATGTTTTATCTATGTATCTGGAGACTATAGTGCCTGTGAAAAAACTCTTTTCAGTGACCACAAATCTTGCCAAACTGGCCACAAACAACTTGAAAAACTGGACAAAAATTGGTTTCATTCCAATCGATTGCTGCTGAATGCAAGACACAGAGGATGGTGTTTGCATTGAGGGAGATTGGAACCGTAAATGACCACGTATCCCAGGTTAAATTTCTTGGGGTTCTTGTGGATGAGAGTGCGAAATGGGATTTACACACTGATAACTTGGCTTCAAGACTCAATACAAGTTGGTACCTGCTACGTCAGCTTTCAGATAGGATATCTCGTACGGTACTTAGATCGGCTTACTTTGCATCTTCTCATGCATGGCTCTCTTATGCTGTAGTTGTTTGGGGCCACGCCTCGGGGGCTAAGCGTTTGTTCGGGCTTCAGCGAAGAGCGGTCAGATTGTTGGCTGGCCTGGGCTACAGGGATGACTGCAGAGCGCACTTCAGAGAGCTAGGCATACTAACCCTGCCCTCCATGTTTATATTGGAGAATTTGCTGTTTGTGAAAAATAACATGTATCTGTTTTCTGCTCACGAGGACATGCATGCTTACCTTACTAGAGACCGAAAAAGTTTAATAACCTCATATTGTCGTTTGAGAAGGTGCCAGAATGGTCCTGGCTACTGGGCGGTAAAATATTTCAACTGCCCATAAAAATTAAAGCATTGACAGTGGATAGTTTCCGAAAGGAAATTAAGCAAATTTTAATGGTAAATGTTTTTTATTGTGATGAAGAGTATTTTAAGTATTTTAATCAAAATTATAAATTTTTTTTTCTTCTCTCTGTATAGTCTATTTTAGGATGTTGACTGTAAGCTTTTAGTATTAAGTAAATAATGGCATCTGGACTGAATTTATTTAAATTTAATTTGTAGACTATTCTATTTTTGAGGTATGTACATTGCTGTTTTGGTGATTGTAAACATGAATAAATTTGAATTGAATTGAATTGAATCTTAATAAAGGTGATAGTGTTTTTATAGGAATAATTGTTGTTATCTGTGTTATTACCTAAATTTATGTTACATTTCTTTTTCATGTCCACTTGTTAATTTCTTCTGTTAAGAAATTTATGTATAGATTGATTATGGAAATATACTTATTTTGGTACTTGTTGCATCCACTTTTTCACACACAATTTCCTCGAAATAAAAATGTAATGTATACAGAAACCTTGTATTTATTGATATGAAAAGTAAGGAAATTAGGAACCATTTTGTTGATACAGTGTAAAATTTTATTTTTATTATTTTTTATTTAAATATTTCATTAGTTATGAATTTTGAGGAGAGAAAACTTGTTTTAAAACAATACTGGGCTGGTAATTCCTTTGCTCAAATTCAAGACAACATTGTGGCATTGTTTTCTGAACAACCAATATCAGCATGCAGTTCACTTCAGGCGGTGGTTGCTCGTTTTGAGGAAACTGGGAGTATTATGTCGATATGTTCCTGTGAGCGAAAGCGATGACTTCAAGCTGGTGCGGCTCCAGAGGATGAAAATGTGGCAAAACTTGTTGTTCTTGCTGCAGTAAACAATGATCCTTCCAAGAGTATTTGACAGATTGGCCAAGAAACTAGACTTAGTGGATCGACCATCCATAATTATCTGCAAAAAGAAGGTTTTGAAAGATACAAACAAGAGAACCATCAACAACTCGTACCGACCCACCTTTTCCCCCAAATGGAGTTTTGTGAAATCCTGACCGAAAAAATTATTGCAGCCCCAAGATTTGTTAGAAACATTTGTTTCACGGATGAATGCTAATTTGGATTGACTGGCTCTTCAAATCAACAAAATGATCGGATTTGGGCACTCCAAAACCCACATATAGTGCATGACAATCGGGACCAACGTCGAGCAACTGTAACATGTGGATCGGCATTTTAGGGCGCCATGTTATAGGTCCATTTTTCATTGATTGCAGTTTGAACGCCAACAAATCTGGCAATATGCTTCGCAATGACATTTTGCCTGCTGTAGAAGCCATCCAGCCATTAGAACGGGTTTTTTACATGCAAGATGGGGCGTCACACCATCCTCTGTGTCTTGCATTCAGCAGCAATCGACT